>CM066246.1:3622094-3899594 GCA_033675135.1 Frankliniella intonsa | reverse complement strand
ACTGGTCCGGCCCGGCCCGGCCCGGGGGCGGGATGGCTGCAGCCCGGCGAGGTAAAAAGGGCAAAATAATTGTCTAACAGTCCACCTTGCTGCCCTCCATGGCATGGCGTCAGTGCGTGCGGCCTGGTGCGGCGCGCGCAGCCGACACCGCTGGCGCCCTCTCGTGGGCGACTTGCGCACCACCCCCTCTCGCAGGGGGCGCCACTGCACGGGTCGTCTGCGGGGGAGGGAAGTCTCCCTCTGCACCGAGGTGTCCGGTAGGGAAGGGAAGTCGATTTGCGGCGGACAAAAATTAAAGACACTGCTCGACTTTCAGTAGAATGCGTCTGGTTTAGGCTATAGTCTTTGCATTTTTACGCTTTCCGCACCCAGTACACATCGATTGTTTTGACCACATCCTCGGCGCGGGGCGGGGCCGGGCGGGCCGGGCCGGGCCGGGCCGGGCGGGGCGGGCACAGCGCTGCTGCGGGTACTCGCTATCTACCTGACGGTCTGCCCACTCGAGACCGTGGTGGCCCCAGCCCCGCCCGGCCCGGCCCGACGGCGACCCTAGCCCAGAGTGCCGCCATGGCTCCTAGGACGAGCACGCAGGTGATCAGCGAACCGCCGGCCCCGGCCGCGCCGCCGCCGGCCGAGGCCAAGGCGAAGGCCAGGGCCAACAGCCGCTGGAACCCGACCTCGCTCACCTGGTCCGAGCACTACAGTGAGGGCATGGAGCAGGGCTGGGCGCGCGTGCCCGGCGCGCTCAAGAAGGTCCTCGTCACCCTGGCCGTGTTCACCATGGGGCTCGCCATGAGCGGTGAGTAGCCAGAGCGCAGCAGCCGCGGAGGAGGCATTACCTATCCGGATAGGCGATGGAACACTGTAAAAAAAATCACGGTCCCGCATACGGAAAAGTGCCGTCAGTACGGACTACGGTCACTCCGTACCCGGCTTCCGTTTTCTATCCCTCATAAGAGCCCATGTTAATTAAACTGTGGGTACGGAATATGTACGGAAATGTTACCGCTAATTTTTATCCGGAGCTCTCCGTTTCAGGTACGGTGCCTGTAACAGCTTTCCGTACCTTTTTTCCGTACCAGGCCCTATAAGGTACGGAGCAATATACGAAAAAAAACCGTACTTGATCGAGAAAACCAGTATTTTCAGTGGGTATGGTCTCCGTAGCAAGCTCCGTACCACAGGCTGTTTTTTTACAGTGAAGGAGAGGTAATAGTGTTTATCTATTTTCAACTAAGATCATACGGGCTTATGTCACCTTAATTAGCTAATTTATTTTTCGCCAAGGGCAGTTTTTGCGGGGATAGCGTCTCTCGCAACCGTCTGACTTTACTCTGTTGAAAAACAAAAAACTAAATTCTGCGATGAAGGAAGTCAGCCCGTATCTTATTTTATTTTTCTGCGGCGTACGATAAATTGTTTTATCAGTTTTCTTGCCGATCTTGTGAGTCACAATAGGCTGGTTCCTCTGCCGTAGCACCCGAGAAAAAAAAATACAGTAGCACACCGTCAACAGCGTTTTCTAATCAAGGCGGGGCGAACTGGGGCGGGGCGGGCCGGGGTGGGGTGAGGTGGGGCGGGCCGGGGCGTTGGGAGTAATGACAGAAAAAAAATGCTGCAAGAGCATGCATTGATGGAGATTGCGATAAGGTCTGGTTCATCGTCCAGGAGCGCGCTGCCCGGCGCGGCGTGGCGGGGCGGGGGCGGGGCGGGGCGGGGTGGGGCGGGGCGGGGCGCTTGTCCCGAGCCGGGAACACATGCACCCGGTAGGGTGCTCGCCGCGCCTTGGTATCATGTTATGACCGCACTCAGGTGGTCGAATCTCACCCTCTCGCTGGACTCTCTGATGTAAAAAGAACGGAATTCGGGCAGTCGGGTTAAACAGACTACCAACCGTCTATGTGTTACATTTAAAAGGGAAATGACAAATGCTGGCCACGCTGCGTGCCATTCTTCTCCTCGGAAGATCGCAAGGACGTTCGGTTCGGCTGGCCCAGGTGTGGCCACTTCTGCAGGGACTTATCTGCTCGCTGAGATTAAGGCGCCCTTTGTATTGGTGCTCCTACCACGCGGACGTTGCAGATTTGACAGATTGCCGCGTGACGACACGACTCATTCACACTTTTTAGACAGTCCCCAGTAGGACTGGCTTTACCAGAAGGTAAAGATGCCAGTTAAAATAATGCCAGTTAAAATAAAGATGCCAGTTAAAGCCAGCCAGCCAGTCCAGCCCAGCCAGCCAGCCCAGCCAAAATTTTCCTAGGGGAGACCGTGGCGTGGCAGGAATGCGTGGCAGGAATGCGTCCGAAACAAAGGGCATGCCGCTATGTAGACATCATAAACACCCGCCACTTGAGAAGGGCCCCCCGCTCCAGCCGCCTGGCCTAGTACCGATTCTAACTTTAGCGGGTATTAAGTTTTGAAGCAAATTGATACCAAATTCCGGTTCGTCGTCTTAAGATGAAGAAAATGATACTAAGCACATGGCAGCACATGGTAATTCGACCAACTAAAATGAAAAATCAAATCTTTCGTTTTATTTAAGGATACGGTTTTAACACGATTTATTCCTGAACGGTAGGTCGTAGAATCGTGATTCAAATTTCCATTTGCTCCTCAATGCATGATTGATAAAATAATGTTTTTCGTTTGCGCAAGTCGAATATAGTGACGATTTCTTTCTTTTTCCCAGGTGACTGGGTGGTGATCCTGGTGCACCTGCGACGTCAGCTGGGGCTCGACCCCGTCCCCGAGGGCCTGCCGCCGGCCGCCACGCTGCGCGCCTTCATCGACACGCGCTTCAAGGACTTCACGCACTTCTGGATCTGGTCCAGCGTCGTGTCGTACTCGCTGTACTTCGGCATCGGCGGCTTCCTGCACGTACGGTCACTGTACTATTTGTCTCGGTGAACAACCTGTAAAGTAACAGGTGGAAAAAAAAAGTGTCAAAACGATTTTGCGCACACTGTTAAGGTTCTGCGAAGTATTCTCACTCTTCGTAAACTGCAAAGCATTTGCTTCGTAACTTACAAAGAAAAAAGGATACTTCGTAGGCTACAAAGCTCGTGCTTCGCAGTCTGCAAAGAAATTCTTTGCAGCCTACAAAGTGTCTGTTTTCTTTGTAAGTTACGAAGCAAATGCTTTGCAGTTTACGAAGAGTGAGAATTCTTTGTAGCCCTGCGAAGCAAATACTTCGCAGAACTTTAACAGTGCAGTCCGCCGCTTTTAATATTTTGAGCTGAATTTGCCTTCAATTTTTTTTTCTCTTTTTTTTTTTTATAAATTTTCTTGAACGTTAAAATTTTTTTAAATATTTTTTTTTTGTTGTGTTTTGTACCTAACATCAGAGTTGTTAGCACCTCGGTCTTCGCCTGCTGTTTGACTAACGCTTGTCCTGCCCGCAGTGGTACTTCTACGTGCGCCAGCGGGCGAGCGCGGCCGAGTGGAAGTGCCAGCCCAACTCGTGGCTCAGCGCCGACCTGGAGCTGCACGAGATCAAGCTGGGCTCCCTGTCGCTGCTCGTCACGGGCACCTTCTCCTCCGTGCTGTCCTGCTGGATCTACAACGGCGGCTGGAGCTCCGTGTACTACGACTGGGACGCGTACGGCGCCGCCTGGTTCTTCCTGCAGGTGCCCGTCATCTTTGTGTACCAGGACTACGTGACGTACCTGCTGCACCGCCTCTACCACACGCCCTGGCTCTACAAGCACTTCCACAAGCTGCACCACAAGTACAAGCACCCCACCGCCTTCTCCGTCACCGCCATCCACCCTGTCGAGGTGCTGCACATCCAGATGACGCTCTGCCTGCCGCTCTTCGCCTTCCCCGTGCACTGGGGTGAGTACTCCGTCAAACAGCCGTGGCGTTATCGCCTTGTATAGGTACTACAGTTGGAATTCTTTTTGCACGCAGCTCCGTTCTACATGATCGCCCTGTACACGTACTACCACGGCATTATCGACCATTCCGGGATCAACTTCAAGGCGTACTGGTGGCAGCCGTGGCAGCCCGACGCCATCTTCCACGACAACCACCACCAGTACTTCCACGTCAACTTCGGCTTCAACTGCTTCTTCTGGGACAAGCTGCACGGCACGTACCGCCGCAAGGACCGCGTGTACACCGAGGATACGTTCTACGGGCGGGGCAAGGCCGTGGCCGACGCCACCCAGGAGGAGATCGCCCAGGACCTCTGGGAGAGAACGTCGGAGAACCCGAGGGCGTACCGCAACGAGCATATGGAGTTCGCCCTCTCGGAGGAGGAGGTCAAAACCATGAAGCAGAAGAGCAGCTGATGCGGACAGTCGGACACTGGTTTATCGGTCCGGAAGGAGATCAAAGTCGACGGCGGGAAACTGTATGTGATATCGCAAGAACCAAAATCTTTTCAAAAAACCGCGGAAAACCACACGTAAATGTAAAGAGAAATAAAGAGAAATAAAGAGCAATAAAGAGAAAATTTTGCTCCAATGTGACGGGGATTGTGCAGGGGGACTCTGATGTACCCCTAGACCAACCCCCGAGGGTTGGGTTGTCAGAAAACCGGGTTTTGGGCGATGAAATGCGACGAAACGACGCAGAGGAAAGGGCCCACGCCAAAGTGACTTTCTCCCAAACGGAGTCCGGTATCGGGCTCCTTGGGGTGTGTGTAGTTACAGCGCAATGGCGGCCATCACACTTTGAGCCGCGGTGGCAAGCTAGTTGACCTACCTACCTCCACGACCAAAAACCTACCTCCTTTTTTAAAACTTACCCCTCTCTCTCTTTCCTCTCTTTCTTTTTCCTATTTCCTTCTTTCTTTCCCTCCCTCTCTCTTTTCCTCCCTTTTTTCTCCCTCCTCCCTCCTCTTACCTACCTCCTCAGACCCCAAACCTACCTCCTTTTTCAAAAAGCCGCGGTGGCAACTGCCAACCCGGCTCCATACGATGGCCGCCACTGAGGGGGCGTATGAATCGGCCAGAAAATTAGTACCCCCCTGTATACCGAGGGAGGTACAAGACCCCTAGGCGATTAAACCCGGGGGGAAGGGGGGTATTAAATGGCCAGAAAAATAGCACCCCCTGTATACCGAGGGAGGTACAAGACCCCTACACTGTTAAAAATAGTTGTCAGTTTACGACACTACCCGTGACGACCGTGTTGTTGGTTTACAAAAGCATTTGTTGCATTTGTCCAACTGAGCAAAGACGCTCTATCACTTTCTATTTCAACCGTATCGGTCCATTAAGGAACAAGTTCTTACCAACATGTTGTAACGCTACAACAGAATCGTAGTTAAGTTTGTTAACAACACATGTCGTTTCAATACAACCTCATCGTTGTGTTGTTTGTGAACACGTACTTTTTCCAAGTGCAAAATATGTTTCATGACATTCTATGAACATCGTAAAATTACAACATGTTCGTAAAATTACGACATGTGTCGCTAACAAACTTAACTACGAAAATGTCGTAAATTTACGACATTTTTTTAAACAGTGTAGGCCATTCACACCGGGGGAGGTGGGGTATTAAACGGCCAGAAAATAAGTACCGGTATGGGACTCCTGGGACTTGCTATGTGAATTTTGGTCCCTAAAGAAAGTAACCTGTGAGTTTGGTCGAAATCGGAGAAATTTTTTTTTTCGACCGAAAATTGCAAAAACGCAAAGGCATTTTTACGATTTTGGCCAAAAATTAATATTCTCCGAAATGACGGGGGTTGTGCATGGGGACTCTAACGTACCCCTAGACCAACCCCCAAGGGTCTGTTCGTCCGAAAACCCGGTCTGTCTGCGAGGAAATGCAGTATTCCTGATAGCTCGTAAAGTGTTCGGGCGAGGTGGCTTAGGGGCCTATTTTCCCACTAACGAAGTCCGGTATGGGACACCTGGGACTCGCTATGTGTTTTTTGGTCCTTAAAGATTGTAACCTGTGAGTTTGGTCGAAATCGGAGACAAATATTTTCCGACCGAAAATCGCAAAAACGCAAAGGCTATAGCCTTTGCATTTTTACGATTTTCAGCCAAAATTTAATATTCTCCGAAATGACGGGGGTTGTGCGGGGGGTCTCTAACGTACCCCTAGAACGAACCTTCCCTTGTCTGTTCGTCCGAAAACCCGGTCTGTCTGCGAGGAAATGCAGTATTCCTGATAGCTCGTAAAGTCTTCGGGCGAGGTGGCTAAGGGGCCTATTTTCTCACTAAAGAAGACCGGTGTGGGACACCTGGGACTCGCTATGTGTTTCTTGGTCCTTAAAGATGGTAACCTGTGAGTTTGGTCGAAATCGGAGACAAATATTTTTCGACCGAAAATCGCAAAAACGCAAAGGCTATAGCCTTTGCATTTTTACGATTTTCAGCCAAAATTTAATATTCTCCGAAATGACGGGGGTTGTGCAGGGGGACTCTAACGTACCCCTAGACCAACCCCCAAGGGTCTGTTCGTCCGAAAACCTGGTCTGTCTGCGAGGAAATGCAGTATTCCTGATAGCTCGTAAAGTGTTCGGGCGAGGTGGCTTAGGGGCCTATTTTCCCACAAACGAAGTCCGGTATGGGACACCTGGGACTCGCTATGTGTTTTTTGGTCCTTAAAGATTGTAACCTGTGAGTTTGGTCGAAATCGGAGACAAATATTTTCCGACCGAAAATCGCAAAAACGCAAAGGCTATAGCCTTTGCATTTTTACGATTTTCAGCCAAAATTTAATATTCTCCGAAATGACGGGGGTTGTGCAGGGGGACTCTAACGTACCCCTAGACCAACCCCCAAGGGTCTGTTCGTCCGAAAACCCGGTCTGTCTGCGAGGAAATGCAGTATTCCTGATAGCTCGTAAAGTGTTCGGGCGAGGTGGCTTAGGGGCCTATTTTCCCACAAACGAAGTCCGGTATGGGACACCTGGGACTCGCTATGTGTTTTTTGGTCCTTAAAGATTGTAACCTGTGAGTTTGGTCGAAATCGGAGACAGATATTTTCCGACCGAAAATCGCAAAAACGCAAAGGCTATAGCCTTTGCATTTTTACGATTTTCAGCCAAACTTCAATATTCTCCGAAATGACGGGGGTTGTGCAGGAGGACTCTAATGTACCCCTAGACCAACCCGTAAGGGTCTGTTCGTCCGAAAACCCGGTCTGTCTGCGAGGAAATGCAGTATTCCTGATAGCTCGTAAAGTGTTCGGGCGAGGTGGCTTAGGGGCCTATTTTCCCACTAACGAAGTCCGGTATGGGACACCTGGGACTCGCTATGTGTTTTTTGGTCCTTAAAGATTGTAACCTGTGAGTTTGGTCGAAATCGGAGACAAATATTTTCCGACCGAAAATCGAAATAACGCAAAGGCTATAGCCTTTGCATTTTTACGATTTTCAGCCAAAATTTAATATTCTCCGAAATGACGGGGGTTGTGCGGGGGGACTCTAACGTACCCCTAGACCAACCCCCAAGGGTCTGTTCGTCCGAAAACCCGGTCTGTCTGCGAGGAAATGCAGTATTCCTGATAGCTCGTATAGTGTTCGGGCGAGGTGGCGGCCTATTTTTCGCACAAACGAAGTCCAGGTATAGGACACCTGGACCGCATGTGTTTTTTGGTCGCGGAAAAATTGTAACCTGTGAGTTTGGTCGAAATCGGAGACAAATATTTTCGACCGAAAATCGGGGTCGCCGGGCTATAGTCTTTGCATTTTTGGGGTCGCCAAAATGGCTTCTCCAAATAACGAGGACGTTGTGCCAGGGGGACTCGAACGTAATGACCAACCCACCGGTCTGTTCGTCCGAAAACCCGGTCTGGCCAGCAGAAATGCAGTATTCCTGATGGCTGCCCGACGCGTTGACCGGGAAAACCCAGGGAAGAGGGGTCTTTGTGCGTATGGGGATGACGGGGTGACCCCGGCAGTTGGCATAGGGAAAGCTCACTATTGTAGAAACTTGGGGAAAAAAAAAATTGTAGGTGATTAAGATTTTGTTTTAGGGGGGGTGGGGGAGGGGGGGGCACTGGGGGTCTCTTGGGGTCGCGTGGGGTCGCGCCAACAAGTAAGGGGGGTCGCGAAAATTTTGAAGCTCTTGCATTTTGTCGGACCCGAAAAAGGTTGGGGAAGCTGTCCTAAAGTGTTCGGGCAAAGTGGCTTAGGGGCCTATTTTCCTACTAACGAAGTCCGGTATGGGACACCTGGGACTCGCTATGTGTTTTTTGGTCCTTAAAGATTGTAACCTGTGAGTTTGGTCGAAATCGGAGACAAATATTTTCCGACCGAAAATCGAAATAACGCAAAGGCTATAGCCTTTGCATTTTTACGATTTTCAGCCAAACTTTAATATTTTCCGAAATGACAGGGGGTTGTGCGGGGGGACTCTAACGTACCCCTAGACCAACCCCCATGGGTCTGTTCGTCCGAAAACCCGGTCTGTGTGCGAGGAAATGCAGTATTCCTGATAGCTCGTAAAGTGTTCGGGCAAAGTGGCTTAGGGGCCTATTTTCCTACTAACGAAGTCCGGTATGGGACACCTGGGACTCGCTATTCGTTTTTTGGTCCTTAAAGATTGTAACCTGTGAGTTTGGTTGAAATCGGAGACAAACATTTTCCGACCGAAAATCGAAATAACGCAAAGGCTATAGCCTTTGCATTTTTAAGATTTTCAGCCAAAATTTAATCTTCTCCGAAATGATAGGGGGTTGTGCGGGGGGACTCTAACGTACCCCTAGACCAACCCCCATGGGTCTGTTCGTCCGAAAACCCGGTCTGTGTGCGAGGAAATGTAGTATTCCTGATAGCTCGTAAAGTGTTCGGGCGAGGTGGCTTAGGGGCCTATTTTCCCACTAACGAAGTCCGGTAGTGGACACCTGGGACTCGCTATGTGTTTTTTGGTCCTTAAAGATTGTTACCTGTGAGTTTGGTAGAAATCGGAGACAAATATTTTCCGACCGAAAATCGAAATAAGGCAAAGGCTATAGCCTTTGCATTTTTACGATTTTCAGCCAAAATTTAATATTCTCCGAAATGACGGAGGTTGTGCGGGGACTCAACGTTCCCTAAACCCTCAAGGTCTGTTCGTCCGAAAACCCGGTCTGTGTGCGAGAAATGCAGTATTCCTGATAGCTCGTATAGTGTTCGGGCGAGGTAAAGGGCTATTTTTTCACTAACGAAGTCCGGTATGGGACACCTGGGACTCGCTATGTTTTTGGTCCTTAAAGATTGTAACCTGTGAGTTTGGTCGAAATCGGGACAACATTTTCCGACCGAAAATCACGCAAGGCTATAGCCTTTGCATTTTTACGATTTTCAGCCAAAATTTAATATTCTCGAAATGACGGGGGTTGTGCGGGGACTCTAACGTACCCCTAGACCAACCCAAGGGTCTGTTCGTCCGAAAACCTGGTCTGTCTGCGAGAAATGCAGTATTCCTGATAGCTCGTAAAGTGTTCGGGCGAGGTGGCTTAGGGGCCTATTTTCCCACTAACGAAGTCCGGTATGGGACACCTGGGACTCGCTATGTGTTTTGGTCCTTAAAGATTGTTACCTGTGAGTTTGGTAGAAATCGGAGACAAATATTTTCCGACCGAAAATCGAAATAACGCAAAGGCTATAGCCTTTGCATTTTTGATTTTCAGCCAAAATTTAATATTTTCCGAAATGACAGGGGTTGTGCGGGGACTCTAACGTACCCCTAGACCAACCCCATGGGTCTATTCGTCCGAAAACCCGGTCTGTGTGCGAGGAAATGCAGTATTCCTGATAGCTCGTATAGTGTTCGGGCGAGGTGAAGCTTAGGGGCCTATTTTCTCACTAACAGAAGTCCGGTATGGGACACCTGGGACTCGCTATGTGTTTTGGTCCTTAAAGATTGTAACCTGTGAGTTTGGTCGAAATCGGAGACAAACATTTTCCGACCGAAAATCGAAATAACGCAAAGGCTATAGCCTTTGCATTTTACGATTTTCAGCCAAAATTAATATTCTCCGAAATGACGGGGTTGTGCGGGGACTCTAACGTACCCCTAGACCAACCCAAAGTCTGTTCGTCCGAAAACCTGGTCTGTCTGCGAGGAAATGCAGTATTCCTGATAGCTCGTAAAGTGTTCGGGCGAGGTGGCTTAGGGGCCTATTTTCCCACTAACGAAGTCCGGTAGTGGACACCTGGGACTCATATGTGTTTTTGGTCCTTAAAGATTGTTACCTGTGAGTTTGGTAGAAATCGGAGACAAATATTTTCCGACCGAAAATCGAAATAACGCAAAGGCTATAGCCTTTGCATTTTGAATTTTCAGCCAAAATTTAATATTTTCCGAAATGACGGGGGGTTGTGCGGGGGACTCTAACGTACCTAGACCAACGCCATGGATATATTCGTCCGAAAACCCGGTCTGTGTGCGAGGAAATGCAGTATTCCTGATAGCTCGTATAGTGTTCGGGCGAGGTGGCTTAGGGGCCTATTTTCTCACTAACGAAGTCGGTATGGGACACCTGGGACTCGCTATGTGTTTTGGTCCTTAAAGATTGTAACCTGTGAGTTTGGTCGAAATCGGAGACAAACATTTTCCGACCGAAAATCGAAATAACGCAAAGGCTATAGCCTTTGCATTTTTGATTTTCAGCCAAAATTTAATATTCTCCGAAATGACGAAGGGGTTGTGCGGGGACTCTAACGTACCCTAGACCAACCCCAAAGTCTATTCGTCCGAAAACCTGGTCTGTCTGCGAGGAAATGCAGTATTCTGATAGCTCGTAAAGTGTTCGGGCGAGGTGGCTTAGGGGCCTATTTTCCCACTAACGAAGTCGGTAGTGGACACCTGGGACTCGCTATGTGTTTTTGGTCCTTAAGATTGTTACCTGTGAGTTTGGTAGAAATCGGAACAAATATTTTCCGACCGAAAATCGAAATAACGCAAAGGCTATAGCCTTTGCATTTTACGATTTTCAGCCAAAATTAATATTTTCCGAAATGACAGAGAGTTGTGCGGGGGACTCTAACGTACCCCTAGACCAACCCCATGGTCTGTTCGTCGAAAACCCGGTCTGTGTGCGAGGAAATGCAGTATTCCTGATAGCTCGTATAGTGTTCGGGCGAGGTGGCTTAGACCTATTTTCCCACTAACGAAGTCCGGTATGGGACACCTGGGACTCTTTATGTGTTTTTTGGTCCTTAAAGATTGTAACCTGTGAGTTTGGTCGAAATCGGAGACAAATATTTTCCGACCGAAAATCAGAAATAACGCAAAGGCTATAGCCTTTGCATTTTTGATTTTCAGCCAAAATTTACTATTTTCCGAAATGATAGGGGTTGTGCGGGGGACTCTAACGTACCCCTAGACCAACCCCATGGGTCTGTTCGTCCGAAAACCCGGTCTGTGTGCGAGGAAATGCAGTATTCTGATAGCTCGTAAAGTGTTCGGGCGAGGTGGCTTAGGGGCCTATTTTTTCCCATAACGAAGTCCGGTAGTGGACACCTGGGACTCGCTATGTGTTTTTGGTCCTTAAAGATTGTTACCTGTGAGTTTGGTGAAAATCGGAGACAAATATTTTCCGACCGAAAATCGAAATAACGCAAAGGCTATAGCCTTTGCATTTTTACGATTTTCAGCCAAAATTTAATATTTTCCGAAATGACAGGGGGTTGTGCGGGGGGACTCTAACGTACCCCTAGACCAACCCCCATGGGTCTGTTCGTCCGAAAACCCGGTCTGAGTGCGAGGAAATGCAGTATTCCTGATAGCTCCTAAAGTGTTCGGGCAAAGTGGCTTGGGGCCTATTTTCCTACTAACAGAAGTCCGGTATGGGACACCTGGGACTCGCTATGTGTTTTTGGTCCTTAAGATTGTAACCTGTGAGTTTGGTCGAAATGAGGACAAATATTTTCCGACCGAAAATCGAAATAACGCAAAGGCTATAGCCTTTGCATTTAGAATTTTCAGCCAAAATTTAATATTCTCCGAAATGACGGAGGTTGTGCGGGGGGACTCTAACGTTCCCCTAGCCCAACCCTCAAGGGTCTGTTCGTCCGAAAACCCGGTCTGTGTGCGAGGAAATGCAGTATTCCTGATAGCTCGTATAGTGTTCGGGCGAGGTGGCTTAGGGGCCTATTTTCTCACTAACGAAGTCCGGTAGTGGACACCTGGGACTCGCTATGTGTTTTTTGGTCCTTAAAGATTGTTACCTGTGAGTTTGGTAGAAATCGGAGACAAATATTTTCCGACCGAAAATCGAAATAACGCAAAGGCTATAGCCTTTGCATTTTTACGATTTTCAGCCAAAATTTAATATTTTCCGAAATGACAGGGGGTTGTGCGGGGGGACTCTAACGTACCCCTAGACCAACCCCCATGGGTCTGTTCGTCCGAAAACCCGGTCTGTGTGCGAGGAAATGCAGTATTCCTGATAGCTCGTATAGTGTTCGGGCGAGGTGGCTTAGGGGCCTATTTTCTCACTAACGAAGTCCGGTATGGGACACCTGGGACTCGCTATGTGTTTTTTGGTCCTTAAAGATTGTGACCTGTGAGTTTGGTCGAAATCGTAGACAAACATTTTCCGACCGAAAATCGAAATAACGCAAAGGCTATAGCCATGCATTTTGATTTTCAGCCAAGAATTTAATATTCTCCGAAATGACGGGGGTTGTGCGGGGACTCTAACGTACCTCCCAGACCAACCCCCAAGTCTGTTCGTCCGAAAACCTGGTCTGTCTGCGAGGAAATGCAGTATTCCTGATAGCTCGTAAAGTGTTCGGGCGAGGTGGCTTAGGGGCCTATTTTCCCACTAACGAAGTCCGGTAGTGGACACCTGGGACTCGCTATGTGTTTTTTGGTCCTTAAAGATTGTTACCTGTGAGTTTGGTAGAAATCGGAGACAAATATTTTCCGACCGAAAATCGAAATAACGCAAAGGCTATAGCCTTTGCATTTTACGATTTTCAGCCAAAATTTAATATTTTCCGAAATGACAGGGGGTTGTGCGGGGGGACTCTAACGTACCCCTAGACCAACCCCCATGGGTCTGTTCGTCCGAAAACCCGGTCTGTGTGCGAGGAAATGCAGTATTCCTGATAGCTCGTATAGTGTTCGAAGAGGTGGCTTGAGGGCCTATTTTCTCACTAACGAAGTCGGTATGGGACACCTGGGACTCGCTATGTGTTTTGGTCCTTAAAGATTGTAACCTGTGAGTTTGGTCGAAATCGGAGACAAACATTTTCCGACCGAAAATCGAAATAACGCAAAGGCTATAGCCTTTGCATTTTTACGATTTTCAGCCAAAATTTAATATTCTCCGAAATGACGGGGGTTGTGCGGGGGGACTCTAACGTACCCCTAGACCAACCCCCAAGGGTCTGTTCGTCCGAAAACCTGGTCTGTCTGCGAGGAAATGCAGTATTCCTGATAGCTCGTAAAGTGTTCGGGCGAGGTGGCTTAGGGGCCTATTTTCCCACTAACGAAGTCCGGTAGTGGACACCTGGGACTCGCTATGTGTTTTTTGGTCCTTAAAGATTGTTACCTGTGAGTTTGGTAGAAATCGGAGACAAATATTTTCCGACCGAAAATCGAAATAACGCAAAGGCTATAGCCTTTGCATTTTTACGATTTTCAGCCAAAATTTAATATTTTCCGAAATGACAGGGGGTTGTGCGGGGGGACTCTAACGTACCCCTAGACCAACCCCCATGGGTCTGTTCGTCCGAAAACCCGGTCTGAGTGCGAGGAAATGCAGTATTCCTGATAGCTCCTAAAGTGTTCGGGCAAAGTGGCTTAGGGGCCTATTTTCCTACTAACGAAGTCCGGTATGGGACACCTGGGACTCGCTATGTGTTTTTTGGTCCTTAAAGATTGTAACCTGTGAGTTTGGTCGAAATAGGAGACAAATATTTTCCGACCGAAAATCGAAATAACGCAAAGGCTATAGCCTTTGCATTTTTACGATTTTCAGCCAAAATTTAATATTCTCCGAAATGACGGAGGTTGTGCGGGGGGACTCTAACGTTCCCCTAGCCCAACCCTCAAGGGTCTGTTCGTCCGAAAACCCGGTCTGTGTGCGAGGAAATGCAGTATTCCTGATAGCTCGTATAGTGTTCGGGCGAGGTGGCTTACGGGCCTATTTTCTCACTAACGAAGTCCGGTATGGGACACCTGGGACTCGCTATGTGTTTTTTGGTCCTTAAAGATTGTAACCTGTGAGTTTGGTCGAAATCGGAGACAAACATTTTCCGACCGAAAATCGAAATAACGCAAAGGCTATAGCCTTTGCATTTTACGATTTTCAGCCAAAATTTAATATTCTCGAAATGACGGGGGTTGTGCGGGGGGACTCTAACGTTCCCCTAGCCCAACCCTCAAGGGTCTGTTCGTCCGAAAACCCGGTCTGTGTGCGAGGAAATGCAGTATTCCTGATAGCTCGTATAGTGTTCGGGCGAGGTGGCTTAGGGGCCTATTTTCTCACTAACGAAGTCCGGTATGGGACACCTGGGACTCGCTATGTGTTTTTTGGTCCTTAAAGATTGTAACCTGTGAGTTTGGTCGAAATCGGAGACAAATATTTTCCGACCGAAAATCGAAATAACGCAAAGGCTATAGCCTTTGCATATTTACGATTTTCAGCCAAAATTTAATATTCTCCGAAATGACGGGGGTTGTGCGGGGGGACTCTAACGTACCCCTAGACCAACGCCCAAGGGTCTGTTCGTCCGAAAACCCGGTCTGTGTGCGAGGAAATGCAGTATTCCTGATAGCTCGTAAAGTGTCCGGGCGAGGTGGCTTAGGGGCCTATTTTCCCACTAACGAAGTCCGGTATGGGACACCTGGGACTCGCTATGTGTTTTTTGGTCCTTAAAGATTGTAACCTGTGAGTTTGGTCGAAATCGGAGACAAATGTTTTCCGACCGAAAATCGCAAAAACGCAAAGGCTATAGCCTTTGCATTTTTACGATTTTCAGCCAAAATTTAATATTCTCAGAAATGAGGGGGGTTGTGCGGGGGGACTCTAACGTACCCCTAGACCAACGCCCAAGGGTCTGTTCGTCCGAAAACCCGGTCTGTCTGCGAGGAAATGCAGTATTCCTGATAGCTCGTAAAGTGTCCGGGCGAGGTGGCTTAGGGGCCTATTTTCCCACTAACGAAGTCCGGTATGGGACACCTGGGACTCGCAATGTGTTTTTTGGTCCTTAAAGATTGTAACCTGTGAGTTTGGTTGAAATCGGAGACAAACATTTTCCGACCGAAAATCGAAATAACGCAAAGGCTATAGCCTTTGCATTTTTACGATTTTCAGCCAAAATTTAATATTCTCCGAAATGACGGGAGTTGTGCGGGGGGGCTCTAACGTAACCCTAGACCAACCGTCAAGGGTCTGTTCGTCCGAAAACCCGGTCTGTGTGCGAGGAAATGCAGTATTCCTGATAGCTCGTATAGTGTTCGGGCGACTTGGCTTAGGGCCTATTTTCTCACCAACGAAGTCCGGTATGGGACACCTGGGACTCGCTTTGTGTTTTTTGGTCCTTAAAGATTGTAACCTGTGAGTTTGGTCGAAATCGGAGACAAATATTTTCCGACCGAAAATCGCAAAAACGCAAAGGCTATATAGCCTTTGCATTTTTACGATTTTTCAGCCAAAATTTAATATTCTCAGAAATGAGGGGTTGTGCGGGGACTCTAACGTACCCCAGACCAACCCAAGGGTCTGTTCGTCCGAAAACCCGGTCTGTCTGCGAGGAAATGCAGTATTCCTGATAGCTCGTAAAGTGTCCGGGCGAGGTGGCTTAGGGCCTATTTTCCCACTAACGAAGTCCGGTATGGGACACCTGGGACTCGCAATGTGTTTTTTGGTCCTTAAAGATTGTAACCTGTGAGTTTGGTTGAAATCGGAGACAAACATTTTCCGACCGAAAATCGAAATTACGCAAAGGCTATAGCCTTTGCATTTTTACGATTTTCAGCCAAAATTTAATATTCTCCGAAATGACGGGAGTTGTGCGGGGGGGCTCTAACGTAACCCTAGACCAACCGTCAAGGGTCTGTTCGTCCGAAAACCCGGTCTGTGTGCGAGGAAATGCAGTATTCCTGATAGCTCGTATAGTGTTCGGGCGAGGTGGCTTAGGGGCCTATTTTCTCACTAACGAAGTCCGGTATGGGACACCTGGGACTCGCTATGTGTTTTTTGGTCCTTAAAGATTGTAACCTGTGAGTTTGGTCGAAATCGGAGACAAATATTTTCCGACCGAAAATCGAAATAACGCAAAGGCTATAGCCTTTGCATATTTACGATTTTCAGCCAAAATTTAATATTCTCCGAAATGACGGGGGTTGTGCGGGGGGACTCTAACGTACCCCTAGACCAACGCCCAAGGGTCTGTTCGTCCGAAAACCCGGTCTGTGTGCGAGGAAATGCAGTATTCCTGATAGCTCGTAAAGTGTCCGGGCGAGGTGGCTTAGGGGCCTATTTTCCCACTAATGAAGTCCGGTATGGGACACCTGGGACTCGCTATGTGTTTTTTGGTCCTTAAAGATTGTAACCTGTGAGTTTGGTCGAAATCGGAGACAAATGTTTTCCGACCGAAAATCGCAAAAACGCAAAGGCTATAGCCTTTGCATTTTTACGATTTTCAGCCAAAATTTAATATTCTCAGAAATGAGGGGGTTGTGCAGGGACTCTAACGTACCCCTAGACCAACGCCCAAGGGTCTGTTCGTCCGAAAACCCGGTCTGTCTGCGAGGAAATGCAGTATTCCTGATAGCTCGTAAAGTGTCCGGGCGAGGTGGCTTAGGGGCCTATTTTCCCACTAACGAAGTCCGGTATGGGACACCTGGGACTCGCAATGTGTTTTTTGGTCCTTAAAGATTGTAACCTGTGAGTTTGGTTGAAATCGGAGACAAACATTTTCCGACCGAAAATCGAAATAACGCAAAGGCTATAGCCTTTGCATTTTTACGATTTTCAGCCAAAATTTAATATTCTCCGAAATGACGGGAGTTGTGCGGGGGGGCTCTAACGTAACCCTAGACCAACCGTCAAGGGTCTGTTCGTCCGAAAACCCGGTCTGTGTGCGAGGAAATGCAGTATTCCTGATAGCTCGTATAGTGTTCGGGCGACTTGGCTTAGGGGCCTATTTTCTCACTAACGAAGTCCGGTATGGGACACCTGGGACTCGCTTTGTGTTTTTTGGTCCTTAAAGATTGTAACCTGTGAGTTTGGTCGAAATCGGAGACAAATATTTTCCGACCGAAAATCGCAAAAACGCAAAGGCTATATAGCCTTTGCATTTTTACGATTTTCAGCCAAAATTTAATATTCTCAGAAATGAGGGGGGTTGTGCGGGGGGACTCTAACGTACCCCTAGACCAACCCCCAAGGGTCTGTTCGTCCGAAAACCCGGTCTGTCTGCGAGGAAATGCAGTATTCCTGATAGCTCGTAAAGTGTCCGGGCGAGGTGGCTTAGGGGCCTATTTTCCCACTAACGAAGTCCGGTATGGGACACCTGGGACTCGCAATGTGTTTTTTGGTCCTTAAAGATTGTAACCTGTGAGTTTGGTTGAAATCGGAGACAAACATTTTCCGACCGAAAATCGAAATTACGCAAAGGCTATAGCCTTTGCATTTTACGATTTTCAGCCAAATTTAATATTCTCCGAAATGACGGAGTTGTGCGGGGGCTCAAACGTAACCCTAGACCAATCGTCAAGGGTCTGTTGGTCCGAAAACCCGGTCTGTGTGCGAGGAAATGCAGTATTCCTGATAGCTCGTATAGTGTTCGGGCGACTTGGCTTAGGGGCCTATTTTCTCACTAACAGAAGTCCGGTATGGGACACCTGGGACTCGCTTTGTGTTTTGGTCCTTAAAGATTGTAACCTGTGAGTTTGGTCGAAATCGAGACAAATATTTTCCGACCGAAAATCGCACAAACGCAAAGGCTATAGCCTTTGCATTTTTACGATTTTCAGCCAAAATTTAATATTCTCCGAAATGACGGGGGTTGTGCGGGGGGACTCTAACGTACCCCTAGCCCAACCCTCAAGGGTCTGTTCGTCCGAAAACCCGGTCTGTGTGCGAGGAAATGCAGTATTCCTGATAGCTCGTATAGTGTTCGGGCGAGGTGGCTTAGGGGCCTATTTTCTCACTAACGAAGTCCGGTATGGGACACCTGGGACTCGCTATGTGTTTTTTGGTCCTTAAAGATTGTAACCTGTGAGTTTGGTCGAAATCGGAGACAAATATTTTCCGACCGAAAATCGAAATAACGCAAAGGCTATAGCCTTTGCATATTTACGATTTTCAGCCAAAATTTAATATTCTCCGAAATGACGGGGGTTGTGCGGGGGGACTCTAACGTACCCCTAGACCAACGCCCAAGGGTCTGTTCGTCCGAAAACCCGGTCTGTGTGCGAGGAAATGCAGTATTCCTGATAGCTCGTAAAGTGTCCGGGCGAGGTGGCTTAGGGGCCTGTTTTCCCACTAATGAAGTCCGGTATGGGACACCTGGGACTCGCTATGTGTTTTTTGGTCCTTAAAGATTGTAACCTGTGAGTTTGGTCGAAATCGGAGACAAATGTTTTCCGACCGAAAATCGCAAAAACGCAAAGGCTATAGCCTTTGCATTTTTTGATTTTCAGCCAAAATTTAATATTCTCAGAAATGAGGGGGGTTGTGCGGGGGGACTCTAACGTACCCCTAGACCAACCCCCAAGGGTCTGTTCGTCCGAAAACCCGGTCTGTCTGCGAGGAAATGCAGTATTCCTGATAGCTCGTAAAGTGTCCGGGCGAGGTGGCTTAGGGGCCTATTTTCCCACTAACGAAGTCCGGTATGGGGCACCTGGGACTCGCAATGTGTTTTTTGGTCCTTAAAGATTGTAACCTGTGAGTTTGGTTGAAATCGGAGACAAACATTTTCCGACCGAAAATCGAAATTACGCAAAGGCTATAGCCTTTGCATTTTTACGATTTTCAGCCAAAATTTAATATTCTCCGAAATGACGGGAGTTGTGCGGGGGGGCTCTAACGTAACCCTAGACCAACCGTCAAGGGTCTGTTCGTCCGAAAACCCGGTCTGTGTGCGAGGAAATGCAGTATTCCTGATAGCTCGTATAGTGTTCGGGCGACTTGGCTTAGGGGCCTATTTTCTCACTAACGAAGTCCGGTATGGGACACCTGGGACTCGCTTTGTGTTTTTTGGTCCTTAAAGATTGTAACCTGTGAGTTTGGTCGAAATCGGAGACAAATATTTTCCGACCGAAAATCGCAAAAACGCAAAGGCTATATAGCCTTTGCATTTTTACGATTTTCAGCCAAAATTTAATATTCTCAGAAATGAGGGGGGTTGTGCGGGGGGACTCTAACGTACCCCTAGACCAACCCCCAAGGGTCTGTTCGTCCGAAAACCCGGTCTGTCTGCGAGGAAATGCAGTATTCCTGATAGCTCGTAAAGTGTCCGGGCGAGGTGGCTTAGGGGCCTATTTTCCCACTAACGAAGTCCGGTATGGGACACCTGGGACTCGCAATGTGTTTTTTGGTCCTTAAAGATTGTAACCTGTGAGTTTGGTTGAAATCGGAGACAAACATTTTCCGACCGAAAATCGAAATTACGCAAAGGCCAAAGCCTTTGCATTTTTACGATTTTCAGCCAAAATTTAATATTCTCCGAAATGACGGGAGTTGTGCGGGGGGGCTCTAACGTAACCCTAGACCAACCGTCAAGGGTCTGTTCGTCCGAAAACCCGGTCTGTGTGCGAGGAAATGCAGTATTCCTGATAGCTCGTATAGTGTTCGGGCGAGTTGGCTTAGGGGCCTATTTTCTCACTAACGAAGTCCGGTATGGGACACCTGGGACTCGCTTTGTGTTTTTTGGTCCTTAAAGATTGTAACCTGTGAGTTTGGTCGAAATCGGAGACAAATATTTTCCGACCGAAAATCGCACAAACGCAAAGGCTATAGCCTTTGCATTTTTACGATTTTCAGCCAAAATTTAATATTCTCCGAAATGACGGGGGTTGTGCGGGGGGGCTCTAACGTACCCCTGGGACCAACCCCAAGGGTCTGTTCGTCCGAAAACCCGGTCTGTCTGCGAGGAAATGCAGTATTCCTGATAGCTCGTAAAGTGTTCGGGCGAGGTGGCTTAGGGGCCTATTTTCCCACTAACGAAGTCCGGTATGGGACACCTGGGACTCGCTATGTGTTTTTTGGTCCTTAAAGATTGTAACCTGTGAGTTTGGTCGAAATCGGAGACAAATATTTTCCGACCGAAAATCGAAATAACGCAAAGGCTATAGCCTTTGCATTTTTACGATTTTCAGCCAAAATTTACTATTTTCCGAAATGATAGGGGGTTGTGCGGGGGGACTCTAACGTACCCCTAGACCAACCCCATGAATCTGTTCGTCCGAAAACCCGGTCTGTGTGCGAGGAAATGCAGTATTCCTGATAGCTCGTAAAGTGTTCGGGCAAAGTCGCTTAGGGGCCCATTTTCCTACTAACGAAGTCCGGTATGGGACACCTGGGACTCGCTATGTGCTTTTTGGTCCTTAAAGATTGTAACCTGTGAGTTTGGTCGAAATCGGAGACAAATATTTTCCGACCGAAAATCGCACAAACGCAAAGGCTATAGCCTTTGCATTTTTACGATTTTCAGCCAAAATTTAATATTCTTCGAAATGACGGGGGTTGTGCGGGGGGGCTCTAACGTACCCCTAGACCAACCCCCAAGGGTCTGTTCGTCCGAAAACCCGGTCTGTCTGCGAGGAAATGCAGTATTCCTGATAGCTCGTAAAGTGTTCGGGCGAGGTGGCTTAGGGGCCTATTTTCCCACTAACGAAGTCCGGTATGGGACACCTGGGACTCGCTATGTGTTTTTTGGTCCTTAAAGATTGTAACCTGTGAGTTTGGTCGAAATCGGAGACAAATATTTTCCGACCGAAAATCGAAATAACGCAAAGGCTATAGCCTTTGCATTTTTACGATTTTCAGCCAAAATTTACTATTTTCCGAAATGATAGGGGTTGTGCGGGGACTCTAACGTACCCTAGACCAACCCCCATGGGTCTGTTCGTCCGAAAACCCGGTCTGTGTGCGAGGAAATGCAGTATTCCTGATAGCTCGTAAAGTGTTCGGGCAAAGTCGCTTAGGGGCCCATTTTCCTACTAACGAAGTCCGGTATGGGACACCTGGGACTCGCTATGTGCTTTTTGGTCCTTAAAGATTGTAACCTGTGAGTTTGGTCGAAATCGGAGACAAATATTTTCCGACCGAAAATCGCTAAAACGCAAAGGCTATAGCCTTTGCATTTTTACGATTTTCAGCCAAAATTTAATATTCTCCGAAATGACGGGGGTTGTGCGGGGGGACTCTAACGTACCCCTAGACCAACCCCCAAGGGTCTGTTCGT
Organism: Frankliniella intonsa; assembly: GCA_033675135.1. Classification (NCBI taxonomy): domain Eukaryota; kingdom Metazoa; phylum Arthropoda; class Insecta; order Thysanoptera; family Thripidae; genus Frankliniella; species Frankliniella intonsa. The sequence goes on along the minus strand of CM066246.1, from coordinate 3,878,273 downwards.
CCGAAAACCCGGTCTGTCTGCGAGGAAATGCAGTATTCCTGATAGCTCGTAAAGTGTTCGGGCGAGGTGGCTTAGGGGCCTATTTTCCCACTAACGAAGTCCGGTATTGGACACCTGGGACTCGCTATGTGTTTTTGGTCCTTAAAGATTGTAACCTGTGAGTTTGGTAGAAATCGGAGACAAATATTTTCCGACCGAAAATCGAAATAACGCAAAGGCTATAGCCTTTGCATTTTTACGATTTTCAGCCAAAATTTTATATTCTCCGAAATGACGGGGGTTGTGCGGGGACTCTAACGTACCCTAGACCAGCCCAAGAGTCTGTTCGTCCGAAAACCCGGTCTGTGTGCGAGGAAATGCAGTATTCCTGATAGCTCGTATAGTGTTCGGGCAAAGTCGCTTAGGGCCCATTTTCCTACTAACGAAGTCGGTATGGGACACCTGGGACTCGCTATGTGTTTTTGGTCCTTAAAAGATTGTAACCTGTGAGTTTGGTCGAAATCGGAGACAAATATTTTCCGACCGAAAATCGCAAAAACGCAAAGGCTATAGCCTTTGCATTTTTACGATTTTCAGCCAAAATTTAATATTCTCCGAAATGACGGGGGTTGTGCGGGGGGACTCTAACGTACCCCTAGCCCAACCCCCAAGGGTCTGTTCGTCCGAAAACCCGGTCTGTGTGCGACGAAATGCAGTTTTCCTGATAGCTCGTAAAGTGTTCGGGCGAGGTGGCTTAGGGGCCTATTGTCCCACTAACGAAGTCCGGTATGGGACACCTGGGACTCGCTATGTGTTTTTTGGTCCTTAAAGATTGTAACCTGAGAGTTTGGTCGAAATCGGAGACAAATACTTTCCGACTTTACGAGGAAATGCAGTATTCCTGATAGCTCGTAAAGTGTTCGGGCGAGGTAAGCTTAGGGGCCTATTTTCCCACTAACGAAGTCGGTATGGGACACCTGGGACTCGCTATGTGTTTTTTGGTCCTTAAAGATTGTAACCTGTGAGTTTGGTCGAAATCGGAGACAAATATTTTCCGACCGAAAATCGAAATAACGCAAAGGCTATAGCCTTTGCATTTTTACGATTTTCAGCCAAAATTTACTATTTTCCGAAATGATAGGGGGTTGTGCGGGGGGACTCTAACGTACCCCTAGACCAACCCCCATGGGTCTGTTCGTCCGAAAACCCGGTCTGTGTGCGAGGAAATGCAGTATTCCTGATAGCTCGTAAAGTGTTCGGGCAAAGTCGCTTAGGGGCCCATTTTCCTACTAACGAAGTCCGGTATGGGACACCTGGGACTCGCTATGTGCTTTTTGGTCCTTAAAGATTGTAACCTGTGAGTTTGGTCGAAATCGGAGACAAATATTTTCCGACCGAAAATCGCAAAAACGCAAAGGCTATAGCCTTTGCATTTTTACGATTTTCAGCCAAAATTTAATATTCTCCGAAATGACGGGGGTTGTGCGGGGGGACTCTAACGTACCCCTAGACCAACCCCCAAGGGTCTGTTCGTCCGAAAACCCGGTCTGTCTGCGAGGAAATGCAGTATTCCTGATAGCTCGTAAAGTGTTCGGGCGAGGTGGCTTAGGGGCCTATTTTCGCACTAACGAAGTCCGGTATGGGACACCTGGGACTCGCTATGTGTTTTTTGGTCCTTAAAGATTGTAACCTGTGAGTTTGGTAGAAATCGGAGACAAATATTTTCCGACCGAAAATCGAAATAACGCAAAGGCTATAGCCTTTGCATTTTTACGATTTTCAGCCAAAATTTTATATTCTCCGAAATGACGGGGGTTGTGCGGGGGGACTCTAACGTACCCCTAGACCAACCCCCAAGAGTCTGTTCGTCCGAAAACCCGGTCTGTGTGCGAGGAAATGCAGTATTCCTGATAGCTCGTATAGTGTTCGGGCAAAGTCGCTTAGGGGCCCATTTTCCTACTAACGAAGTCCGGTATGGGACACCTGGGACTCGCTATGTGTTTTTTGGTCCTTAAAGATTGTAACCTGTGAGTTTGGTCGAAATCGGAGACAAATATTTTCCGACCGAAAATCGCAAAAACGCAAAGGCTATAGCCTTTGCATTTTTACGATTTTCAGCCAAAATTTAATATTCTCCGAAATGACGGGGTTGTGCGGGGACTCTAACGTACCCCTAGCCCAACTTGGGTCTGTTCGTCCGAAAACCCGGTCTGTGTGCGACGAAATGCAGTTTTCCTGATAGCTCGTAAAGTGTTCGGGCGAGGTGGCTTAGGGGCCTATTGTCCCACTAACGAAGTCCGGTATGGGACACCTGGGACTCGCTATGTGTTTTTTGGTCCTTAAAGATTGTAACCTGAGAGTTTGGTCGAAATCGGAGACAAATACTTTCCGACTTTACGAGGAAATGCAGTATTCCTGATAGCTCGTAAAGTGTTCGGGCGAGGTGGCTTAGGGGCCTATTTTCCCACTAACGAAGTCCGGTATGGGACACCTGGGACTCGCTATGTGTTTTTTGGTCCTTAAAGATTGTAACCTGTGAGTTTGGTCGAAATCGGAGACAAATATTTTCCGACCGAAAATCGAAATAACGCAAAGGCTATAGCCTTTGCATTTTTACGATTTTCAGCCAAAATTTAATATTCTCCGAAATGACAGGGGGTTGTGCGGGGGGACTCTAACGTACCCCTAGACCAACCCCCATGGGTCTGTTCGTCCGAAAACCCGGTCTGTGTGCGAGGAAATGCAGTATTCCTGATAGCTCGTATAGTGTTCGGGCGAGGTGGCTTAGGGGCCTATTTTCTCAGTAACGAAGTCCGGTATGGGACTTCTGGGACTTGCTATGTGTTTATTGGTCCCTGAAGAAGGTTACCTATAAGTTTAGTCGAAATCGGAGACAATTTTTCTTTGACCGAAAACCGCAAAAACGCAAAGGCTATAGCCTTTGCATTTTTACGATTTTCGGCCAAAAATTAATATTCTCCGAAATGACGGGGGTTGTGCAGGGGGACTCTAATGCACCCTCTAGACCAACCCCCAAGGGTCTGTTCGTCCGAAAACCCGGTGTGTCTGCGAGGAAATGCAGTATTCCTGATAGCTCGTAAAGTGTTCGGGCGAGGTGGCTAAGGGGCCTATTTTCTCACTAACGTAGTCCGGTTTGGGAGTCCTTGGACTTGCCATTTGTAGTTGGGTCCCTAAAGAAGGTAACCTGTCAGTTTGGTCGAAATCGGAGACAATTTGTTTTCGACCGAAAATGGCAACAACGCAAAGGCTATAGCCTTTGCATTTTTACGATTTTCGGCCGAAAATTAATATTCTCCGAAATGACGGGGGTTGTGCAGGGGGACTCTAACGTACCCCCTAGAGTCTAGGGCTTGTAAATATCACCCTTAAAATTGAATATGTGTGTTTCAGACGGCCATCGACAGCATCGGCCTGCGGGCCATGAAGGCCGGCTTCTACTTTGGCTACGACATCGACCTGAACCCGAGCGTGTCCAACGTGGTGGCGGCGGCCGCGCTCTGGTACTCGGCCACGCTCATGTCCCGCTCCATGAACGAGTACGACGCTGTGGGCGGGCGGGTGCGCGAGTCCTCGCTGGCCGCGTCCTTCTACGCGCCCATCGGCCTGCACCAGCGCGGCGCCCTGGCCGGCGTGGTGCGCGGCATGCTGCGGGACCCCGCGCAGCAGTCGGACGCACACATCAACTCCGTCATGACCAACAGCCTGTTCCACGCGCCGGGCCAGCCCGGGCCCGGGCTCGACCTGGCCGCGCAGCTCATCCAGCAGGGCCGCGACCACGGCCTGCCGCCCTACGCGGACTGGGTTGCGTTCTGCGGCGGTGAGGCGGCGCGCCCGCGGACCTTCCGCGACCTGGAGGTGCGCATGAGCCCCGCGGCGGCGGCCGCGCTGCAGCAGGCTTACGGCAACGTGTCGGACGTGGACCTGCTGCCCGCCGCGCTGTCCGAGCGGCCCGTGGCGGGCGCGCTGGTCGGCCCCACGCTGGCCTGCCTGCTCGGCCGCCAGTTCCACTACCTGCGCCGCGGCGACCGCTTCTGGTACGAGAACGACCTGCCGCCGTCGGCCTTCTCCAGCACGCAGCTGGACGCCGTGCGCCGCGCCTCGCTCGCCCGCCTGCTCTGCGACAACGCCGGCGTGGCCGCGGTGCAGCCCAGCGCCTTCCTCGCCACCGACCCGTTCCTCAACCACGAGGTGGAGTGCGGCGCCGTGCCCAGCGTGCCCCTGGACGCGTGGCGCGCCGAGCGGACCTACGCGCTGCCCTTCACCCTCGTCAACCGCACGCTCCTGGAGGACGCTTAGGATGGACGACGTGCACGAGGCCGAGCGACAGCTGTGAGCTGTGGCGCCAGCGTCAGTAGTCATCATTAATTTTTATAGAATTTTTATAGATTTTTTTTGTGGAACATTTTTCAAGAATTATTTTAGAATTTTTCTAGAATTTTCTAGAGCTTTTCAAGAGTATTTTTTAAAAACCTCTAGAAGTATTTAGATTTTTCTAGAATTTTCCTAGAACTCTACTTTTTATTGTACTTTCTATTTGGTTTGTTTCTCACTGACACTTTTTCTTCCCCGCAGGCCGCCTCGCCGACTCGTCCACGCCGCAGGGCCAGGGTCTGCTGGGCTTCTCCCGGCCGCGCCGCCAGGCGCTCTCCATCTCCAACACCTCCCTCGTGCTCGAGTTCGCGACCGCGCGCTTCGTCAGCGGTTTCCTGGAAGGGTGAGTTCCGTTGCTCTTGTTTCTCCTCTCGTTGTGGACGCCCCTGTTCTTGACCTCGCCCGCGCCGCGCGCTTGTGCAGACACCTGCAGGACGTGGAGGGCGGCGCGAGCGTGCCCTTCACGCGGCGCGGCTCGTCGGGCGCCCCGGAGGACGTGCGCCAGCTGCAGCAGCTGCTGTCCGCGCTGTCCACCGTGGACGTGTCGCAGTCGCTGGCCGCGCCGCGCGACGAGCGCTGCGACGAGCTGAGCCTGCCGTGCGACCCGGGCCGGCGCTACCGCAGCTACACGGGCTGGTGCAACAACCTGCGCCACCCGCACCAGGGCAAGAGCCTGCGCGCCTTCAACCGCCTGCTGGCGCCCGCGTACGGCGACGGCGTGGGCGCGCCGCGGCAGCTGTCCACCACGGGCGCGCCGCTGCCCAGCCCGCGCCTCGTGTCCTACAGCCTGCACCCGGACCGCAGCGCGCCGCACACCCGCTACTCGCTCATGGTCATGCAGTTCGGCGACTCTAATGTACCCCTAGATCAACCCCCGAGGGTAGGTTCGCACGGAAACCGGGGTTTTCAGGGAAAATTCTTATTCCTGATAGCGCGCAACGAGTCCGGGCCAGGTGGCTTAGGGTGTGTGTAGTTAAAGCGTGGGCATGGATGCATGCATGCATGCATCGATGACAGTTCGCGAAGACCTGGAGGGGTGTTGAAGATCGCTGACAGGCTTAAATACATCCCTGCCTTGAGCAATAGCTCTGCCTAGGATTATTCCTCTGCTGGTTAAGCCGCGCTGGTTGAACGTCGCGCCCGTCCGGCCTCGCGCCGTTCACGCCCGGAACTTGTGAGGAAAGGAAGCAGTGGGAGCGGGGAGGGGAAGGGAAGTCACGGTGGTTGAACGTGCCGCTTGCCACTTTCGCGCCTGAGAGGTAGGCAGACCATTTGACTCTTCGACGAGACGAAAACCGAGGCGTTTGGAGTTTGGAGGCAGTTTGACCCGGAGGGAGCGCCCTCTGCCCTCTACGGCGTGCATCGAGGAAACACGGGAAGTCGGAGGTGAGTTCCCGACCGAATTTGTTAAGTAAGTGTAATTGTGAAATTTGTTTTCAATGTGATATCGTGTAAATCACTTATTGGGAGAAGAAGGATTTGTTTTATTTATTGTGTAAATGTCATACATTTACATTTTATTTTGCTCGCGCTCGCGAGTAGAAATTGAATGCCCTTTCTTCCTACATGTTTCTCATTTTCCTGAGAGCTTTGAATTAATCGACAGTTTTGGGTGTAACTCTTTAATAGAATTAATGGAATCGACATTTTATAATTTCCTTAGAACAGTAGACGGTGGTGGCCAATAGTGGCTTAGCGTAATGCAAAGCTAAACCAAACGACATAACCTCATCGTGTAACCCTCCCATAAGTTAAAGGTTACTGAGCTAATTATCGAATACATTTCCGTTGATTGCACGCATATTGTAAGATTAAAATTAATTTAAAATATACTTCTTCGAATGTAAACGAAATTTTTGCATGCAGCTTTCTGCTGTTGTTGTGTAAAATTCATGTTTGCAGCCTGATTTCTATTTCTCTTTATGTTCCTTTGTATAAAATAACTTTTGATACAGTGTGTTGTATTTTTTGATCGACTTTGTCCTGCTTGCTTGTTTGAAGTAGTGTCAAGTTGTGAACCAACACATTTCTTTTTTCTTCCCAGTTGTAAATGCTGTCTTTATTATGCGCACTTCTGTGAGAGAAATATGGTTACGGATCCTTCAAAGTTTTCACCTTTTTTCTTTTATTTTGTTTCTGTTTCAGATTTCTACTGAAAGAGTATTTGAGGGAAAATCCACTTGCTACTCGAGCTCCCAATTTATTGCCTCACCTCCACCAGTATATGAATCTCGATGGATCCCTTCCCCTTCCACCTTCTGCGGTAAGTTTACATGAGTAATTATCTAAAAAGTCAACTGTGCTTTCTTCTTCTCACACATGTCTCTATATATTAGTTGTTCTTGATTTCATAGTATGAATCCAAACGGGAAACCCAAATGCTTCTTCAATAGTCAAGTGGAAAATCCAATTACCTCAATAAATCTCAACTCTACATCAGGTATGTTTGCTGAGCACAATTCGAGAGAGAGAGATCTAGTTTTGTCCATGCCTCTTCCTAGCTGAAGTGAGCGGGGCAGTTCAAGTGTCAATTAGTATGGAAATTAAAAGGGATTTACGATTTTAACTGTGATCATGTCAGTTGCTTCAAGCCAATAGTACTTTGATGTTCTGTGAGTAGCCAGCACTTGGTATGGTTTGAGTCCTATTGTACTGTTGTCACTTATAGAAGGGGATGAAAAAAAATCTTGCAGAGATAAGTGGGTATTGCCTTAACAATAATAAACATTCAACTCTGGTCTTTGAGTTAAAATAAACAAATATTGAATTATCAACCTTTGTGTCAAAAATTCATATTGAAGCCAAAAGTACAAAGCTTGAAAGGTACAAATGAAAGAAATTGAGTATCACACAAATTATTTTCTTGCCCGAGTTACTAAGCCTCTTAAGAAGTCTGTTGACTTGAGCCAACCATGGAGACAAATGGCTTCATTCACAAATTCTGATTATTCGATATCAATCAAATGCCTTGTGATGTATCACAGACTTTGTCCTCAAAATTCTTCCTGTTGAGTGAAGTGCCCTTCTCTAAGCTAGTTTTCATGTATTTGTCCTATCAAGCTGAGTTTATTACAGTACATAGTGTAACATGGATTTACGTTTACTCTGCCTGAAACCCTTGTGTAGCCTATTGATGTGAGAAGTGGTAGAAGGAGCTTTGATAACTCATCACTTTGAAACCTTAGATGCTTTTGAGGGTTAGCATTTCCCTGCCAAATATGTCTGCCATCTATTGACATTCACGTGGGACTCGGTCTTGCTATTCAGGATTTAAACTATCTGACCCTTAACAAGTAGTTTGCATGTGCATATGTTGGCAAGTTCCTGAGAGTTTAGCAACACCTCTCATGACTTTTAGGAGTCGCAAGGTTTATTTACGGAAACATGTTGTTTCAGAGGTGGTACAAATTCTCTTTATTGATACGAATGTATACAACTATTCAGCTGCGTGTCACTATCCACATTACTCACATGGTCCTAGATAACAGCAATGGGACAAACTGTTTGTTGGTTCCAGCATGCCATCCCGAAGACTGCTCTTCTCCAAACGTACCCTCTGTTGAGCTTTTGTGGTGTCCAGCTGACCTGGAACATCGAAGTAAGAAATTACATTTTGTTGCAGATCATCCTCGGCAATGAACAAGTTTGAGGACTGAATTCAGCCACACATCCAAACAAGAGCTATATGCTCCTGATTGTTGCTATTAGGTAAGAAACAATCCTGAATATCCTGTTCATTTCTATCACTTTTCTTGGTTCTCCCCTCGGCATAATACAGTTCTAACCCTTCCAACACGTGGCGAGCAGACACGTGCTGCCATTTCCGTGTGGCTTGGCCCATTTCTAACCCTGCCAACACGTGGCCGGCGATTAAGAAAAGGACAAAACTCTGAACAACGTACTTACCTCTGCTTGATTCCTGTTGCCCGCAGCACGACGTCGTTCTCGTCAGCATCCAGAAACGTGCAATGGGGGCCCGACAACAAGTGCATGGCGACCAAGCGTGTGAAATCCTGCAATATCCAAGATTTAGAGCTACGAGTGGCACGACCTGGCGATGGGCGTCACAGAACGACAGCAGGACAAAACGTACGTACCTTGTTTACTGGACGATCGCTGAGGTGCTTTGCTGGGCTGGCCCTTCTGGTTGATAGTGCGGTCGATGGCGAGGATCGAGGCTAAAGCTAGGACAATGCTGAAAAGAAAAGCTAGGCGTGAAATTTACCTTTTTCTATAAATTTGTGGACGACGGCGCGGGGCGGGGCAGGGCGAGGGCGTGTGGGGCAGCGGACGGGCAGCGGGTGCACGCGGCGGCGGCGACCAGCACCACGGCAACAGCACCAAGACGACACGACCTGCGCGGGTCACGGTCCGCCCTCCACTGCCGCTCCGGGCGGACCGTGACCCGCGCAGGTCGTGTCGTCTTGGTGCTGTTGCCGTGGTGCTGGTCGCCGCCGCCGCGTGCACCCGCTGCCCGTCCGCCCCACACGGGGCGGAAACGGAACTAGTGTTGCCATTTCCGGTTCCGGTTCCGGCCCGCCAATTTTCAAATGTGCAATTCGTCACTTTAGTTCCGACTTTCGCCGCCACCGAAGCAGCACCGTCGCAAAACCTTCGAAAAACGCAAAAATCGAGCATTTGGCGACGGTGCTGCTTCGGGGGCGGCCAAAGTCGGAACTATTGTTGCCATTTCCGTTTCCGCCCCGCCAATTTTCAAATGTGTGTCCGACAGCCGAGATGGTTGACGCACCTTCCCCCCTCGTCCCAAATAATCTCGCCTGGCGAGACGTTGTGCTGGTTAGGTTAAGTCCCAACCGAGTATATTTTTCTTAAGTCCCGATCATTAGGGAACAACAACAACTTGTCGAAGACTAAATAAAGTATTCAGTTGTCAATGTGGAGAGGGCTATTTATTTTTATTATTTTCATCAGGATAAAATTCAGGCGGTTTATCAGATCATACCATAGTATACAGGTTACAGCCGCAAACACAATATTTACCATTCTTATATCTAAATACATAAGGATTACTTTAGACCATAATTTTACTAGCAGAAGCTAGAAATTATGTACCGAACTAGTTGCCATTAGAAGAAGTTGATGAGAAACAAAACATGATGGAAAAATTAACATGGTTGTTGTCTTGTCAACGTCATAACCGGAAAGGCAGTGTTTTGAAATGGCTACTTAAAATTACAAACAAAATAACAAGTTAAAAAGTCCTTCATAGAATCTTACCATGAATAGTGGGACAAGCATCATGAGAGTAGATAAATGATAAACAGTGTAATCATGGAAAAGATTCAACACTTTCTTTTTTTAGCTTCTTGTGCCCAACAACTTGTGCACCTCACCAATTTAATTCAGTTCCCTACATTGAGCCACTCATTACAAAATAGTTACAAAATACTATGCCTGCCAGCAGATTCATCAAAAAGTGTGCACCACTTTGCCTGCTATTTTTCTGATCTAAACAATGATAGAGGCGAGCTTCCTGTTTCACACTACTCACACAAACTAGCAGGCCAGCCCATGTAATTTGGGCTTTTTAGATTATTCAAGCCATAAAAGAGAAAACAAACATTGTGTTTAAAATAGCAGAAAGCAATATTTCAGTTAGCCAATCAAACTTTCCATCTCAACAATTTTAGGAACACAGTAAATTCAAGCCCCATATCAAAATAGGAAAAATACACAAAAGCAAAAAGGCAGACACTATTTCAATTCACAAAAGCATCATCGCATTGCTCATAGGGTCCTCTCAACCACAGCTGTTCAATAACAGAAATCTACTGGGACAGTCTGAACAGACTAATGCCATACCCCAGTGGGGAAATATTATCAATTAACATCTGATTATGCATTGAATTACAGTTCTAAGATGACAGAGATATAACTTACTGCGTGAACAGTTGGGTGATTTCCACAGGTCTGCAGTTAGCACAACCACGCTTCAGGTGGACTAAATCTTCATACGCCCTATGCACACCAGTTTCCTTTTGCAGTGACAAGGGCTTCTGCTATGAAATGTTCTTGAAACATCGAGGAGCACTCCATTCTGGCTGGTGATGGGTCTCAAAGCATTGCAGCACTCCTGAATAAAAAATAAAATAAAAATAAGAGTGAATCTTTGACCAGCAGTATCAAATGTTTCATTATTTTTTGATGCCATGGAATGTGAAATTTAGAAATATTGAACAACATGACATACCTGAGGAATCTCGTAGACTTTCTATTATCCATCTCCAGTAAGCAGGATAGTCGTCGCATGAACACAACCAGCTGGAAAAGAAAAGAATATGTAAAGTTTGCACACTAAACTGAAAGAGACTCGTAAATTGTTAGAGAAATAACTTACACGGTACACTTTTGAAGGCTGGTACGTCCAAGGACAACTGATAAAAGGCTGACGGCAGAAGCTTCTTTCCTGACCATTCAACTCAAGAGGACCTCCCATGTTGATACTGTACCAGGAGTATTATGATCTCGGTAACCTAAAGCAAACATTAGGTTAGAGTAAACATGTGCTAACATTGACAAAGGTTAGGTGCAGCAGAATATCGGGCAAGAGAAGCTGTTAATTTGTTATTATTAATATGATGGAGGGAAATATTTCCAAGCTAGGACAATGCTGAAAAGAAAAGCTAGGCGTGAAATTTACCTTTTTCTATAAATTTGTGGACGACGGCGCGGGGCGGGGCGGGGCGAGGCGTGTGGGGCAGCGGACGGGCAGCGGGTGCACGCGGCGGCGGCGACCAGCACCACGGCAACAGCACCAAGACGACACGACCTGCGCGGGTCACGGTCCGCCCGGAGCGGCAGTGGAGGGCGGACCGTGACCCGAGCAGGTCGTGTCGTCTTGGTGCTGTTGCCGTGGTGCTGGTCGCCGCCGCCGCGTGCACCCGCTGCCCGTCCGCTGCCCCACACGCCTCGCCCCGCCCCGCCCCGCGCCGTCGTCCACAAATTTATAGAAAAAGGTAAATTTCACGCCTAGCTTTTCTTTTCAGCATTGTCCTAGCTTTAGCCTCGCTCCTCGCCATCGACCGCACTATCAACCAGAAGGGCCAGCCCAGCAAAGCACCTCAGCGATCGTCCAGTAAACAAGGTACGTACGTTTTGTCCTGCTGTCGTTCTGTGACGCCCATCGCCAGGTCGTGCCACTCGTTTGTAGCACTAAATCTTGGATATTGCAGGATTTCACACGCTTGGTCGCCATGCACTTGTTGTCGGGCCCCCATTGCACGTTTCTGGATGCTGACGAGAACGACGTCGTGCTGCGGGCAACAGGAATCAAGCAGAGGTAAGTACGTTGTTCAGAGTTTTGTCCTTTTCTTAATCGCCGGCCACGTGTTGGCAGGGTTAGAAATGGGCCAAGCCACACGGAAATGGCAGCACGTGTCTGCTCGCCACGTGTTGGAAGGGTTAGAACTGTATTATGCCGAGGGGAGAACCAAGAAAAGTGATAGAAATGAACAGGATATTCAGGATTGTTTCTTACCTAATAGCAACAATCAGGAGCATATAGCTCTTGTTTGGATGTGTGGCTGAATTCAGTTGGCTTTGTCCTCAAACTTGTTCATTGCCGAGGATGATCTGCAACAAAATGTAATTTCTTACTTCGATGTTCCAGGTCAGCTGGACACCACAAAAGCTCAACAGAGGGTACGTTTGGAGAAGAGCAGTCTTCGGGATGGCATGCTGGAACCAACAAACAGTTTGTCCCATTGCTGTTATCTAGGACCATGTGAGTAATGTGGATAGTGACACGCAGCTGAATAGTTGTATACATTCGTATCAATAAAGAGAATTTGTACCACCTCTGAAACAACATGTTTCCGTAAATAAACCTTGCGACTCCTAAAAGTCATGAGAGGTGTTGCTAAACTCTCAGGAACTTGCCAACATATGCACATGCAAACTACTTGTTAAGGGTCAGATAGTTTAAATCCTGAATAGCAAGACAGAGTCCCACATGAATGTCAACAGATGGCAGACATATTTGGCAGGAAATGCTAACCCTCAAAAGCATCTAAGGTTTCAAAGTGATGAGTTATCAAAGCTCCTTCTACCACTTCTCACATCAATAGGCTACACAAGGGTTTCAGGCAGAGTAAACGTAAATCCATGTTACACTATGTACTGTAATAAACTCAGCTTGATAGGACAAATACATGAAAACTAGCTTAGAGAAGGGCACTTCACTCAACAGGAAGAATTTTGAGGACAAAGTCTGTGATACATCACAAGGCATTTGATTGATATCGAATAATCAGAATTTGTGAATGAAGCCATTTGTCTCCATGGTTGGCTCAAGTCAACAGACTTCTTAAGAGGCTTAGTAACTCGGGCAAGAAAATCATTTGTGTGATACTCAATTTCTTTCATTTGTACCTTTCAAGCTTTGTACTTTTGGCTTCAATATGAATTTTTGACACAAAGGTTGATAATTCAATATTTGTTTATTTTAACTCAAAGACCAGAGTTGAATGTTTATTATTGTTAAGGCAATACCCACTTATCTTTGCAAGATTTTTTTTCATCCCCTTCTATAAGTGACAATAGTACAATAGGACTCAAACCATACCAAGTGCTGGCTACTCACAGAACATCAAAGTACTATTGGCTTGAAGCAACTGACATGATCACAGTTAAAATCGTAAATCCCTTTTAATTTCCATACTAATTGACACTTGAACTGCCCCGCTCACTTCAGCTAGGAAGAGGCATGGACAAAACTAGATCTCTCTCTCTCGAATTGTGCTCAGCAAACATACCTGATGTAGAGTTTCGATTGAAAAGTCACACCTTGAGGAAAAATAGGTGTGGCGCCAACTGGATTTTCCCTTCCAGACTGACTCAGCAAAATCTGGGGTTATAAAGATTGATTTATTAGCAAAAAGTGACTTATGGAATTATCTATTATGATATTACTAGTCTAAAAATAAACAGTCAACAATGATCACACAAACCTGGTTGTTATTGAGGAATTAAGATTTTCCACTTGGCCACTGAAGAAGCAATTGGGTTTCCTGTTTGGATTCACACTGTAAAATCAAGAACAACTAATATATAAAGACATGTGTGAGAAGAAGAAAACACATTTGACTAAATTAATTATTTTATGCTATCTATACTAATGTAAACTTACCAGAGGAGGTAGGGATCCATCGAGATTCATACCCTGGTGGAGGTGACACAATAACTTGGGAGCTCAAGTAGCAAGTGGATTTTCCCTCATATACTCTTTCAGTAGAATCTGAAACAGAAGAAAGGTGAAAACATTGCAGGATCCGTAACCATATTTTTCTCTCACAGAAGTGCGCATAATACAGACAGCATTTCACAGGGAAACGCTAACCCTCAAAGATATGCAAGGTTTCAAAGTGATGAATTATCAAGACTGCCCTCTACCACTTCTCAGATCAATAGGCTACACAAGGGTTTCAGGCAAAGTAAAAGTAAATCCATGTTACACTATGTAATTTACTCAGCTTGATAGGACTAAGACAACAAGGAAACTAGCTTAACCACTTCACTGAACGAGAAGAATTGAGGACGGAAAGTATGTGATACATCACAGGACAGTTGATTGATAGTAAATAATCGGTATTTGTAAATGAAGCAATTTGTCTCCATGGTAGGCTCAAGTCAACATACTTCTTATGAGGCTTGGTACACAGGAAGAGCTACTGTAACAAGCCTGCTATTAACTCCAGCAAGAGAAATATCATTTATGTGTGATACTCAAACAGTTTCTTTCTTCCTTATATTTGTACTTTCCAATTTCTGTACTATTGGCTTCAATGTTAATTTATGACACAAAGGTTGATAATACAATATTTATTTTATCTCAAAGACCAGAGTTGAATGTTTATTGTAAGGGCAATACCCACTTATATCTTTGCTTGTTTTTTCACCCCCTTCTATAAGTTACAATAGTACAGTAGGACTCAAACCATACCAAGTGAACAGACTAATGACATTCCCCAGTGGGGAAATATTATCAATTAACATCTGATCATGCATTGAATTACAGTCCTAAGATGACAGAGATATAACTTACTGCGTGAACAGTTGGGTGATTTCCACAGGTCTGCAATTAGCACAACCATGCTTCAGGTGGACTAAATCTTTATACACCCTATGCACACCAGTTTCTTTTTGCAATGACAAGGGATTCTGCTCTGAAATGTTCTTGAAACATCGAGGAGCACTCCATTCTGGCTGGTGATGGGTCTCAAAGCATTGCAGCACTCCTAAATAAAAAATAAAATAAAAATAAGAGTGAATCTTTGACCAGCAGTATCAAATGTCTCATTATTTTTTGATGCCATGGAATGTGAAATTTATAAATATTGAACAACATGACATACCTGAGGAATCTCGTAGACCAGGTTCCTATTATCCATCTCCAGTAAGCAGGATAGTCGTTGCATGAACACAACCAGCTGGAAAAGAAAATAATATGTAAAGTTTGCACACCAAACTGAAAGAGACTCGTAAATTGTTAGAGAAATAACTTACATGGTACACTTTTGAAGGCTGGTGCGTCCAAGGACAACTGATAAAAGACTGAGGGAAGAAGCTTCTATTCTGAACATTCAACTCGAGAGGATCTCCCATGTTGATACTGTACCAGGAGTATTATGATCTCGGTAACCAAAAGCAAACATTAGGTTAGAGTCTGAACAGACTAATGCCATTCCCTAGTGGGGAAATATTATCAATTAACATCTGATCATGCATTGAATTACAGTCCTAAGATGACAGAGATATAACTTACTGCGTGAACAGTTGGGTGATTTCCACAGGTCTGCAGTTAGCACAACCACGCTTCAGGTGGACTAAATCTTCATACGCCCTATGCACACCAGTTTCTTTTTGCAATGTCAAGGGCTTCTGCTATGATATGTTACAATAGAGCAAGTAAAGAACAGCAGCAGACACAAAGGCCACACACAAATACCAACAAAAAGGACCCATCACTCATCTCCATAGACACATATAAAAGCAAGCGTTACTACTTTAAAAAGCATTTAGCCATATTATTTAATGCATTCAGACAAACATACCGTTTGACTAGTTCCAACAATCAATAAGATATAGAGAAAAGTGAACTACTAGTTTTATCCAATTAACATACAAAGTCTGGTAACAAAAATGAGTGACGGGCCCATGTACTTTCAACAATATTGCATTTAAAACAAATAAAATTCACAAAGGTTGTTTGAAAGCTAGACGGCATACTGAAAATGAACATGCCATACTCTAATTGATTAAAACCTTGACAAAGTCTGGAAAAAGAAAAGGCCCAATTTAACTTTCGACTAATGTTACATTTAATTTTTCTGGGTAAAATGATGCAATATTGTTCAAAGAGCAACAATCATCAGGTACGAGGTGCAATTTCATATGGAAAGATCCAAACTAATGCATCAAGCCGTAATGACTCGGCTGAGTGTCCTAGCTTCCCTATTATCTCCTAATTCTTATCCCCTTTCTTTAGCACTGCCAAAACTTTTGATCTTCAAATAAACAGGCAAGATTGCCTGATAAATAATACTACTGCTGCTGTGGACTCTTGCCTTATCGCATTTCATCAAGTCCAAGATTCCCACAGACAGTACCAAGGATACCCTTTTTTTTTCACATTTAAACGAGAAAGCAGAGTAAAATAAATTTCTGATTCATACTATTGCCCAAATAAAGAGGTTCATGGATGATCCATAGCTCGACCAAGTGTATAACTTGTCAGCCATGATTTAACTTAACCTTCCTACCTACCTAACCTCCCTTGGACACTAAATAATGAATTAGAATGAAAAAAATTACAGCCTTTCAAGGAAATAAAGAAACTCCGTTGATACGAATATAATTGAAAAGTTATACACCCAATGCTGATGGTTCATTCTAAGCTTACGGTAGGCACTCAACCCACTCAGCAGCAGCAGAAAGAGGGAACATATGACCGAGGACGTTCAGTTTGTCCTCACCAGCACAATAAAATATGTGAGTTCTATTTAACCATATCGTAATCCTCTCAATTCGATAATTAAGGAATATTATTACATTGGAAACAAATAATATCACAATTACACTCACCTATTTCGGGAACACACCGACAGCGGCAATCGCCATGTTGTTTAGTTGTTTAGACTTCGGACGGACTTCCGCGCGAACTGTCATCGATGCATCCATGCATGCATGCGCACGCTTTAACTACACACACTCTTGGACTTTGCCACATGTTTTTTCGTCCCCGAAGAGAGTAACCTGTGAGTTTGGTCGAAATCGGAGACAATTTTGTTTTTTCGGCCGAATATCGCAAAAACATATCGCATTTTTACGATTTTCGGCCGAAATTTTTTTTTGCTCCAATGAGACGGGGGTTGTGCGGGGACTCTGATGTACCCCTAGACCAACCCCCGAGGGTTGATGGGAGCATAATCTGCGGTTCAAAGCAAAGAAATGCGATAGGGAAGTGCATTATGGCAGAGGCTGTGCAAAACTCCTCTAGTTCAAACAGAACAGCGCGCGCCCTTATCTCATTTCCGCTTCCGTCGCTTCCCCCTCCCCCAATGCGCGTGACCCCGCGACCCCCTCTCCCCGCCCCGCTGCTTTGGCATGGTCTGCAACGTTTTGCTACTAAAGTCCCGCATGTTCCTCTCAAATTTAACATTTCCCTGTCGATATCAGGACATTACTTTTTACTGAAATTTGCCATTGTAAATGTCTTATATGCGTCTACTTCTGCTGTCATGAAATTCGCTCATTCTACCATTTTCTTCAATCTGGAGAAGAGAATTTTTTGATGACGCAATGAGCGCATTCCCTTACCGCTCCAGCCATCCAGGAAGATACGTTTGACGTCTGGACCAGCTGTTGCGTAGAAAATATTGGAGTATCAGTCGTAATGGCTTATGTTGACAATATTTTGAACTTCGATCCGAAAGCTGAAGACGACTTTTACGCTATACTTGGCTGCGATGAGAATTCGACTGTAAGTTTCTTTTAATTATCCAGACCTGTAGCTGAGTTTCTAGTTTCAAGGCCACTGGATATTCTAGGCAAGAACTGCAATTACTGTGTTCTTTCTTTTTACTTAGCCTGAACAAATAAATGCTGAGTACAAGGTGCGAGCACTCCAGCTTCACCCTGACAAAAATGCTGGAGACAAAGATGCAGAAGCAAAATTTCAAAAGCTGCAGGTGCCACTAAATATGACATTTTTTTGACTTTACCATGAAGTTTCCTGTTATGTCAAAAATATAAGAACTTTTTAAAAATAATAGTTGGAATGATTTTTATTTTATTTTGAATAGTAAATAATTATGTTTTGTTTAAGATGGCGAAGGAGACACTTCTTGATACTGAAAAGAGAAGTAACTATGACAAATGGCGACATTGCGGAATGTCTGTGAGTTACCAGCAATGGCTTGGAGTCAAGGAGCATGTTCATCAGGTACAAAAGTGCAATGGCGATGAAGGAATATTTATCACCAAGCAACTTCTTAAATACATGTTTTTCTATTTTACTTCTAGTCCATGCATTGGTCAACTTTAAAAACGGAGGGTCGAATGTTGCCTGGGAATTCCACTCAGGAAAGTGATGAAAAACCTACTAATTTACCCCCTGCTGCACTGCGCCGAGCCTCTGAAGGAGGTGCTAATATCAAGTGGGGGCCAAAAGGTACATTGCAATGGAATTCAAAACCTCCAAGTGATGTTGTGAGCAAGTTCCGAAATTATGAGATTTAATCTGCAGCGGCATTTCTCTAGTTTGGACTTCACTGCAATAGTACCCTTTTCTCCTTTTTTTTTTGGTGTGTGCTTGTTCTTAGTTGTTTAGACAAAGCATTGTGAAAATTAAGTTAAGGACCCAAAGACATCTTGAGTAAGCTTTTTGGAAAACCGGCTTTATGCAATTATGTGCCACAATGTGCAATGATGTTATTGTTTAGAGCTTTTGCTTACCTGAAAGTGACTAGTACCTGCTGTTTATAGAATATTGAGATATTGATGAGTTCCCCGCCCTCTATTTTACTAGCACTGTTTTCATTCCCTTGTCCTGTGATACACTTTCTTATTCCTGTTTCCCCTCCCCCTAGGTAAATATTTAATACCATTATATTTTCTGTGATAAGGAGTATTTTATTGTATTTTCTTTGCTCATATATGATTTTTATCCTAATCTTTCTCAGCCCAGTATCACACTTAGTCTGATACTACTGCACTTCTCTTATGTACCTGGTAGTTGTTTTTAAGTCTGTGTGTTTTAAATGCCAAATTGAAAGGTGATCCAGCATATCATTTGGAATCTTATCTTTGAAGTGTTATTATACAAACACTGCTTACATGTTTGACAGAGGAAATAATAAATAGAGAGCAATACTTATGTAATTTCAGTTTACATACCCACTCCACAACAGAGCTCTGCAAAATTACCTTCCTAGGCCAACCGGCACCTGTCAACCTGTTCAGGCAATTTTGCAGAGCTCTGCTTCACAAATTAATGAATTCAAATTGGCTTGTAGGCAAGACACTTTATTCAAATAGATGTATTCACTGGGTTCCAGCATCTACTTTGCCAAAATCGCATATGAAAAATTCATATCAAATACAAAACTAAACTTACAACCCGCACTCCCATTCAATCTTATTTCATTCACCACTTTAAGTTAGAAAGTGAGCAAAGAGCTATACTGCATCAAGCATTGTACTTAGAAACTAATGCACGGTTTGCACGCAGCGAAATTACTATCAGCTTGCAGTAAGCTTCACATTAAGATAAAACATGTCACATTTCATGTAGCCAACTAGTGAGGCATGCGAAATTTTAATATAAAATCCCAATCCTATGAGGTTACAGTATTAATTTACTTTAGTGTTAATTGAAAATCCACATTTCAGTCAAGTTATTCAAGTAAAAGAATATGTAGCTTCCCTTATCAGTTTCAGATACAAGGCACATTTAAAACTTGCATTGTAACGTCAAGCATATGAAGACTTCACAGGCAAGATGTTACAAGAGTCAGTGTGCGGGAATGGCAGGATATGGCGCAAATGCACTTAAGTTGTGTCTAGCATTTATTAGGTCACAGTCCTTGGTCAAGCCATCATTTATTGTACTTCCATAATTTAATATATTTTTTTTTAAAACGAAACTGTTTCAAAATAATTCAGCTGGTTTAGAAGCTGATAACAATATGGTGTAACAGTCCCAGTTAAGAGGAATCATTTGCCCTATGCCTCATCAGTCCAGCACAAAGTCATTGATAATGTTTCCAGACAAACCGCAGTATATTTACTTAGCTACCAAAACAGGCACAATTAAGTAAAAAAAAAGAAATCATTAAAAATTTATGCTATCTAGGAAGTAAAAACCCTTAAATATACAGAGACTTGAAACTGGCAACATTCTCAATGTGAATTACAAAATTACGATCTAGTTAGGTGGAAACTATGACAGATCCTATCCGACAAAACAGATGGATTGCAGCAAAATTTCAAGTGGCAAAGACCTCCAACAACAGTACCATGACGACTTGAAAGCCATCCCTTGCCTGTAGATGCTCAGACATACCCATTAAGAATTATTTGTCCAGAGCAGTATTGGTTTTGATAGCAATCACACACTCTTCACCGCAGGATTTCAAGACGGTGCACTGCAAAAACAAATAAAGCATCATAATTTGAAGGGAACTTAGACTGGTCAAATGAACAATTCCCAAGAGAAAAATAATCTTACCAGGAGTTCTTTGCCAGTGTCAAATTCAGATTTCAGCTGCTGGCCCAATTCACCATCAGGAACTTTCAAATCTTCTCTAAGATCTCCATTGTCACCCATCAGGCAGAGGTATCCGTCATCAGAGATGTCTGTCAACTATTGACATTGGGATAAGAATCATACTTTTCAAAACACAAATGAGCTAATATTCACCTTATTACCTGATAATCTTCACGCTTAACATGAGGAACATCCATGTTGTGGGTAGAGGGACAGATATCTTCATACTTCTTGCCAGAGAAAATATCAATACCAACCAAGTGAACTTTAGCATGACCGTGTTTGCCTGTTTTGGATGTAGACATTTCAACAATTTTGCACGGACGACTCTGAAAACATAAAGAGATAAATAAATTTATATGGTTGGTGGCCCAAGAGCATGCTGTAAACTAGAGCACAACTGACCTTCAACATGACGAATCCGTTCTTACGCAGGGCAGAACATTGCATAGGGTATGTGGCGGAGGCACCAGAGTCGCCAGTCTCAAAGTGGGTGTCTTCAATTTCTGCCATTTTGGATGTGTGAAGTTGTGCTTCGGTTCCTCAAAGACTGATGAAAAAATAAAAAAATAAAATTATCAGATGGAGTCAGACACATATTGACTTCCTCGAAAACAGAGCCTACCCTCCAGATTAATACAACATCCCATTTACACCAACAGGTGCCAGAACGCCCCAGGGCAAAAATGTCAGACCCACCTGATACGCTCTCGCCCTAGCCCAAGTCGCCCATGCCCTACATGCTTTACTCTGGCGTGGGCCTGAGCCCCCGCGCCCCGGCCCGGCCCCCCGCAGTCTCCCAGTCGCTCCCGATAGCGCCCTATACCCAAGCCCGCGGCTCGCGCCTCAACCCACAACACTATCCAGGTACCCAAGGGCGTAGGCACCGCGGGGGAGCAGGCGCAACATCGACGGGGAAAAAAATACCTGCTCTGTCACCATCCGAGTAGCACCGCCATCGGGGGCAAGACCCGACGACCATAACCTAGCCTGCATTCCTTACAAGTTCCTCACTGCGCCGTAATAACCTCACACCGCGCTCAATCGACGAAAATTATATCATTTAAACTCAAAATTACTCGTAACAGCATGTTTGCAAAGATAAAGGAGGTGCTTAATGAGCTTGTGAGGTACAGCGAGCCTGCCACATGGCGAAATGAGGGTCCTAAACGCCCTGGCCACCTACACTATCGAGTGCGTCAACAACAGTCAATGCCAACGCGCGTCAAGAAATATGGTTAAACGAAGCCACGTAAAGCACTTTTAAAAAACAGTTCGTGTCCACATAGTCCAAAATTGACAGAATTTCGCTTACATAGCTGGCGGGAAACAGGCTTTCACTCGACTACCTTACTTGCGTCAAACAAACCGGTTTCTCTTTAAAACGAAGAACTCCTAGCCTACAGCCATAAGTATCCACATAACTTGGATAGCTCGGAGCTGGGGCAATCGCCAGGGTACTCCACAAGTGCCAAATGCCCACAAATCACTTTGAAATATTGAACAAAGAACGGCACCAGTACTCACATGTGCCCGCTGAACGGATCTCTCGACTAGAAGATCTGCAGCAGCGAGCAGGGTGACCACGTTACACAGCCCCGCAGCGCCAGCGCCAGCGTGCTTGGAAAATGGAGGATCCCGGAGTTTTAGCGGGAACGTTTCCGTTCCGTTTAGCAAGGCGGTTGTCTTTGCCTCGTCCTTATGGCGCCATGGTTTAAACGTAGCCGGGGTTGTCGGTTTCATAAGCGGATAGTTCTTTCGAAAATCTTCTGGTGTTTTACTGTATTTCATACTCGTTGCATCAAATATACTCAAACCTATTGTGTTTGCTTTTCAATAATTGTGGGACTCTTCTTTGCCAAATGCCAAAATATAATTATATTTTTTAAAAAATAATATAAGGTAAATAATAAATTTAGTAATGCAATAAAAAATTACATATAATTAATTGTACAACAAAACAACTCCTCGGCCTAGATCAATACATTTAATCTGCACATAAAAGAAAATGAGGAAAACCAAACAGGTGTGTACATTCACTCCCCCCCACCCTCCCCCCTCCCAACCAAATAAATGTAACTATCAGTGCTGTAACCTGTGTAAAGTACAATACATCACATTTTGATATTTTTACCTCTTGAGACTAGTGTTTCAGACTACACAGTACTACAAGCATATTGTAAAACCAACATAAGGTTTGCTACAGAATAAGCCCTAGTTACTGACAAAGAATATAATAGATTTGTTACTCAGACAACCAAGGCAATAAAGTTTAATTGAATTTAGGGGTGTTTCATGGCATATTCATATTATTAATAAAGCAATTTTATTTTTTGTCTACTAAGTCTAAATAGTCCTTTCCCAGAAGCAATAACCCAATACTGGTTGCAACTCCAGTGCCCGTTTGGATGACAGCATTGTCAGGTAGGTAATACCTCAATATTGACCAAATCAGGATCGAACTCAAGCATAGCATACCAGCACTATAGACACTGCAAAAGAAAACAGAAAAAAATTAATAAAACATACAAGTATTTTCAAATAAAATAAAAATAACTAGATTGAGAAACAATGAGGTGCTACAGGATAATGTGACAAACAGGCTTTCATTTGCCAGATGAACAGACAAATAATTTACCTGTAAGTAATTCTTAGCTGATTTGGCACTTTTTCCAAATGAGGGCGCTTGTAAATGTATAGCGCAGTTCCAGCGATGGAAGTGAGCAGCAACGTGTTGGTGATGTCTCTTGTAGGGAACAACCTGCACAGAAAAAAGAGGGGAGGGGCTTCTGTCAAATAGCACTTGGACAAGAAAATAAAATAAATCACAGCAATTGCGTTTCAGGAAAACATTAGGTTAGAGGTCACTAAATGGGCGAGCTAACCTTCTCAACATATTCGGATTGGACAGGCTGACAGACAAAGTGGTGTAGCTTGCGGCGCCGGCCAGCGGAGCATAGTGGTACAGAAGGTTTTCTTGAGTTAATGGCTTCAACGTGATGCCGTCCAAGAGGCTTTTAGGTTTCCCTGGGGCAGCCATTGCCGAGAACTTTGCTTATGCTTCAAGATTTTGTCGGTATCTTTCGTCTTGTTCCGGGCTCCGTGCTTGGAGGACTATAGAATGTTTATGTCCGGTTTTCTACCCAATCACCACTTTGTTGTAGCGGAAGTTATCTAAATAACCAACCTAAAAAAAGAATCAGGTTTTCAAAGTAAGTCAACCACGCTATTAATCACCTTCTGTATACGTAAATATGACTTTAAACCATAAGTACAAGCTTAAACAGACGAAATAGACATACTAACGATGCTAAGAGTTTGTGGGCGTTTTCCTTACTTACATTTGCTTTTGCTTACGTTGTCCCTAATGCAGGAGCCAATATTAATCCCAATCTGCAGAACACTTGTCGTCTGCCTTGCCTGTTATTCACGTCGTAAGCAACCGAGACTGTTGCTGGAGATGTCAGTGGTCTAGGGTTTTTATTTCTGGTAAATGCCTGGGATGTAATACACACGTTTTCAGAACACTTCCAATCAAGCTTAATCTAGATTTGAAAAAAAAAATCCGTACCCAATTTATTTTTGATGGAAGATGAATTTGTTTCCCCTCTAGGTTAGACTGACAGGTAGCTAATATGGCTTACTTGGTCAGAAATGACATAGTGCAGTACGCCTGTACCTGTGGCCAGCTGAGACCCATCTCCTTTCTTTACTTTTGTCGACATTGCTTGAAACTGAGGTGTGGGTACTGTGTATGTCATGAGGTACGTGCAATTTTCTTTAAAATATTTTTCCCTGACAGCCGCACTTTTTTATTTTATTGTCCTGGATCTACAATATTTAATACATTTCTCAGGTTGAATCACATTACTGTTCAAACTGCCTTGAAATTCTGCCATCAGCTGAGGCCAGGCTGAAGAAAAACAGGTACTTGAGCACAGAAGAAAGTTGCATTTATTGGTATACCTTATTGTTTTTCTCTTTCACATTTTTTATTTGTAGGTGTCAGGCATGCTTTGATTGTCCAAACTGCTTAAATACTCTGGCTGTTAGAGGAACAACTGTGTCAGTTCGTGATCCTGAGGACCCAAGCAAAGTAAACTCTCAAAAAAAATACTATCATGCATGTTTCTTTTGTCGTTGGACAACTAGAGATGTAGGCTTGCCAGATCAAGCTGTGCAGACTGTGTGTAAGTAAAGAAAAACAGTACAATACATCACAATAGTACTGTTTAACATATAACACATCACAGAAAATTTTCATGTATTGTAGCTGCCAATGGATGGGCGCAAAAGAACACCAGCAATGTACAACGCATTACTGTTCTCTTGGAACATGCCAGATTGTTGGGGATGCTAGAAAGACACGAACGAGAGCAAAGAGAAAAGAAGTTCACTGCAAGGTTCAGACGCAATTTCTCTCACCTTCCTGTAAGGAATATTTTTGTGGTACATTAGATAATTATTACTTCTTCAGTTTTGTGTACAGTTGTGTTTAATTTTCTTCAGGGCCTGACAGCTGCTCATGTACGTAAACGTGCAGGACTTCCCCCAGAATTGCCTGCTCCATCAACAATTAAGGTAAACCTTGCTGAATTTCAACCTGCTGTTGCCAAAGACATAGTGCAGGAACTACCATCAGATATTTTTACAAAGGAACTGGATATTAGTGGAGGTATGTAATAACATTCACCACACAGTTATATACCTGCAATTTGATATCTTTTCTATGGACATTTTCTATTGGATCCTACATGTTTGACAGTCTCCACACTTACTCAGCGTTTTGCTCAACCTGAAACTCAACCTGAGAGTATTGAAGATCTTCTCCCTATGTACAAGCATCTGAGCACGAAACAGTCTCAAAGATGCAGGGAATGTGAACACAATGTTAGCAAACCTGAGCTTAACCCATCATCTATCAAATTCAAGATCCAGCAGGCTGCTTAGTTGGTTCACTTTGTTAATATTCTTTTTTTGCTTATTTAATGTTAATAGTATCATAAAGTAATGAAGGTTTCTTCCCCCTTTTTTTTCTCTTGTAGTTTTCATGTTCCAGAGGTTCGCTTTGTAACTATTGAGCCTCTGATTGGTGGGAAACCAAGTGAAGTGGTCATTGTGTTTATCAACCCATCTCAGCACCCCACAACTCTCAGCTTCATGACCCTTCAAGAAGCTGAGGAAGAAATAAAACAATATCAATCAGAGAGTAGTGCCGACACCTCTGTCCAACAGGTGCTGTACAATAACTCAATCTGGTATTCCTTACAATTGCCTTTCAAATTAATAATTTTCTTTTTGTGGGTATTTAGGGAGAAGCTCCATCATCCCTTTCATCATTAACCAAACCTGTGACTGTGGTGGAGGAGCCAAGGCCTATCGACATTTCAATGACAGGCGAAGTTCAGCTACCTGCTCCTGACGTCGAAATAATCCTTCCTCCCAAAGATGATGCGGCAGAGTATGATGACTCTGGTGAAACTCAGCAGTTCCATGACGATCCAAAGTTAGTAGTATGATAAATGTATCTCACAATTTCATCAATTAGTAAAAACATTAGCCTTACATGTATTATTTGTTTTGCACAGGATTGTGATTCACCGAAGAGCCAACAAAGCGTCCCTTCGTTTCACTGTTGTCCCCAAAACAGACAGTGCCGGCGAAAACTGTGTTATAGGCTTTGCATTCCGTTACACATATGTGAACCGCATTTCTACACCAGCTATTGCAACATCAGAGCAGAAACCGCAGAAGGTCCAGCTTTGTACTAGAGTATTTATGAATTGTGGTAACATTTTGGAGGGTACCCAATGATTGCCTTGCCTGCCCCCAATCCATCATTAGATAAATGTCGTCACATTAATGTTATAATTTGCTTTTTCAATTTGTAACACACCAGTGCTAATATTTTTTTTGTTTGCTATATTTGCTTACTCAAGTTAATACATGATATATTCTAATTTTACTCAGTTTTCCCCTTACTACCCTGATCCCATGTTATAGAGGGAGGGTCGCGGGGCCAGAGGTGCGCCGCCAAAGTAATTCCGCGAACTCAAAACAAAAACAATCACGAGTGAACATTACTCTTTGACTAATATACATGCTAATGGTGGTAACAGGAACACTCTCTTGGCACGGCACGTACGTGTCTCCCTCATGTGGAAAAATAGTTTCCCCGCACGTCAGACTGGCGACGCTCAGCGCAGCGCGGCTCCTCAGCAAACTCGTTTGGGAGGATACAAAACGTACAAAGCTCTGGCCCGTAAAGGCGAGGATCAAGCGTCGTGCGTGTCGCGTCGCGTCGCGTCGCTCTCGCTCGCACACACAGGCACCTTGGCTCCAGGCCAACATGAGCGAGACGTGCGTTGCAGTGCTGGGGCTTCGGAGAGAAAAGAAAAGTTCGCCTGGAAAGGATGCAGAGCACTGGAAACCCAAGTGAAATTCCTTGGAAGACACAGGGGGAAGTCCCAGCGCACAGGCCTCCTTTGCCGCATGATCAATTCCAGCCAAGTAACTTTACCGGCCCCTCGTCCTTGGTATCAAAAAATCGATTAACTGTTTGGGCGCGCCCCGGTTTTCCCTTTTAATCAGAATTCGCTTTAGGATCAATTCCGATTGATAAGCCCTTCGGCGTTATCAACTTCTCGGGGGCATTCCCCCTTGCCGCGCGTCGGACATACCCGATCAAACACCCAATGCAAGAAGACGATAATAATAATCACAGGGGATACCCGTGCGCGTAAACCTATCATTACAAAAATGTGTTATGTTTTGGCCAACAAATTCTCTCGCTGTGATGACGCGGGCGGTAATCACATACACGTGAGCCCCCCGGGTCTCTGACGTCTGACGCGCTGCTGGAGTACGCGGGGGGAGCCGGGGGGCCAGAGGGGGAAGGGAGAAAGGGGGGAGAGAGGGGTGGGGAAAAGATGCAGGCGAACCGGGCGTGTTGATACCACCGGACCACACCACGCCGGACCACATTTCTCCGAGAGTCTCTCCAGTGTCGAGGTGGACACCGCGGAGACTGCGTGCAAGTGCGTGGCGTGGCGTGCTCTTAACTCAACCGGCTCACTTACTCACCCGTCCCGTCCTCCGCTCTCCGACGACATCATGGTGTTCCAGAAGACCAAGTCCGCCTCGCTGTCGCTCGCCCTCGCCCTTGCCCTCGCCGCTCTCGGTGAGTGCTACTACTTCTCCCTGCTTCGTTGTGGTGGTCAGCCCCGGAGGACAGTAGTGCCCCGGAAGCGTTCTGCTACTGTCCGCACGCGTGGTGTCAAATGGCTCGACAGTGGCGGAAGTCTACCATGTGGCAGCGGGCTCAATATTCGCATAGGTGTGAAAGGGAAAACACGGCAGCTTCAGTGCGACGGACCCTATTGGGGGCCGGGGAAGAAAAAATAGTGCGTCTCTCTGCCGTGACCAGGATTCGAACCTGGGTTATCGCGGCCACAACGCGAGGTACTAACCACTATACGATCACGGCTACGAGGCGCTCGTGCAGAGGGCGGCGGCGCGGAGCGGGGCGGTCCGGTCGGGGCGGTGCTAGCCGCGGCCAGGACACGCCTGCGCGCGCAGCGGGGCGGGGCGGGAGGGGAGGGGAGGGGCGGGGCTCACCGCGGTGCAACAAGGGAAATCCGCAAAGGGAAAGGATCGATAGGGAGGGAGGGGGCGTTCGGTACGCGTCCAACTGGAGGACTGGACACGGCAGTCGGGGTGGGAACAATTCTGAATTTTGGCGTACAAATAACGCGAGTTTTTCCAAATTTCTTTCGGTCTCGAATTTTTATGAGTTATGAAGAGTGGTGTACTAAAAGAATTCAGAGTTGTCACCCCTCGACAGCAGCAGATCTGACGATGAGCCGGGCGAGCAAGACTCACGGTGCAGCAGGGGCAGGAGGGTCTTGACGTTGATCTCCGTCCCGCAGGGCTGTGCCTGGCGTCGGCCGCGGCGGCGCCGTCCCCGCAGCAGCAGCGGCAGTGGCGCCAGTGGCGGCAGCAGCAGTGGCAGCAGCCTCCAGAGGACCAGGACCAGGACCAGGACCTCGTCGAGGTGCCGCCGGTGCAGCCCGCGCGCCAGGACGTGTCCTGGCCCCAGGGGCAGAGCCAGCAGCCCTGGGAGGAGGAGCAGCGGCCACCGCAGCAGCAGCAGCAACCCCTGCAGGTAACATCAAGTCACATACATTAAATACATTAATAAAATTCTTGCATTTACACTAAATTATGTCACACCTGTGGCAAGCGCTGGGGGCTATGGTAAATCGCCTGGAAGGTAGGCAACTTGAGTTACAATGCCCTGTATGAAGGCAACCCACAGGTCTTCCCCCCTTCTTTCCACAAGACGTCATACCGAGCCTGACCTGCGGCTGGAGGCGAGGCGTGACGTCACAACGACGCACTTGGCGTATTTTTGCATCGTGTGTCTCGTTTTGCAGCAGACGACGCCGGCGCCCGCGGAGGGCACGCTGATTGTGCTGCCGTCCTCGTGCCGCTGCCAGGCCATCGAGAACTACAACCCCGTGTGCGGCTCGGACGGCAACACGTACGCCAACAGGCAGAAGCTCGAGTGCTTCGCCATGTGCGGCTCGAGTAAGTTCCCTTCGGTCACCAAGTTGTTTGAATTGTTGGTCATTTTAGTTTTCTTTCATGTCTTCTTGCGTGACATTTTCAGATGTGACCTACGTGAAGAACGGGGTGTGCCGTCGCCGCCAGGACGTTCCGACGTAGGACGGCCGCCCCACCTCACCCGCCCCGCCCCGCCAAGCCTCGCCTCGGACAGGTTCTCTGGTCCGATCCTCTTCTTTATGACTGTATGACGCATGGCTTGTTGGTATGGAGTAAAACGACTGACTGACCGCGTTTTTATATCTGCGTGACAAAATATTGTGCATTTTATTATTGTGTATGTCCTCGTAATTATTGTCTTAGTTTTACGTGTATATTTAACTGTGATTTTATTTTTCCTCATAATTTATAATAAACATATGAATACTAAGCAGACTTTATCGTTTTCTTTTTTTCTTGTCCACGACCTTGCATAAAACTCATTAGTGACACAGAACACTCCATGCATCCTTGCTATACAGAACATGGCATGCCTGTTTTCTTGGCCTTGATAGTTCAAGGAAGAATGGGTGGCACTGATGTCAATAAGCATAAAGGGTAGTACTTAAAGTATATATCATTACCAAAAAACTACCGGAACATTGTATGTTTAATTGGTTCGACACATCTAACACATATTGAAAGACAAAACAGCATATATGTATCTATAATCTTAAAATAATCTATTACAAAATCAAGAATTATAAAATATTTAACAGATAAAAAATTTGTATGTGCCAATATACCAATTTTGCTGATTAATAATAACCCAAATCACACAGTATCCTCTCTATTTAATTCTATCCTCTTGACCGTAATCTTTGTTGTTCTGGTCTTGGACTGATAAAATAGCCCTAAGTACTCTGTAGAAAGATTTCCAGAAGGTTTCCAAGGGCAAGCAATTCTTTAAAGAACAACGTATGACAAATTTGTTTTTATTTTTGGGTTCCAAAAACATTTTAAGCGGGTAACATTTCTGACTTTTTCTGGCATTGGCAAGAAAGACTGACTTACTCAAACAAATTTCCTGCGGCCACAGCATTAAATGTAATTTGTATTGTGAAACATAAACACCAGGTCCAACATGAAAAGTGTTGAAAACATGTCCAAGGATTTTTAAAATTTTGAAATACCCAAATAGAAAAAAATTAACCGCACAGTGTGGGATTCTTAAGACAGTTTTAGTTAGCTGCTAGGATTTAGTTAACAACCAGGAACAAATATTCAAGTTTAGCCAGGTTCAAAACACCAAACAGGGTCCAGACTTCTATTTTGGATTGAAACCAGGTATGTCATTCATCTGGGTTGTACCACATGTCATAAAGTATCCCACACTGCTGGAGTGCGCATATTCCAAAGCATACCAAGTGACAGTGTGATTATTAGGAAACAGCACTCTTGCAACAGTGCATACTTGAAACCAACGGCTCAATAACTGAGAGAATTAAACCTCACAATCAGGTAGCCGCACCATGCTCATATTTCAAAAGCAATTACTTTCAAAACTTACAACAATTAAAGTGTTTGTAACATTTGAAGTAGAGTAGAACATAGCCAGAATCACAACTGTAATTTGTGGTCATTCAGTCAAGTCAAAAATTTTCTAACCCACATACCAAGATGAACCAGTCTCATAACTTAAATCTAAATTACCTTAGCACTAATGCACAGAAGTTACACTGAAAGAAAGTCAGCCTGTCACATGAACACAGCACTTAGTAAACCTACTGTCAGGTACGTTGGATGAGAACAGTGCCCGTTGTTCAGTCATGATGTAGATACAGACCACAAATCATTTTAACTGTTAGCATGCAAGAAACAAAGTGACATATAGTAAAATACAATTGGAAACAACTTCAAAATTAAACTTGCACAGAGATGAACCAGCCAGCCCAATATATAAGTGATCTGAATGCACCTGTTCAACAGATTTCAATGACTTTGAAACAGTAAACAGATGAGAAACCTGTATAATCAGAATTTCATATCAACATGATAAAAGCATAATTCAGTTTGAACCTGGTTTGCAAGTTTTAACAACAAATTGCTAATTACAAATGGAAAGGAAATGCAGTTGGCTAGAAACTATACAATCTTTAAGAGAATAAAACCAACTGAAAAAAAAGCAGCACACAATGGAAAAATCCAATAGTCTGTTATAACAAAATTGATAAATTTTTGAAAAATTTAAATGCACCTAGCATTTACATAGAAAATAACTTGAGAATTTTGTCTTGAACTTGTCCACATAGATACAGAACAAACTTTTTTTTAAAAAAACAAAATAATTATGACGCTTTGAGTGAGACAATGTTATGTTATGCTGCTTCACCTCCGCAACAAATTTTTGAAATGCATGTTTCATAGATTTAAATCTAAATCCTTTAAAATGATATGCTCTGAAAAAGATGCAAATATTATTTCACTGTCTATGCGTTAATAAACATCAAGTTGTGTGCGCTTTTAAAAATCAATATCACAAACACAGCCTCCAAAATGCCATATCTTAAGCACAGCTTGGAGCCTTCGGAGAATGTATTCAGTCTGTAGATAAAATCAAACATATGTCAACAAATTGCTACCAAGCCAAGTTCAATTTCAAAATCTACACTAGCGAAGAATGATTAAACAAAAACAACATAATACATAAACTGTAAAAAGAATTAATAAGATAAAGTCAATAAATTCTCTAAGACACTGAACTTTTAAGTGATAAAATGTTTCAAAGAAGCAACAGTTCACATTATCACAGAATTGCTTCAATATACACAACACCTTATCTCATTCACAGAGTTTTAAGTGAAATAGTGTGCCACAAGAGACTTTTAGCAAGCGATCCCTGGCAAGGTTACAAAACAGTAAGTAATTGTAAGGTTCCCTCTGGGTTTAACAAACACTCCACTAGAAAGTACAAGATTAAAAATACTGCTAATTCAGCTCAAGATAATCAATATTAATGAAAAACAATTGGCTAGCTGGTTTAAAAAAACTAACTAACAAACATGAAGAAAATTTCAAAAATTTCATAAGAATGTTTGAGATAAAAAAAATTACTTTTGTTTCTGAATTACATATTCACAGCCATGTATATAGATAGATAGAAGTTACTTACAAATAAGATTGGAGCCTAAGAAAAAATTATGCAGATACTCAATTTGAAATACAGTAACAAATAGCGCCACTGGCAAATTAAATGTTTTCATTACCAATAAGCTTGATGGTGCCACATAAAACTTGAAATAGTAAAATTGGATGTGTACCACAAAACATTACAAAAGTTACACATACACATTGTACATGCATTAAAACCAACAGCTCTTCACAAACCAAAATACACATTATCTCAGTTGAAAATGACTTACTGTATGACAATGAAAAGCCTGCTAAATCTTTTAGTGTCCTCCATAGTTTCATTGGTGTAAAACTGTCTTTAATTTTGAAAATTTCTCAAAATTGGACGGGTGCCTTACAATTCAACTCATAACTCAATGAAAGTTCCAATAAAAATTGTTGTCCAGAATATTGAAATCAAGGGTAACCTTTAGCCTTTAGATGCAAACATATATTAATTTTTGACCAACAAAAACAAAAAAACAAAAAAAAAAGAAACAACAAAAAAATAGAGAGAAAATTAAAATTAAACATGAATAATGTACATATATTCATATACTCCCCTAATTCAATTGCTTTTCCACGGCCCAGATAATTCATGAATATTGCCACCATATGATTGACTTAGCCTTCATTGCTTCATTTGTACTTGAAACGTAGGAGTTATCAGGTGCTTTCCTCAACAGAGATGTGCAGGACTACTCATAGCACTGATTAAGTTTCTACTCTTCTTTCGGAACAATAACACTGATGAAAACAAACCTAAACAACAATTAAAAAACCTTACAAAATAACAAAAAAAAAAAAAAAAGTTGTGAACAATCACAAGTCCTCTCCTTTAAGTATTACATATCTCACGTGTCTTCAGGCAGAGTTCTCCTGATCAAGCTCAAGTCCTATTTCAAGGACAAGATCCAAATCAGGGTCGAAGTCTGCCTGAGGTGAACACTACATGTTGTCATTCTCCATACGGAAGTGTGCCTCAGTCGCTGGATCTGTCACCATATCCATGTTGGGGTTGGTAAGCATATCGAGTGCCTCCGGATCCAATCTGCTCAAACTTTCTCGTAACGCCGC
Source organism: Frankliniella intonsa (assembly GCA_033675135.1). Taxonomy (NCBI): domain Eukaryota; kingdom Metazoa; phylum Arthropoda; class Insecta; order Thysanoptera; family Thripidae; genus Frankliniella; species Frankliniella intonsa. Next base: position 3,845,323 of record CM066246.1, on the reverse strand, counting down.
ATCACTTGGGAAAACATCTTCCAAATCTATTGATCCCACATTTATTGCAGACCCAAGTTCTTTAGCAAGGTCATCTGCATCTGGAATTTTAGTGGTTCATTGGTAATCATTACTTAATGAAATAATAAATAAAACATAACTGGAAAACTTACCTGTCAAAATTATATCTGGAATACTTGTGGGAGTGTTAGGAGTCTGAGGTTGCTGTATTCTTGAATCACACATATTGTTATGACCATGGTTTTGGTTCTGTGAATAGTGAAGTTGAGCTGGTGATGTGCTATAGTAGCCAGGATCAGGAGTAAGCTCATGCACTTGAGTAAGTGGGTCATCCGACTGTAACATAGAAAAGCAATGTTAAGTACAGCCTGTTCTGTCCTAAGACAATGGTATACAGAGCCCATTGTTTATCTGAAAGAGATTTTGATTGAAGAAAAATTAAAAAGAAATAAAATTGAATGAGAGGATATACAACAAAATACAAAGTCTTTAAAGTAATATGTTGGAATGACAGGACGTTAGTAGCCAGTTACTCAAAGCTTTCAAATTGTATTCAAAGAAATTCCCTTTTCACATAAAAAGCAAGACAAGTAAGAAAAAAATAAACAAGCAACATGGAGGTTAAAATAAGTTGTGTTATCAAACCAAAATAAAAAGCAACACACCACTACCTATAAGACTTATACTCGTTACTTCAATTATGGCAAGCTTCCAGAAAGAAAAATGAAAAAAAGAAAAGGAGAGATTATAGCCGCATGAAAGTATTTATATGGCATGATTAAAAGCATGCAAAGATGTTGACACTGTACAGTAAGACAATAGCTTCTCATATTATAAATAATTACCACAATTTTTTTCCAAGTTCTAAAAAAGAATCAAAATAAATGTGTATGATTACATTTAATAAATTTATAAAATTATTTAACATAAACATTAAAAAAAAAAAAAAAAGAAAAGTCCACAAAGCTAACTGAAGTTAATAAAAAAACCAATACATACAATAATAAAAATACCAACAGGCTAATATTAGTAAAAATCACCTGCAGTTCAGTGTCCCAAGTTGCACTATTCTCCACAAGTGAGTGAACAAGCTGACACAAATCCTGGCAGCCAGAAAATCACACACATTGAACTAAAGACAAAATGCTAAGTAGCAGAGAATTGTCAGTGACTGTACTGAGGGTGCCAAGAATATTTAATAATGTTCCATGTCAGGTACATATACATAAAGGTATCAAGTGAGTTGGAGAGGGAAGTACTGTAAAACTTTTTCAAGCTACAGTACTTGGCAGTGCTTTTGACTTACTGCCTTCCAGTAGAAACTGAAAGTGATACATTTCACACTGTGGGGAAGCCTCAGGAGAGTTAGATAATTGGATATCAGGTTTTACATTGATTATGCAACTCAAAGATGAGGTTTTCTAAAAATATGAACTAATAAAGAGGGCACAGATAATTTGTTACAATGGCCACATTTCAGTCCAGCAAGCTTGTTTGAGGTGTCGGCATTCAGTATTGTCACACAAACCAGACTAAATGTCTCAAAGGACGCTGTCTTAGGTAAACACTTACCAGTCCTTGCTGGGAATCCAAAGAACAAGTTTGAAAAAGAGAGGAGTCACCAAGTTAATCCAAGCAAATGAAGCAAATGAAAAATGATCCCGTAGACGACCGAACTGTATTGAATACCCAAAGCCCTCTCCACAACTGTTATATAATGATAAGCAACACAGTAAACTCACCATTGAAAATTGCTCCAAGCCCTGCTGTAGGGCAGCTTGAGCTTGAGTGTAGAAACTATTTTCTGGCAAGTAGCTTGGGGAGCTATCCACAGATATTGGACTGGGAGGGGCGCTGTGCGGACTTATACACCGATAAGACTAGAAATGAAAGGCAGTAAGTAGATGGTAACACTTTGAAAACTTAGTATGAGATATGAACTGAGTAATAACCTGGGCAAGACTAGGCGAATTTTGAGGACTGGGTCGTGGGATGCATTGCGGATTTCTATATGAATTCAGCGAACTGGTGTCATGAGCCTGCCAAACATAAGCACAAAATATTAATATTGTGAAGACATTTACACAAAATATGCATGATAGACATTTAATTACATCCAAACACAAATAGATATTTTAAATGGTACACAATGTTAAACTTACAGAGTGATGGAGATTCGAATTGTTTATGTTGATTGGTGGTGACGCATTCATATGAGGTATTAAGTGAGAATCTTCTTGGTGTTGATAGACATAGTGGTTCTGTGTCTGCTGTCCATCCTGTCGAGACTGCGATTGAAGTTCCAGTCCATTATCTTGAATAACTCCCTAAAAGTAACAATTCATGAACACTTTATTACAACATAAAATTTTCCTAGAAATAAAAGTTTACTGTACGGCAAGGAAAATATTTTGCTACTGTGTGTACTATGCTATTTAAACATATCTAGTTCAATAAAATATTTGAAAAACATAATTTACAAACTCTTGCTTTTCTATTCAGTTTCTCAAGAAGAGAAAAATTTATAAATGCTTCAATGCTTAAGAAACACGACACGCAATGCTCATTCATCAGTTGCTTGATCCAGATGCAGCAAGGCAAGTAAGTTTACAAGTACTCCTCTAAACGCACATAAAAAAGCGGCAGTACTACCTACCTTACAAGCATGCAGAAATCTAAAGTGCCCAGGCACAGTAAGAGAGTTCTGAAACAAATACAAAGTTCCATCAAACACACAATCTAATAGGAGGCTGTTAGGAGTTGAAAAGTCTCTAGCCCTCCACTAACTCAAATTACATACAGATAAAGCAAAATAAATATTAAGTTACAGATTACTTCAAAGATTACAAAGTGGAACAATATACAAGAAACTAAAAAAAAAATGCTTCAAATTCTAATCAGAATACAACAATGACTATTAGGCTTGGTTTGGACAATTACTGTAGTGGATGTCACACATTGCACACAAGTTCACACACATCTGCACTACTTGCTGTGACGACAAGCTTTTACTAACATGATGTGATAGTCATCATTTGGCCACTAGAAACCACAATCAAGAGAGGCTTAAACTTCATTCTGTGAAAAATTCATAAACCTTGTATTGTCCCACAAAATTGCAATAAGGCTGCAAATTCTGTAATATGTGCACCACAAATCAAAGAAATATAAAACAATCTGGATCAAGTTTAATTTGAGTATTTGTAGTTTCTGTTGCCCAATACACTACACTACACATTTGCAGCTTTTACTGTTTCTAAAAAATCAAAAATTACACAGACAATTACACCAGGTCACCCTAACACACAGGGCATTGCAAAATGCAGGTTTATTTATCATGCTCCACCACACTTTCGACTTTACTTACTGGACTGTGAGGTCCATGAGGGCTGAGGGGACTTTGCAGGCTGTGGGGGCTGTGGGGACTATGGGGGCTGTGAGGACTGTGGGGGCTGTGAGGACTGTGGGGGCTGTGGTAACCAGGTTCAGGACTGGCACCACGAGAGGTGTGGGGCGAGTAGGTAAACCTCGCGCCCCCCGGCCCCGCCATGGGACCCGCTGGAGAGAGCGTGGCCACAGAAGTGGTTCTTGGACTCTGAAACACAAAAGATGTCAGTCTTTAATACTAATACAGAGAAGAAAAATTTTAAAAATTGGCAGGATTTTTATGTTGACTTTAGTGTATATGGAGAACAAAGCTTTAAAGACTCACAGTTCCATAGATAGAACTTGAATCATCTTGGTCTAATGGCGTGTGCAGAGGAGGAGGGAAGTGGAGGTTTGTGAGGTCTGGCAGAGACCCGGTGGGCAGCGCCTGCATCTCCTGCTGCAGTTGGTACATACTAACACAGAAAAAAAAACACGAAATGAGCTGAGCATTCATACATGTGGGGCACTTGGGTTTCCAGAGTGTATTTACACCGAGGGGGAAACGGCTCTGAGTTTGTTGCACACCTCGTAATTCAAAAACATTCAGAAAAATTGAGAATTTTTTTTTTTTTTAAATCAGAAAATTTCAGTAAAAATTAACAAAAATTCACGACATTTGTTCACCAAAATTCAGAGTTGTTGCCCACTCGATTTACACAAGTTAAACAAGCGATACAAGGGATGCAAAAGGAGAGCGTACTTGTTGGCAGCGGACAGGGGCCTGGGCTGCGAGGTGGCGGAGCGCGACCGGCCGTCGGGGGAGGCCGACAGGTGTCGGCGGCTGCGCTCGTGGCCGTGCAGGGCACCGTGCAGGGCGCCGGCGCCGGGGCTCAGGGGCGTCAGCAGGTGCAGGTCGGGCAGGGCCTGCGCGCTGCCGTGCGCGCCCGCGCCCGAGGAGCTCTGGTGCAGCGCCGAGTCCGAGTGCGTGCGGCGCCAAGTCGAGTCGGACGGCGGCGAGAGGTACGGCCCCATGGAGCTCATCGAGGCCATGGGCGTGCCGTAGGGGGACGTGTCGACGCGCTTGTCGACGGGGCGCGCGCGCATGGGGCCGCCCGCGCTGCGCCCCCGCCCGCCGCCCCCGGGGCCGCCCCCACCGCCCCCGCCGCCGGGGCCCTGCTCGTCCGCGGGGCTAAGCGCGGGGCTAAGCGCGGGGCTGAGCGCGGGCGAGGGCAGCGGACTGGGCGCGGGGCTCGGCACCGCTGGCTGACCGGGGATCTGGAACACAAGCACACGGCGGGGCGCGTCAGCGTGCACTCGAGAAAACCTTACCGTACCGTCAATGTCGCCGCAAGCTACAGCACTGCACCTGGCACCGTAATGTGCGGGGAATGCCACTGGGGTGACTTCTGTGGGGTAGACATGCAGTATTTGACAGCCCATCCCCTCCGGGAGGAGGAGGGGGGGAGGACAGGATACGCGCGGGGGCTCGTAGGGAGGGCAAGTGACCCGGGCCGGGCCGGGCCGGGCCTGCGGACCAAGCCGTCATTAATTTAGAGAATCAATATGGTCTGCGGGGGCGGAGCAGGGGAGGCGCTGTCAGTCGTCAAGGCATTAGCGGCGCCACGGAGCGGAGCGTACACACACGTGGCGTACGAACCCCAGACGCAGCGCAGCACGACGGGCGGGGCGGGGCGGGGCGGGGCGGGGCGGGGTGGGCACCGCAGGAGTGCGGGTAGCCTATCCTCGACTCGCCAGGCGCTCGGAGCGGAGAGGACCGAGGAGGGGGTAGAGGGCTGTCTGGCGGGGGCGGGGCGGGGGCGGGGGCGGGGGCGGGGGCGGGGCGGGCATCGATTGGGATGCGATACTCGGTAATTCCCTCCCATTCCCTCCCCCGAGCAAGCGTCTCTAAAGCCGCCCCGCTCGCGACGTCTGAGCGTAAGAAACACCGGCAGTAAGGCAAACACCAGCGGCGATCCACAGCGACACGGAGCATGGCCAGATGGAGGACGGGAGCGGGGTGGCGGCCGGGCGGAGCCTCGTGACAACAAAAAATGAAAATGATGCCATCGAGGGGGTGGGGGTGGGGGCGCGGCCGGCCCGGATAGGGGGCGGGGCGCCACCCCGACACAAGAAGTCCCAGACACGTGGGGCACCCTCGGGGCGGGGGCGGGGCGGGGGCGGCGCGCGGTCAACGCCCCAGGCAGGCGGGGGCGGGGTGCAACCTCAGAGGAGCTTCCACAGGTGCTCAGCGTGAAGGGCGCCTACAGGGCAACCTCAGGGCGCCCCAGGGCGCCATAGGACACCTACAGGACACCTACAGGGCAACCCCAGGGCGCCACAGCATAGAGCTATAGAGCAACTCCAGGAGGCCACAGAGCACCAAACCCCCAGCCCTCCCAAGCACTTGCCACTCAGATGCAAAGACTGTTTAAGCGGGGCCTGCGCCCCGCCCCGCCCCGCCCCGCCCCGCGGCGGCGGTGCGGCCACAACCGGTTGTGCCGTGGTTCTGGATCGGCAGGTCCTCTCGAGACCACGTTGCAAAGAGTGCGGGGCAAGACTAAGCGTCGACGGCACGCGCCCTGGCATGAGGAAAATGCGGGATAAAAATGCAAAACTATTGGATAAGCTTATGATCCCTAATGTCCACGACAGCTTTAAAGTGCGCCAGACAAGGCCCACGGGTGTTGTTAGGGCAGTCGGCGGGTCTTGAACCTCCCCTTCCCTCCCCGCCACACGGGACCTTCACCGCCTCCTGGCAGACTGCCTGCGCCATCACGCACAGCTCCCTGGAGAAAGCTTGGAAAATCCAGGCAAAGCAATCATTCCCGGTCATTGGTAATTCCATATGGGGCCGATGGGGTGGGGGCGTGGACCACTCTCAGTGAGAGGGAGAGGGAGGGGGCGGGGATGGACCCCTCATGGGGAGAGGGAGGGAGGGGGCGGGGATGGACCCCTCATGGGGAGAGGGAGGGAGGGGGCGGGGATGGACCCCTCATGGGGAGAGGGAGGGAGGGGGCGGGGGATGGACCCCTCATGGGGAGAGGGAGGAGGGGGCGGGGATGGACCCTCATGGGGAGAGGGAGGGAGGGGGCGGGATGGACCCTCATGGGGAGGAGAGGGGGGCGGGGATGGACCCCTCAGGGGGAGAGGGAGGGAGGGGGCGGGGATGGACCCCTCATGGGGAGAGGGAGGGAGGGGGCGGGGATGGACCCCTCATGGGGAGAGGGAGGGAGGGGGCGGGGATGGACCCCTCATGGGGAGAGGGAGGGAGGGGGCGGGGATGGACCCCTCATGGGGAGAGGGAGGGGGTGTGGACCCCCCTCCCTCCAGGTGAGTGGGAGGGAGGGGGAGGGGGCGTGGACCCCTCCTCGAGCGAAGTTGTGCACGGCTGTTCGCGTCTTTAGGGACGCACTGGAAACCGGCTCCGATCCCGATCCCGCGCCCGAGCCGAGCGGCGAGCGGCGCCGGCGGTCAGGTGACAGATCTCAGCTCACCAATATTTACACCATTCCCACAGAGGAATGTATTATTTGTGAAATATTAGTATATATAATGGTAGTTATTCTGGTTTAAATGAAATGAAAGACGGCGACAACGAATAACGCTGATTCTTATGGTAGTCGAGTTATAGGGGATTTCCTCAGTGAAAGTACCGATAAAAAAAAAATTAAAAATAAATAAAAATAAATAAATAAAAAAGATAATAAAACATGCATGGCAAATGGAAAGCCACTAAGAGAAAAATTGGTGAGACAGAATGAAGCTAATGCACCTCATGACAGTAAACTTCAATCAATTCTAGATTTTTACAGATTTGTAGGATGCTAAAAACAAAATTTCTGATAAGTAGAGTAAATCCAACTAATACTAAATTGGTATTTAAAACATGTATCATGCAAGTGAAATGTAAATTATTTACAAAATACTTAAGAAATGGATAAAATTTTACAGTTTTCAATAAAGCTAGCTAAAGTTGTCTTTTCACCTGAGCAGCTCTTGGATACCAAATATACTGTAAGTAAAAATCATATTTTCTTTATGATTTGAGCTTCATGAGTTGAGTAAAAAGGCCATGCCTTGTATTTTTTCATAGAAGATAATTTCTGAATGGCACTCAGGTGAAATAGACGAGCAAGTCTACACTAGTGTTTGTATTTATCGTGTGTGTGTGTTTTTTTTTCTTGTGTTTTCCCCCCTGTTTTTTTTTTCTTCCAAAGGCATCATTTCGTGATCTAGCTTTCATGCATAGATTTAGATCATGCTAACCCTCCTCTCATTAATCTTGACTTTGACATATAAATTACAATTAATAGAATTTAAAAGAAAAAAATTCTAAGTACCTTTCTATTGAATTATGTAATTAAAAGGGCATAAGAAGGTAATCAAAACCGATAAATGGAGGAATATGATCTACAAAATAGAGGTAGAACATACGCCTACCTTTGGCAACGTTACCACCATAGAGTTGGCTTGGACAGCAACATTTGTGACAATTGGTAGTGTGATAGATTTGGACCGCATTTCATCAGTCTGACATATCCCAATACTCTTTGCCTACAACAAAACAGACCTAGCTCAGTGTGCGAGAAAACACATTATTGTCTTTCCCAAGGATAAAAATACTGTCAGAACAACATATATCACACTAACTCGACAGTTACTCAATTTCGATGTCATAATAATAACACAAAAAGTGCTTTTGTTAAAAGCCTCATACTCATTAGTTTGAAGTGGGGCTCATTGATTGGATGAAAAGTATATGCAATGGTGTCAATGAACGAAAAATTGGTTTCTATCATGTTGCATGAAATTCTAGTTTCAAAAAAAAAAAAGAATAATGCGTTTGTGACGTTGAGGAAAATGAGTCACAACAGAAAATATTGCTATGAGCCGAGACGTCACGGTGAGGTTAGGTTCCGTGTTTACATTCCATCGGGAGGGCTCCCGCGCCCGCCCGCGCCCGCGCCACACTCGGAGCCACCGTCTTGCGACTTTCCTATTCTCATTCCCGCTAATCGTCTCAAAAAATTATGCGCGGGGGCATGTGGCTGTGGACGGGCGGGCCGGGCGGGCCCTAGAGAGCCCCTGGCGGCCATTGTGTACCGCTAGAACCAAATTAGCAACAACACACACACACTCGGGCTCGCAACATGACTCGAGTAAATAACAGCTGCACTGTACACAACCCACTGGATACACGGCGAGCCACGCAATATTATCGACACATCGGACAATTCCGTCTTTTTCTTTATTAACGCCCCGCATTAGAGTGGCGGGCCGTGGCCAGGCCAGGCGAGCAGCGCAGTTGTGACAGGCTATCAACACGGCGAGGCGCGCCCACATTCCACACGCACACTCTTCTTCTCCTGCTCCCGCTCACCTTCGTCGCCTTGTGCACGTCGCGCATCACCTGCTCGAACTCGGCCGTGCCCTCGGCCTGCTTCTGGTTGTGCAGGGCGATCTTCTCGGCGAACTTCCTCGGGGACGTCATCCTGGTGGCCGAGGGGCTGGGCCAGGCAGGCCAGCAGGCCCAGAGCGAGGTGCTGAAGGTTATCACCCAGACACTGTTGTCTGCCGTGCGGCTGCCCCGGGCCCGGGCCTCACAACACACATGCACACACACATAGACGCGACCACTCGCGGCTCCCTCCCGCCACGGCACGAGCAGACCTGTGCGCCAGCGGCCAGCGGCACCACCACCACACACATGCACTGTTTATCCTCGGCCAGGCAGGCCAGGCAGCAGCGGGGCGGCGCGGCGCGGCGGGTGGATCGGATCGGATCGGATCGGGCCGCTCGCTCGCTCTCTCGCGCGAGGAAACTTGCTTTGGCCCTCGGCCGCCTCGCCTGCTCGGGCCTGGGCTCTCGCTTTACTCTTCTCTTCCTCCTAGCGCTGCGCTGCGCTGCTCGGCTCGTCAGCGCCCTGGGGCCACCCACTGCCACTCCAAGACCTCGACGGGGACGGGAGGGGACGGGACGGGGGACGGGGTCTCTCGGGCACCTCCTCCTCCTCCTCCTCCCTCCCGCGGGCCCGCCCCGCGGCCGTACGCGGACGCGTCAGCTTGGGGCTGGCTCCGTGAGATGGCGCCACGCGGCGACTCTACACTACGAGCCAACCCGTTTGGCTGGCTGCCTGGCCTGGGCGGCCGCGGGTGGCCGCGGGGCGGGCCCGCGAGCCCCGCGAGGCCTGGCCTGGAGGGAAGGGAGAGGAGAAGGGGCAGAGCGGGCGGAGAGCGAGCTTGGCGCCTGGCCTCGAGGCTACAACCAGGTGGAGGGAACGCTCGCTATACTGTATGTGCGTTTCCCGCCAGTGAAGCGCGGGGCACAGCAGAGGCGGGCGGCGTCAAAGCTTCCAAAGACTGACCACGCGCAGAACGGCGCGGCTCGGACTCTGCTGCTGCGTATGCGGCCACAATATGGTCACACGCAAGGGTCGCTGTGGGTAACCGAGTAAGGGCAGTTTGGAACTTCCCTGTCACCACAAGGGACGAAAACTAATGTTTGATGGTAACATTTTCAAGCATTTCTTTCCCATGAAATCAGTTTCGCCGTAATGCCACTGCCGCCTTAATGGCTCCCTTAATTTATTCCTGACTAGGGTTCGCGCTGAACCGTACAGGTGGAGGGAGGGTGAACACGACCAGCAGAGACCGAGCCAGAGCGGGCGGACAGTGAAACACTAAGCCCAAACGCCATAGCTGGGGCTCCACTCGTTCACCTCTGCAAGGCTACTACTAGCTACTACAGACGGCGGGGCGGGGCGGGGCGGGGCGGGGCGGCCACGCTGGCAGGACTGGCAGCCACGACGGCGGCCACGACTCGGCCCGCGTCCGCGCTCGGGAACCTCTGTCTTGCGCCGGCGAGAGAGAGAGAGAGAGAGCGAGGTGAGAGAGAGAGAGAGAGAGAGAGAGAGAGAGAGAGAGAGAGAGAGAGAGAGAGAGAGAGAGAGAGAGAGAGAGAGAGAGAGAGAGAGAGAGAGAGAGAGAGAGCGAGAGAGATGAGAGAGCGAGAGATGTGAGAGAGCGAGAGAGAGATATAGAGAGAGGGGGAGGGAGGCCGCGTAGCAGTGACTGCCTACGCCCCAGGCGTGGCGAGGGGATGAGCGTGGTCCAACGAGCGCGACGACATGCTATGGTCACTTCGGGCACACCGCAGCAGGTCCTCGTCGCTCTAGGACTCTCGAATAAACAACTCGTACCCACAGCGAGGGGGGAGACAACTCTGAATTTTGGCATACAAGCGACGTGAGTTTTATTGAATTTTCCTGATTTTTTGTGAGTTTTTATTGATTTTTTGGTTGGCAATTTCTGTCTTGATTTTACCTGAATTCATCTAATTTTTTTCCGGTTCCACCACCACGCTCAAGGTTTTTGTCGGGCACCAGTGTAATCCGGTTTTACACGCGGCAATCCGGGTGAAGGAATAAACAGGGCCCTGGCACCACCTCGAGGTGCCCGCCGTCCTCGTCCCGAAAGTATTACGTCCGTGTCCGTCGGATGTACTCAGCGAGATGCGGACGGAAGCACGGCGCCCGCGAGACTCGGGGTAGGCCACCCCGCAGCTCACCCGTGCACTGCAGACACGATGCTGCCTACCCATCAGGCGCTCTAGGACCCCGACAATGCTCCCGCGGGGTAGGTCGCGGCCCGCCACGCCGCCGCCAGGCAACTCTCCGAGCTAGGCGGGGCGGGAGGGGCGGACCGGGGCGGGGCGGCGCTGCGCTGAACCTCCACCCACTCTTTCCACCGGACTTGTAAATTCTCCGTGAAATCAAGTCTCCATACAGTTTCTCTCTCTCACTCACCCAGCACCACAGCCATGGCGCAGCGCGGCTGCCACCAAGTGGGTGCGTATCGCGACGGGCGCGGGCGCACGCTCACACACGTTCTTAACTCCGCATCGGGTGTAATATAGAAAACACGTAATAGCATATCGAGTAAACTGCACCGGATCGGCGTTCAACGTGGCTTTAGCTTGATGCCTCGCGTAGAGTGGACGTGGATTGACCGTAGACTTGTGGCCCCGGCCGGCAGGCCCCGGGCCCAACGCCTACCTGCTCCCCAGCACGGTCGGCTACCACGGCCACGACTCGACCCGCGAGCGCCGCCCCGCCTACTCCATGGGGCAGGCGCGGCCGGCGCACCTGGGCCAGGAGGGCCCCGGCCCGGACTGCATGCTCGACAAGTACACCAGGTTCGGCCGCACGGACGGGCCCTCCTACTCCATGGCGCCGCGCCTGGCGCCGCTCTGTGAGTAGTGTGACCACACTGTGGCCACGTCATGTACTTTTCGGGGGGCGGGGGAGTGTGCTGAAACTGGTGCTCGGCTCGGTTCGGCATGCAGCCAGCTCCCAGACGCCGGGGCCGGGCCAGTACTCGCCCGAGAAGTGGCTGGAGAGGGACAAGGCCTCCGCCTTCAGCCTGCTGCAGCGGCTGCCCACCCGGGTCGCCTTCCACACGCCCGCCCCCAACGCCTACACACTGCCCTCCTGCCTGCAGGGCACCGTCCGCCACCTGTGAGTACCGCCCCGCACCACCATTCATACGGAATAAGTTTCGTGGATTGAACTGCCTACCTTTCTGGCACGCTCTCGACCAGCTTAAAACTCGCGCCTCTCCTCTCCGCAGGGGGCAGCGGCTGGACCAGCTCAACCAGGTTCGCTCTTGCAGTGTATTGCCTACGTTGCGGGGTGCGGGTTAGCCGGGGGTGAGAGCTCTAGCCCTGCGGGCCCTGCGGGTCCTGTCGTGCCGCAGGACTGCTCGCCGGGGCCGGCGCACTACGGCGCCACGCAGCTGGACGTGAGCCGGTGGCGCATGCCGCGCTACTCCATGGCCACGCGCACGCCGCTGCCCGGTGACCGCTCGCTCAAGCCTGCGCCCAACGCCTACGAGCCCACCTACAACAAGCACCGCAAAGCCCCGCAGGCAAGTCAGAACAACTCAAAGGGATCTTCTTTTCCTTGTTCAAGTAGTATGTCTGTCGATACGTGACTGTAAATATTACATTCTCTTCCAGTTCTCGTTCGGACAGAGGCACACGGACTGCGAGTTCGTCCCCCTCACGGACGAGGACAAGTACCCGCCAGCACCCCCGTAAGCATGGCGCAGCGCAGCGCCTCCTCTGCAAATGATTAAAACAAAAAAAAAAACTGTAAAAGTATTTAATTAACAAAAATATAGCAAAATAAAATGCGTGGTGGTTTTCACTAACGTAGGTGATGAATCTTCACCTCGAGCCCGGGTCGCGTTAGGTTTTGAACGTTTCGCGCGCGCCGCGCCTCCCGTTGACATCCTCTGACTTACGAGCGTGATGAGAATTTCACCGGACCGAAACATTGTTTTGTAACATCGCACGCGTAGCTCTCACATCCTGCTTTGCGGTACCCGAGTATACACACGGTTCTTTATTTTAATTTTTACTGATCTCTCGTCTCAGTTTCAAAGGCGCACTGATAAAAAGCGTGTCTTGGGAAAAAAATCGTATTGATGCCAAACAGTTGTTTGCGTTTGCTTTTTGTATTTCCTGTAACCTAGCAGACACAACTGCAGTTAAAGGGAAGCTCAACAAAAGCGGATGAGGTGAGACCAAAAAATGAAATCTATGTTGTTTGGTAAAGATTACCATCAGTTGAACTATGAACTGCTCGAAATTATTTAAAATTGTGTTTCTTACGGAGTTTTGCGTTAGACAAATATTATTTACCCATGTAGTGGTCATGAGGTGGTTATATAATAGCAGTGTTTACTGTTTGATGCACAATGTTTATATTGTCAAAAATCTTCCTTTGCCTGTCATTCTCTCAGGCTGTAACCTACAATTGCCTTCCTACATTCCAGCAATTATAAAGAGACTTGATGACTCAGTAATAAGGCAAAATGCAAGACATGTTAAAAATGATGTATATACTAGCAGAAACAGATGACACTTCAGGAATATCATTACCTCTTAAATCCACAAACAGAATCAAGGTAAACAACATGTTGTATTTAACTTTAAACCAGTTTTTTTTTTTTTAATAATTGCGATACTTTTTTAAAATTTTCTCTGTAGTTCTTGACTTTTGCGGCCTCGGAGACTTTGATTGTGTTTGGTGCAACAAGTGGAGGTCTTTACGTCTACGATCGAGAAACATATAACTTTAAGTCTCTAGTTCCAAGCAAGGTCTGTTCTGTATAATACTTACTGAATTACAACTTTCAAACAGTAATGAATTTGTAATCAAACTAGTTTGGAATTTTCAGGAAGGTCCTGTTACATGTGTGCAAATATCTCCTGATGAAAAGTGGTTTGGTTTTTCATCCGCACGAGGTATAAGTTGTGTACTTGAACACCATGGGTCAAGTGTGAATCGTCGTATATTGTCTCATGTTCATGAAGGAAAAAAAGTAACAGCTCTCCAATGGAATAATAGCAGCACACAACTCTATGTTGGTGATGACACTGGTCAAATATCTGTTATAAGTGTTTCATCATACTTGGTCAGTATAATTCATGAGTATCAACTCCCAGATAATTTGTAAAATAATTTTCAACCATTCATTAAAATATTTTCTAACCAGACTCCGGCTGTGGCCCTAATGCAATTAGATTCTGCAATTACCCAGCTTGATACTTGCAGCTATATGCTATTGGCCTCTACATTCACACGATCTTATCTATGTGATACTTTCCGGGAACAATATCGCCAAATTGGAAATCGCTTGAGAGATGGTGAATTCGGTAGTTGTTTCTATAATATTAATCCTTGTGAACCTGCCACAGAACCACAGTATGAAGAAGGTTCTAGCCAGAAGGATTCTCATGGTCCATTCAGGTTTGTATTTAAAAGGTATTGTTTTAAAGTTTTTCCTCAAAAAATGTATGTTTTGAATTATTGTGAATTTGTTTTACTTACAGCTCATTGAGTGATGGGGAGTGGCTGTTAGCAGACCGGCATCTTCAAAATGTCAAGCTCTTCTGTGCTCGCCCTGGTTTACGTCTGTGGGAAGTTCGTATTGATGGAGCCGTTATGAGCACCCATCAGTTTAAGCAGTTGCGATCCACTCAACCTGTGAAAGTTGTTAAGCCGCCTGATGTTGAAACAATGAAAACACATGATGGAGGGAACCATATGCTCCAATTTAAAAAGCTCTGCAAAGTTTCTGACAAGTATATTATTACTTATGATTCATTAGGACTGTGCGTATTGGATCCTTTAACCAGTGAAATAATTTTGTGGTCCAATGAATTTACAAATATTGTTGATGTTAAAGTAGTGAAAGACATATTGTACATTTGGATGGGTGAAAGTAGGTTACATGCTATTCAGCTGACACCAATTGACAAATTTCTTGTTCGTATGTACCTTCAGAAGAGGTATACGTACTGTGCTCAGCTGTGTGCAGCACATGTAAATGTACTCTCAAAGTTGGCTCATGTATCTTCAAGAATGCATATCCTCAGTGATTTACTTCACAAAATTAAAGATGGGGAAAATGCATTGGATGAAGTGAGTGTAAAAAGAGTTCAAGATCTTTTAGATGAGGTTGCCAAAAATGCACAAAATCGTGATCAAGCACAGATGCTGAACTCTGGTATATTTATTGTTGGAAACGCCCATCTACTATCACAAAAAGATGAATTAAGGGCGCTAAAGCAACCAGATCAAGCTCAAGAAAATTTGATATTTTCTAATTTTCTGCTTAAACAAGACAATCAACCACAAAATAATGCCCTGTCAGGCAAGGATACCCTCAGTGGTATATTTCAAAAAACTATTTTACCATCAATGTCCTCCTTGCCCTTTATCCCAGACCAATCTATTTTAAATAGTGATGACTATGACCCCTTTCCGGATTTGCCTCTCTCTTCTCTTACTTCCACCGAAACCATAATGGCATTGAAAAATTTAACTACATCTGTCTCGGGAACAATTAGCAATGGTACAAAATCATTAAAAGAAAAATGGCAAAATCTGGAAGAGAAACTAGGATGGCAAGAAGAGATTGGTCTTAGCACAGAGAAGAGCATAAATAGACCTGACATCAGAGCTGGAACTTCATCTGACTGTACAAGCAATGATTACGAAGAAAAAAATGATCTTATTAAGAGAAAAGATAAGGTACTAAAACTGCCTGTCTCATCTTTCATGGAGAAGTGTTACAAAATTTTTGATGGCGACTTGACGACCAAACAAGATTTGGTGTTTGAAATGCTGGAGTCTTTTGGTCTTTTATACCAAAACTTTAGAATTGCAACATCACCTAAAACAATGCCCAGTACTTGTTTTGAAGAAGAAGAGAGTCTCAGCAACTATCAGCAATGGCTCAATGCTAGAGAAATAATTCCTTTCCCATTTCAGGACCACTTTGAAAAGGAGTTTCTGATTACTCTCAGTCAAATTTTTCACAGATGCCTGGAAATGGGGTATATTGCAAACTGGTTAATGCAATTCATTCCTCATTTAGATCTGGACCACAAGATCTTCCCATCACACATTGGCCGTATTTACAACAAAAAATCCCTGCTTTTGGACCAAGCTTTAGGTCGCTCTTTGAGAATTTGGAGTAATATCTTAGATGCTCATTCTGCCCTACAGAGCTTGGATTCCTCTTCCTGTCCATGTCAATACTTTTCATGGAATGTAATAATGGACCATTTCCACAGCAGTCCAAATGTACCCTCCCACTCTTTGGACAATGAAAGCACTGTGGGCTGGCCCCTCCCTCACACCTTAAATGCTATGCTAGTCATGTTCCAGCTAGGCCAAGTTGAGTCATGCAAGAGCATCAGCAAACACATTTCTATCAAAAATGTTTTGCGAACTGTCCTCCGAATGAAGGAAGATCCATCCTTGGAGCAGAAGCTTTTCCTTTCATATCTAGAAAAAGTACCAGGTGAAGAAATTCTTAAAAACCTGGATGACACTGAAATTTACTTTTATGTAAGGTATGCATATGAGAGTCTCCACAAGACTAGTATTCACTCTCAATGTGATTGTGGCTTTCCGCTTGGTGAAGTAAAGCTGGGAAAAACTTATTCTCTAGTAGGCAAGAGCCTGCTCTTTTATATTAACAAAACTGAGGGTTTGTCGGAAGCTATTAAACTTTGTCAAAAGACAAATGTTTTGTGGTATCATCTTCTTGTTCTCAGGTAAGTTGACATATTTACAATTGCTGGTATTGCTTTGGTAAAGGGCAATGGTACATTTTCCTTTGTATTCACTAAATATACAATCAAACCCTTTCAGACGCAAAGAAGCACTGGTAGAAGTTTTACCTCTCATACTGCAACTTTCCTGTGAAAAGGAGTTAAAGAACAGGCAGTCTGAGCTCTCTAATTCAGTGTGGGACTTGATATTTCAACTTAGATTTAAACTGCAGGAAGGTTATTGTCTTAACTGCAATACAATTATAATTGAAGAGATGAACCCAAAATTAACTTGGATGTCATTAGCTACCTTGCTGTTACAAAACACAAGTGTTGATTTCACATTGTCTTTGCTCTCAAAATTTTCACACTCGATACCATCTGGAAGCTTGGACTTGCGATTCTACCAAAACTGCCTTCTGGCCTCTGTAGCAGAGAACTATTGTGAAGATTTTAAAGGAGACATCCTAGAGTCGCAGGTTGACCTCAGTTCTTTACCTGTTATCTCCCCAAGTGTAAGCCATACTGTCATTTTGGAGTACCATTTAATCTTTCTAGTATGTTTTCTCTTCCTTTCTTTTTTAAGATTGTCTCTTTTATTTTATTTTTTTAGCTGGCAGCGAAACTTGACTTACCCAACTGTCAAGAAAGACACCATTGGGGGCTGAAAGTAGACCTGTTGAAGAGTCATTGCTTCTTCTGCATGCTCCCTTTGACATCATCTTCAGGGGGTTCTGTCATAAGTTTTTATTGCAAACATTCCTTTCACTCTGTTTGTACACAAAAACAGCTTTTAAAGAAATGTCCTATCTGTACCAAAATATAACACATCTTTCTATTAATATCTAGTCATATTCCTGTGATACTCAAATTAATGGTGCTTACCTGGGTTTCTGTTTAAATCCGATGGCCCAGCAATCATATGATCCAATTTAATAACTATGCATGTTGATATTTTTACTCATGAAATGACTAATAAATTTCTTGATTAAAATATGTTTTTGGAATTAATTTAATATAATCTTCTCTTTATTACCAAACTGGAAAAGAATTACTACATTATAGGCTTAAGCTGAGATGAGGGGTTGTAAAGAAGCTAAGGAGAAAAGTATAGTTATTCTGAAAGTATTTTTCAACAAGAAAATTTTAATACTGTAAGGCACTATAGTGCCAATATAAAATTCTACATACATTGAGTCAAAATGAACACCTAAAATTGAGGAAAAACAAATAGTTCAAAATAAACTATATGGACATACAATTTGGAACCAAATACATTAATAACAGACATTAATTAATGTAGAATCAATAAATATAATTACACAACAATCTGCCAATGAAAATGGAATGTAAACATATAACACTAATGTCTCTATGACAATATAAGGGTAAAAAAATTTCATCAACAAAGGGCAAAATCTTCTAAGGCTTTGCCCATAACACTAACTTACAGAGTATCTTTTGAAGGCAAGACACCAGATATCACAATTAAAATAAAATAGTGCAAATCAGTACAAATAGGTCAGTGGGGGAGTTCAAAATCTGTGCACACTCGGATGATTAAAGCTGTTGAAATAACTTGGAATAATAAAGGAATCAAATGTAAATCAAGGGAATAAGGCAAAGTAGAAACATAACTTCACTATAGATTTTACAAAGACATAAATAATTCAAATTCTATCAAGTTGGTAAATGTCATGGTTCAATTTAAAAAATTGCTGTCTTCTGAGATCTTAATAAGCCATTTACCAGAGATCCTAGAAATTACAGATACTCAAACAAGACCTGCTCATGCCCAGTACAGCAGCAACTACAAAATTTTCACTAATCTTTCTTTTTGTTCTTTGTTGCTTTAGACTGTGATACCTCATCAGAACTTGAAATTTGGTTATTACTTCCTTCCTTGGGAACCAGTCTACTTTCACCACTCTTGTTTTCACTAGAGGTCTCAGAGCCACTAGGCAGCAATTCTGCTACTTCTTCAACATTTCCCTCTTCAACACGAGACTGATCCACTGGATAAAGCCTGTTAAAAACGGTAATCATTAGAGAAAGGTAAAATAAAGAGTGAATAAAAAAGTTTGAAATATGTACTACAAACCATCTTTGATAAAGATATATTAAGAAAACAATATCATCCCTGAAGCAAGCAACCCTGTGGGATGTTGGCATGGTAATGATGAATGCAAAGATATCATCAATAAATGTGTTGATAGCCTAGAGTAAATAAAACAATTAGAATATACAATGCAAGTTATTGCATTTGGGAAAAGTCTAATAACTGTACTTGTGTGTACCTTGTACATGAATGATCGCCAAGGAATATGAGCCACTGACTTCAGCCTATAATTTATAAAAAGCTGTGGTAGCATGAAAAGGAATCCAAATGCATAGACTCCATTTACCAAGCTGTTGATTGTCCAAGAATACCATCTAAAAAAAAAAAAATGTGTTAAATTTATTTTTAAGGAGAAAAAAAAAATTCACTGTAGCTAACAACAAATACCCTTTATGTGGTTCATAAATAAGAGAGTATGCTGCACCAGCAATGCAAAGAGGGTACAACAGATACATTAAATACTTCATGGCTTCAGCATCAAGCTTCTGGGTGAGTTCTTCCCCTTGAGATGAACGTTTTAGATGCACTGAGAGTAAAGGTACACCCCACCTCCTTTGAGGAACAATTGTAATAACCTTTTTCACTTTCCAAAACTGCAAAATTGTTATGTTAGAAAAGAGATTCAAAATAAAATTTAGGACACAACTTAAGCAAGTGGTCAGAGCTCACCTCAAGTAATGTGTTAAGTCCAGAAGGAACTAAAACAAGAAGGGATGTCTTTTCATCACAGAGATAAAGGAAGACGACAGCCTGACTAAAGGCTCTCCATAGAACAGACCTCCCGGAAACTCCACTTAAATCAGTCC
The DNA here is from genome assembly GCA_033675135.1 of Frankliniella intonsa. Taxonomy (NCBI): domain Eukaryota; kingdom Metazoa; phylum Arthropoda; class Insecta; order Thysanoptera; family Thripidae; genus Frankliniella; species Frankliniella intonsa. The sequence goes on along the minus strand of CM066246.1, from coordinate 3,825,901 downwards.
GAGTTTTCCAATAGTTAATATCATACCTCAGGGCTAGGAAGTCCAATATAAGCTGTCAATAGATAATTAAATAGACATAAATCACAGCTCTAGCTTCAGAAGGAGTCATATTAGAAGACTGTAACATACATGGGTGGATGCAACAATAACAGTGATAAGAAGTAATATCATATTTGTGTCCTCAAATATGCCTTTGATGTCATCTAAATCCTTATCTGAAAACCCCATGCTCTTTAATGATATCATAGAGGTTTCCATGTGAAGCAAAAATCTGAAAGAAACTTTTTTGCTTAATACCAGCAGTATGAAAAGAAATGCAGCACATATGTATACAAAATACAGAACAGAAACAAAAAATGAAGAAAGGGTACCCACCTCATTTTACCAAATGAAGTTGGTGAATATGATAAAGTAATATCTATACTGTCTTTTTCAGGAGTTATTTCCTCTAGGTCCTTTAGACGAGTTGCCATAAAGTTGTGTTGGAGAGGTGGCAAATACTCTAATCGAGAATTGACCCTAAAAGAATTGATAGATACATACTTAAGAAAAAAAAAACGAGTTTAAAAGAAAAAAATCAAAATTATTACGATAGCTTACATGAACATGTGTCGCATCTCTGGGGGGAGGCTAAATTTTGGCAAGTTAACATGGGTGGCCATCATACTGATAGCAATTCTTTTTTTCATATGATTTACTTTGACTTTCTTAACAGAAGATTCAGTATCCTTACTTTTAACAGCAGGCTGAACAATAATACAACATTGCACTCACAGTAGAGCCATTTTTACAGAAGGAAAATACTGGTACAGTTGATCTTACCTTTCCTGAGGTCTCTGATCCAAGAAGATTGTAGGTTTCAGGTGCTGGTACTTGAAATTGTGTTAGTCTGATACGAGCTGCACTCTTTTCTGCCTCATTCATGATGGTTTCCCCATTTACACGTCCTGTTCTCAATGGGAGCACAAACACTGCTAAATATAAAGTGCCATTTTTCTTCACATGAGATGGGACTTTAACTGACTTTGTCCTAGAAAGAAATGATTTAAAATCAATATCTCACTAGCAAAATTAAAAATATGATTTACCTCTTTAAAACATTAGCATTTAAGAATATATTCATCGGAAATAGAAAGCTTACCATTCAGCAGATTTATCAAATTGAAGACTTTCTTGCCATATTGGTTCTTGTTGTGGATATAGACGAACATTTTTATCGGTCAGAAAACCCACAATCTAGAAAGAGGCAAAATTAATTAATGAGAAGCCTATGAAAGTAGCTGCGGTTAGGACAGAAATTTTATCATTTCACTCACCATCAATTTATTTTTACTCAACAGGGATGATCGGAGGCACGGCTCACTATCATTACATTCCGGCGGAACAAATAAAGTGGATAAAATCCACACGCAATGTAGTATATAAACCACAAAGAGGGAAACAACCAAAGTAGTTGCTGATGGATATGTCAACATTTCAATCTGGATCACAAATTTAAAAATAAAAACTTAACTGTCAAAATATTATTTATTGAACAAGCAAACCCTATTTTTAAAAAATATTGTAATAGTACAATTATCAAATTTGGCTTCTAAGTAATGAGATTATACTTGAAAATATATACGCACGTAAATCCATAGTTTTAAAAAACACTTATTAGCTAGTTTTGACACATAATACTCCACTGCACTCTAACCTCAGATTGGGAAAAACTCAGCGGCAAAAACACCCACAACCAATTTTTTTAAAATCTGCTAATATGTTCGACAATAGGAATCCTTAAGGAACAACTTACTCTATAAGAACCCAGGGTAAAGGGCTGACGGAAAACAGGATGGAATTAAAATAAGAGTCGCCAAGGGCTGCCCGCTGCGCGGCGAGCGCTGAAGTCTGCAGTCAGTCTGCAGTTGTGCAGCAGCCGACGACGACGACGACGACAGCTGAAACTTGGACTAAACACGAACAGTCTGAAAAACTTCACAAATAAAATTGTGTTTACAGACTGTGGTATAATTTTATAATTTACAGATCCCCGTACAAAGCATGTACAATTAACTACCTATTTAGAGTTTTTAAAGCTTTTTTAAAACATTTTTCTTTCTTGGATAATCAGGAAAATGCAGCTTGTTAAACTTTGTGTGTTTGACAACATGTCAGAATGTTTTACAGCCTGTTAAACTTTCCCCTTGCATTTCTATTTGTTTGGGTTGCTGATCTGATTCACTGATTACCCCTTTATTCACGCTGGCAAGATATCTTTCGTTGATGTTTGGATGTCGGTGCCCTCATGCAAAACATTCAGTTCAGTAGTAATTTTCTACAGTTGTTGTAAAACAAGTTCTTATTTGTTGGAACGCTCGATAGCGTTCCACACCTCTCACCATGGCTAACGATGATAACTCTTGGAGGACGCCAACCTTCAGGCAGAATATTGTCAACAAGATGTAAGAGGAACTCTATTGTAGTTTGTGTTGCATTATTTTTCTTAATTTTCTTGTTTCTCATTTATTTTTAGTCTTACTTTTTTTTTTTGGATCCCGAAAGAAGGAATTTGGGGTGTTGTTTATAGTGAGATGTAACCTCTCTTGGCCTGGTTATCTCTTGTGGTTCACATAACGGACTAGGAACAGGATGTGGCCGAGCTTACCCAAGTGGAGGTTGATTGACTTTAAATCTGCTGGTTTTAGGAACATCTTGGATTCTGTTTTCCCAGTCCTGTGCGAGTCCTTCTTTCTCTCAGCGAGATGTTTTTCCATTTCATTGTACTTCTCGCTGAGATACATTGCGTGCTATGAAATGCATGACATGTTAATTGTTTTTTCAGTGATGAAGCGATACATCAAGCTGGAATGTCCACCGCAAGGAATAGCCGAGAAATGGAAACGCATGTGTTCGAGAAAGCTAAGACTCGGGTGAGCCAATAATGTTCTAAAATCATCCAAAAGTGATGAAAAGTAAGAGAAACAGGAATATCAAGTTTAAGGTGATATTTCACCTTATTTTCTTGCTCAGCCACTTCTTGTGTGGTTGTTACAATATTGCTCACACTCTTAAATTAAAAGGTTTGGGGCTCAAAGTATTAAAATTTCCTGGATTTTAAACAATTGGCCACACCTATTTAAAAACTGCGCTATATCTCATCTATCTTTTACTAGAACAGACTATGGAGGATAAAAAGATCTAATGCTCCATTTTCTGTGAATGCTAGGTGATAGGACTGTAGGTTTATGGTTCAAAAGGGGATCCCTAGGATTATTATTTTTCTTTCTTTTGTTTTCTTTTTATAACTTTTCTTTTTTTTCTTTTGCTTATCTTGCTATCAAAAGTTTTACTAGCCATTTGTTTGTCCTCAAAGCACAGAAATTAATTTAATTTTTTACTCCACTTTCAGGAAGAATATCTAGGCTTTGTTGCCCGATTAATCCTTCATGTACGAGAAGTCAGTAAGTATCAATCATAAATTTGCTCTATCTGTAAAACTTGTCTCTCACTTTGGTGATCTCAGATTGACATTTATTCATTTGCCCACTGTGCAGAAGTGATTCCTTTTTCCTTCAAAAACTCATCATGCTTGATGAATAATACTGGGTGTGGGTTCTCATTTTCCTTTCCGATGTTTCTCTGTACTATCAAAGGTTTCAGCATGCTGGTTTGCCTTACTTGTAAGTTTGTTGAATGCTTTTGGGAAGACAATAGCTTTTCCATAGCTTGAATTTCTCTTGAGATGACCAAATCTTGTTATGATCCCTAAAATTAACATTGGAGTGCACCCTGATGATTCTTCACATGAAGCATGTGCCATGGCACTAACGCACAGATCTCAACTTAATACCTACTAGGTAAGCTTTTTAAAGCAATATAAATAGAACACACTTTATAACCACCAGGTGTTGACCATTTTCCTTTTCTTTCACAAAAACTTTTCTCATTGCATTTTTCTGTAAAATGTTTTCCACAAAATCTAACTTGTTCACATTTTTTTATCAACATAGTTGAAACCATAATTTAATTCAATGAAGACTTTTAAAGTTCACTTTAGTGTGTGTGGGTGTGCGCGCGCGCTGATGCTTGATAAGTGTGGCTGGAAACACTTGGTGGAAAGTTGAATGTGCTGTACATCAATGGAAATAGCTAGGCACTATTCTGATAATGTTGTGTGTTCTGTAGAAATGAAGAAAAACGGAATGGCGAACGGTGTGGGCCTTGGTGTTGGGGGTATGGGAATAATGCAGGGCATGCCTGATCCCATCAACGCGCTGCAAACTCTAGCCAGGCAAGGTACGCTGTACTGTATGCCTCAATTTTGTAGGTCGTACCAGCTATAAAATGCATCCGTACTAGAAATTTATGCTTAATTTTGATCTGTTTTGAAGGAAATTCATAGAATAAAACAGTTGTGATCACATATGTTGTAGAAATGTAGAGGATAATTTTGTATAGCGCACATTCAACTTTTTCACTTTGCCTTTCAGGTTAACTAATGGTACAATTTTCACATTACTTTTTATGCTTGAATTTTGCATGTCAGCTACTTAAGTGTTAATTTTTAAATCTCTTTTCTTTAAATGTAGAAAATTTTGTGGTGTTTTGTGCAAGCATAATCTTTTACTGTTTTCTCTGCCCTCCGGGACGGCTTACTGAGACAATTAGAAGTAATCTCCCACCCTCCTTAGAGCCTTATTTGAGAAATCTTCACAATATTTAGACAGTGTGAGACCAGAAAATAAATTGATAAAGAGGACCAAATTAGTTCCTGTTAAATGAACTGTATAATGTAAAAGGACACAGCACACTTTGAGCTCACAGCAATTCAATTTTTTGTAGTTCTGTTTATCATGCTGAATGCATTTAGCAAGATTCATCACTTGCACATCCTTGTAAAGTTTCCCATCCCTGTTCTTGAAAAACTGATTACTTCTTGCATGTGGTAACTTTATTGTTCCTTACCTTATGACACACAAAGTTATTTTACCCTCGATGATCCTTTAAGACTTTTCATTAGTGGAAATTAGTTATTGTATTTATGCCTTAACTCATTTTTCAGGATCAGGCCTTGGCCAAGGAGGCAGTGGAGGACCTGGCGGTCTACAGCAGGCTAATGCAACCACATGTAAGCTGATACCCAACACTAATATCAGTTTCTCAACTGTGTGGACTTTCTATTTCATGCTTTAGGATTGTGTGGCCACTAATTAGAAACTAACATTCATGGGGAATATCTGGTCCATCTTGATATCTAATGTGATTTTACATTTTGTTTCCAGTGCTACAGACACTAAATCAACGTCCCACAATGCAGAGAATAGGAATGAACCCCAATGTCCAGGTAAAATACTTTTAAAAGTATCTTTTGTGTTTTTTTGTTATAAAATAACAGTTGTTACTGACGTATATTATTTAAAATTTCAGGGGCAGCCGATCCCTGGACAGATGCAAGCGCAAATGGGTGCCCAAATGGGTCAAATGGGCAATCAGATGGGAGCACAGATGAACAATATGGGCGGTCAGATTGGCGGGCAAATGGGAGGGCAAATGGGTGCCCAGATGGGCGGGCAAATGGGTGCCCAGATGGGTGGGCAAATGGCCGGCCAAATGGGGGCTCAGATTGGTGGCCAGATGGGTCAAATGGCAGGACCAATGGCAGCTCAAATGGGCAACCAAATGCAAAGACCAATGGGTGGACAAATGCAGGGGCCTATGGTACAAATGTCCGGACCCATGGCAGGTCAAATGAATCAAATTAACCAAATGGGAGGACAGCTGCCCATGGGCAACCAAATGCAAGGACAGATGGGAGGTCCGATGGGTGGCCAAATGGTTGGACAGATGTCAGGTCAAATGGGGAACCAAATGAGTAATCAAATGTCAATGAATGGCCAACTTCCCAATCAAATGCAAATGAATGGACAACTTGGTGGCCAAATGGCTAACCAAATGTCAGCACAGCTGGGTGGTCCCACCGGACAAATGGGTCCTAACCAGATGAATGGGCCAATGTCTGCCCAAATGATAAACCAAATGAGTAACCACATGGGAAATCAAATTGGTGGTCCAATGGGAGCTCAAATGAATGGTCAAATTAGTAACCAAATGGGAAACCAGATGCAGAGTAATTTAAATAATGCGGGTCCTAACCAAATGTTAAATCAAATGGGACCACAAATGGGAAACCAAATGCATGGCCAAATGGGTCAAATGCAACAGCCTTCAGGACCGATGGGTGGAATGGGCATGCAGAATTCAATGGGCCCTCAAATGGGTAATCAAATTCATGGTCAGATGGGAAGTCCGCTTAATCCGCCAATAGCCTCACCAATGCAAAATACTATGCACATTCCACAACGCAAGGTAAACTTTAGGTTGTAAACATATTTTGGCCTCACACAGGCTGCAATGTACTATTTCTTGTTATATTAATTCTAAGTAATGTTTCATTTTTTTTCAAGGGTAATGAAAACACAATGATGACTCAAAATGCAAATTTTGCTGGCCCCCGAAATCAGCCACCAAACCAGTTTTTACGAACAAGTCCATCCCCTAATGTCCAGTCACCAGCTGGAATGGGAGCGGGTCCCGCAAGGTAACACCAAAGTCTAACCTTTTACTAAAAAATACAGTTGTTCATACTCATGGCACATTTGAATTTATTCTTAGCAACCAAATGGTGTCGTCACCTGTAGTTGGATTAGCTCCTTCACCCAGTTCACAACTTGGGTCTGTCCCTGCACAACAGAGGAGTGTTGGTAGGTATTAATTCTTTTTAACATTTGGACCTTTTTCTATTTTTTTCCAATCCTTAAACCTTATTTTTTATCATCTTTTTCAGGTATAGCGCTCTCACCAGGTTCTTCAATAAATACTCCTGGACAGGCCCAACCAGCACCCAGTCCCTTAGCTCAGCCGTCACCAGACGATCAAGCATATAGAGATAAAATAAAACATTTAAGTAAATATATAGAGCCCTTGCGTAGAATGATCGAGAATATGAAAGGTTTGTATTGCCCTCTTCTCTTGAGTGGAGTCTTATATATTTCTCTTGTGTTATTTGTCTTCTTTGTACCTTAACAGATGGTGAGAAGATGAGCAAAATGAAACAACTTCTGGATCTTCTTTCCAATCCTACTAAACGCACTCAAATAGAAACATTGAACAAATGTGAAATTGTTTTAGATAAGCTAGATTTTTCTAGGGTAAGTTGGAAAAGCCTTATTCTTTCAGAGCAAACATTTCTTGTAGGTTTTAGAAAAACTGTTTTTTTTTATTCTTTTTTCATTTTTTTCTCTATAGTACACTGAACAACCGCCAGCACCATCACCTGGTAGCAACTTCCCAACTGCACCAACTATAGGGTCACTAAAAGACAATGTTCTCTTCCGGCCTTTGCTGGACGCTATGAGTACCACCCTTCAAAGTCCAATGGCTAACCACACATTGCAGCGTACTTTTGGTGCTACCAATCAAGCATTATTTGGATCTGACTTGAAGTAAGTTTAATCAGTACTGCTTCTTTCCTCATCTTCTATTCTTATGTTTTAAAATGATAAGTCAGTCAAATATTTAAATTTTTCATGTCAGTCCCCTCTTTTTCATAAAGACATTCAAGCTTGATTAAATGAAAAAAATTATAATACAGTTGTACATTTGATTTCCATCTTAGATTGCTTCCACCTCCTAAGAAGAAAAAAATTGAGGAGGCACCATCTGACATACCTGAACTTCTCCAAGGTGAAATAGCCCGTCTTGATCAACGTTTCAAGGTATGATTTAATATTTCTGTTTTACCTCTATGTCGTTTAAAAGAAATATATTTTTTAAAATTGGTTGTTGCTTTATCTATCTTTTATGCTTCATTACAGGTCAGTCTTGATCAAACCCAACAGACTGGTGGCAATTCTATACAACTGCTTTGCTGGCTTGATGACAGGCATCTTCCTTGTGTTCCCCCTGTGTCTCTTACTGTTCCTGAAGACTATCCATCGTCTCCACCTCGCTGTGTTTTAGGATCTCATGATTATAAAGCAACAGATTTTTTGGTAGCTGTACAAAATGCTCTAGATGCAAGAATGAAAAAGCTGCCCATTAGGTTTACTGTTTCACAATTACTTCACACTTGGGAAATGGCTGTAAGACAAGCATCTGCTCCTTCAAATACACAACCTAGTGCAACAACTGTATTATTAGGGTTGTGACCGCAGACTGCCATTTTCGTTAATAAATTTGTTAATATTTACTGTAAGTTTTTGAACATTTAGTCTCTTATTCTGTTTGCCCGCTTTAAAGTTTAATGTACATAAAGTCAGAATCTCACTATATTTTGAGTCCCGTTTCAACTTTGAAGTGGGGTATCACAATGTATGTATTAGTAATAAGGTTGACTGATGACTGATATTTCAGACAATTACATAGTGGGACAGACTTGGAATGAAATGAGTCCAGCCACAGCACTTACTGTTGGTCGAAGTGTATCATCCGGTCTTTTAAACAATATTATTCATTTTGTTATTGAGGACTAGGCTCTGTGATGTGATATTTCTATTTGGTCTTAATTTTGTGACCATTTTTGATAATAGAAAAATTGTTAATCAATCTACTGCCAATTTTTAAAATAAAGTATACCTAAATTTTGTGCAATTTTTAGACATAGTTCAATTTTGCATCAGTGGGAGTTCAAGAATATTTTTCTTATTTCTTTGACAAACTGAGTAACTTGTTTTTGTCTCTCATGGAAGGGCTGGGAAGTTCTGATTTAGATGGAACCAATCAAAACTACTAAATATCCAATTTCGAGTGGTATTTAAATGATGTGATGTATGTGCCTAGTGCCTAGCAAGGTTTTCTGTTGGTACAAAAGTCAATAGCAATCTATGTCTGGCCAGCAGTGTTTTTTCTCTGTTGGCTAGTCTTTTTGTTAGTAAATTTATGTACATTAAATACCTCAGCCATGGCATTTTATTCCTTTACAATCAAGGTTTTAAGACCATTACAGAAAAGAAGTATTTTTGTCTGACTCACGTGTGTACGATTGTTGAGCTTGTACACATAAAATATATCACAGAAAGAAGTACAAAATTCCTGTAAACTATATGATATCTGTAAACTATGAAGTATTCATTAGCTTTTTATATTACTGTATTGCCATTGAGGCAAAATCTAATATTTATCATACATCATCATATACATGCCATACAGAAGGACACCAAAGTTCAAAATCATTAACAAATTCAATGTTGTGATCTTCTTGAATTAAATACTAAATGTAATGAGAAGTACTAGAATTAATGATGGAATCACAGCACTCAATCTTGTGGCACCGGCTGTGATGATAAAAAGAATAATTTTAGACTTAGCAATTTATGCACCAAATAAAGGGTAGAAGCTTTGTGATGTTTATAATTGCTAGTAAGCTAAGAATTGTACTCCATCAGTAGGTAATTCCCATTTCCAGTTTGGCACATAGGGCCAAAACGACCTTATTTATCAGTACTCATTATGCTCGTCAATAAAATAAAAATAAAAGTTAGTGATTTAATTTTACTCTTATTTTACTTCTGTCTACACTGCAAACCCAACAGTGTACCTACTTAGTACACACCAGGAAGTGAGCGCTCATTAGTACACACCAGGAAGTGTGCACTTAGTACACTGTTTGATTTGCACGCGCCCAGAAATGATTGGGGATGCCTGAGGGGCGTGAGGGCGAATTTTTTTCGTTTACCGGAAATGGAATTCCATGTCGTTGTTGTACTTACATGGACTACATTTGCCGTCAATGTCCATGTATTGATCCTTGCATCGGCAGATCCCCGATTGGCACTCAACCACACCCTGATAGCCTTCTCCGATAAAGCACTCGTGCGTCTGCGAGCAGGCCGCGCGCAAGGCTGCCGACGAAAAGAGAAACGAACGTGCAGTGAGCGAGTTCCCCATTCACACCTGCGGGGCGTGGCGGGGGGCTCCGTAACGAACCGCGACCGTAGTTCAGTAACCGTATCAAAATACGATTTGAAAGAAGAGTCGAGTTAGCAGTGAGTTACGGAGCCCTGGTCTAGCGTGACGCGTGTCTCACCGACGTTGGCGATGCACCTGTCGTTGTACGCGTGCCTCCCCGGCACGCACTGACACTTGCCGCTCGCGCACGTCACGCCCGTGCCCAGCGTCTCGCACTGCAGGTCCAGCTCGCACGTGTCGTTGAGCCTCTGCGCCCCTGGAACGTAACGCAACGCAACGCAACGTCACGCGTGAGGCGGGCTCTCAATTTGGGATCAACCGGAGATCGCGTCCGTAATTGTACGGTGTTATGAAGTTGAGCATTAAACTCAAAAGGCGCCTGGTGGGTAGGCAACATCTCGCATGTAGTGCACGTGTGCACTGCGGGATGGCCTACCCTAAGTCTCGCAGGCGTCGAGCTCCCGTTCTCTGCGGAATAAATCCGAAGAAGACGGACGCGGTGTTGCCAGAAAAGAAGGCAATAAGTAGCCCACGCCTCAGAGAGGACCGCGAGCTCACGGGTGGTTGAGAACCGGCTTACCCGGTTCCCCGGTTCCTACCCTAGAGCGGCTACCCGCGGTTCCCCAGGAAAAGTTGAGAACCCCGGGCTAAGGCTGGCCTTGCCGGAGCATCCCCGTACCGTACCGGCGACACAGGAGCCATCCGCCGCCGCCGACGGCACGTATCCGGTCCCGCAGTGGCACACGTCCTGGTCGCAGTCCGCGCCGGGCCCCAGCCCCGTGCAGTCGTACCGGCTGCTGCACGGAGCGCCGACGGCTGCGGGGCAAGCGGGACAGGGCGGTCAGGTCAGGCAGGTGAGGTGACCTAGCGGGGCGCGACGCGACGCGAGTCCACTGCGCCCTACTCACTGGCCAGGCAGCGGGCGCCGTCGGCGCTGGCCCGGTAGGGCCGCTTGCACTCGCACGACTGCTGGCCCCGGCAGTAGGCGTTCTCGGGGCAGTCCTCGTCGTAGTCGCAGGGCGCGCCCAGGACGCCGGCGGCGTCTGCGGCACACGGGAACATGGGCGCGACGGGACGGTCTCCCCTCCCCCGCCTCTACACTGTACATCTAAGTTGTCCAGCAGGTGGGCGACACTAAAGCCCTATAGGGCTTTAGACGGGACGTTTCTACCCCCCATGCGTCGCCTCCCTGCAGGGCGTCTTAGATTTACCGTGCACGTACCCATCTCGTAGTCGGGGTGCTGCGGCCGCGGCCAGGAGCCGCCCCCGCCGCCGCCCTGGCCGTAGGCCGGCCCCGGGTAGCCGGGGGGAAAGACCGCTCCCGGGCGTTGCCCGCCCCCGCCCACGCCCCCGCCACCAGGATAGTTGTAGGACCGCGGGGGGTGGTCCTGGGGGCGGGGCAGGCGCCAGGACTCGGGCAGCGGCTCGGCCAGCACCGGCACAGCCACGAGCGCCGCCACCAACCACATGCAGTCTGTGAACGCGGTCATGGCCGCAACGCGACGCGACGGCTACGGGGCACTAGACCTGCAGCAGGACCACCTGGCTGCGTCACGCACTGTAAGGTGAGCTCCGGGACGGGACGGGGCGCGACAGTCCGAGCGAGCGCTAAGGTTCGAGGCTACTGATAAGATTTCCCGCGCCCCGCCGCACCGCGCACACCTTTGCGGCGTAATCCGACCCATCGCTCTTCCGCACAGGGCGCAGGGCGGGGCGGGGTGGGGCGGGGCGGGGCGGGGAGCGCCAAGCCCATTCCACGCCGATGTTATCGCACGTTATCTCTTACGCACCCACCCCGCGCCCGCGTCCCTCCCCGCCTCCGGGACTGGGTCGCCAGCGAGTTTCTTTGTCCACAAACTGCGCCACCTGGTGGGCCTGGTGGGCGGGGCCGGCCGGGCCCTCCAAAAGATCCTATGTGTACCGTGTGCCTAGGTCGGACCTCGGGATCGGCCGACTGATTCAGACGATGGCTCTTGTTCTAGGGCTCACTTTTACATGCGGAACCTGATACACTGTTATAAAATACCACAATTTAACAACAGAGTGAAACTCTTATTTCGCAACACAATAGAAAACTGTTAAAATGTATTGTAAATTATAGGGTACAATGAGCTGAATGTAGTGTTATCCTGTTATTTTCGAGTACAATAACGGTTCGCACGGTTCTGATCGACGGTATTTTTTACACTGTAGCGCGGGTAAACTCGGCGGAACCGCGGCTGGGACTTCCCCTAGCGAGGTGGGGTACCTTCGGATACCTTGAAAGGAAGACGGTGGAAAAACGGAGGGACACAATCGTCAACATGACAGCTATGTACTTTATTGCAGCCTGAGAAGATGGCAGTGGTTGACAGCAAGGATGCTCTATCTCACACACATTACGCAACACTTTTCACCACATTATTTTAAGTTAAATTGATTGAAATAATTTTTTTTTACAAAAGAATCAAGCACTTCAGATAGGATTTAATCAGAGAACAATAAAGTCCATAACTTACCAAAATATTTTCAACCCGTTTCTTTGTAACTATTAAGTTACAATACAAAATATTTGCTTTAAAAATCTGATTGGTCAAAGTTCTAAACATTACATCATTCAGACATATCCACATCATTGTCCTCGTCCCCATCTTCATCATCTTCATTGTCATTACTGTCTGAGTCAGAGAGCTCTTCCCAATGGTCATCACTTTCACTACCCAAGCCACCGGCATCATCAGCACCATCCTCATCTGAAGTATCTGGAAGTGACCAATGACAATCAATTATACTGACTGCAGGAAGAAAAAAAATCTTAGACAATATTCCAGCCCTAATTTTTACCCGCGTCTTGGTAAGTGAGTAACCCTGGTTGCATGTCTAAAGGTGTGGTGTTGTCATCTGAACCAGTTGCTCCATCGAGCTGAGAAGACAGCAGGTCAAGACGACCACTGAGGCGGCTTAGTGAGGGTAGTAATGATAATCTGAACTCGACTAGCCCAATGACTGGCGCTAATAATTCCACAAGAGAAGGATTGGCCATCAGATGAGCGGCATGCGTACTTAGGACTATACGAAGCCACCTAGCTCCAATCTGGGCTCTGTTAAAAATTTAAAATAAAATAAAATAAAATAAATAAATAAATAAAAAAAAATTGTACGGTTGGAAGCTGAACAGACAAGAAAAGAAGAAGAAAAAGAAAAATATAATAAAACACTTGCGTGGCGGTTTTAGCATGAAGTAAAGTTGTTAATTCTTTTAACAGAGGCTCTATAACTTGGAGAGGAAGCCTTTGCACAGTATTTCTGATGACATCCTCTTCTCTTCTTAGGAGCACTGTTTGTAACATTGTTTTATCTTTACTTTGTAATGCCTGAATAAAATATTTTGCATTAGATCCAATAAAGGTTAAAGTTTTTTTTAAAATTTTAAGAATAATTAAGTGACATACTTGTAGCATGAGTTGCGCTAAATTGTCAGGTCTAGGTAAACCTGATGATCTCTCATCAGTACGAGCCATTGAAAGGGACAAATTTTCCAGTCGTTCTTCCATTGGAACTTCAGTTTTACGACTGTGCGACCGTTTAGTACCAGATACTGCAGCATTTGATGATGTAGGAGGTAAGTATATTGCTCTTTGTGAATCAGGTACTTTAACCTAAAACAAACCCAAAAGTATACATACTGCACATTACATTCCCTTATTCCAAAAGAATACATCAATAGCACTTTCATACCAGCGTCTGGTCGGTTGATGATTCTAAAACTGCTCTTCGGGGATCTTGTCTAACAAGAACTTGGATTTTCTCAGAACAATTCAAAACCTGTGAAGAAATATTTGACTCACCAAAGGACATTTAAGAAAACAAGCTCTTAATGATTTGTCAAGATTGAATACTAACCACATTCTCAAATGTAAGGTAAGTTCCAGTACCATAAGCAATTCGAAGTTCCTTTTTAAGGACATATACAGCAGAAACAATTGGTATGGGTTCAACACTTTCTTTACCTCTTGCAGAATCTGTGGCAATTTGCACAGTTAAATATGGTTTCAGAGGCTTAGGACATAATCTGCAATCATAATTAATTTGAAGAGTAAGAGAGGAATTAATATTTAAAATTATATCTCTAACTGCAACTTACCCATTTAATTGATGATTAAACATTTGTGCAACTCCACTTTCTGTAACAGCAGCTAAAGAGACAGTACCATTTTCTTCTTCAGAATACAGGGAGACAGTTCCAATAGGTTCACTTTCTAAGACCATGGCTACAAGTGCACTTTTCTCACTATTCTTTTTATTCAGGGACCTGGTTTAAAATAAAACATGGTTTCTTCATTTTTAAAATTAATTGCCTGATTGACAATAAAACTAAGCCTTACCAAACATTAACATAGCGGTCGCCTTTAGCTGTGCTAAAAAAGTAGTAATCCCCATTGGGTGCTGTCTTAGATATAAATGTCAAAGAAGCCACCGGTGACACATGGCCCGTATAAGTTTTTAACAGTTCATGGCTAGCAGAATCCCAGAGCTTTATTGAACGGGCAGCTGATAAAATATATTTGCTATCTGGAGACACCAGTACACAACCAACTTTGTCTCCAGTCTTCCATTTGCTAAAAGTTCACAAAAAGTTAAAATACAAAAAGGATGAGCTGAATACATTTCTTTGAGATGTGAGACACAAGAAAGTGCAATTTCTTCAAGCCTTTACCTTTTCACTTTCTTTCCTGTGATGTCCCATTCAGTAATTGTTGAATCACCACAACTGTACAAACTAGTACCAGGGAACCAAGTGAGCCCAGCAACAGGCGCATTCCTGTGTCCACCATCTAGCACAGCTTCAACCCCCGCAGAGGCCACACTGTATAGCAATATCCGCCCATTGGAAGTACCAATGGCAATAATTTCTGCACCAACATCTCTGGACTTTCTTCGCTTCTTCTTACTGGGTGTTCCTGTATCCTGAACCATTGACATGTCACAAATAAAATTGCACGGTAAATAAAAGAAAAAGAAATGATATACCAGAAACCTTAACAGTTTAAGTAATTGGATTGGCAATGCTTATTTAAATGAACACAAGTCAATTTGGAGGATAATAAATAGATAGACACTTTTGCATCGTATGACATTAAGTAAACGTATGCTTCAGTAAACGTGACAAGGCAACGGAACCAATACAAATATTTTCTAGTGCCCATGTCAAGGGGAAGGTTACGAAAAAGTAACCTAGAAAAAAATGTCGAGGTGTTGCTCGAGGGACGCAGCAAATCGAAATTCACTGACATGCAGGATGCCCGGAATTAAAGTGAAAATATGTCATTCTCGGTCAAGGCGTCTGTGAAAGTTCATGTAAATGAAGTTCATGGCTATTTAGTGCCTTCCAAACTGAACCACATGGCTCACCGGGTCGCTAGATGAACACAACCATTTGATGCAGGAGCACGGTGAGGTAAGGTGCAAGTTTGGTGTGAACTCTTGAAGGAGAGCATTTTTCTGGGTGTCCCAAATCCTCAGCTTTCCGTCAGCGCCAGATGCGGCATAATATTTAGAGTCCAAAGAGAAAGAAAAGTTACAAGAAGACGCCATGATGCCGTCATGTGTTGCTGTCTCCGTCTGCGGCGCGTGTATGTGTGCAAACACACGGGGCTACACGAACGCCATGAAAAATTTAGAGGGTAGTTCAGCAGGTATGCCACCCAAAACTAAGGACATTTTTACCATTATCCTTCGCCATCTTATGCTTGAATCAAAAGGGCACAGACTGTTTTCTTATACGTGTTTAATATCTGGTCATTTGGCTTTACATCATCTTAAACTTTAATTCTTCATTGCCATTTCATATGTATAGCACTTTTGTCGTGTGAGACAACTGGTGGTTTGACTGAGCGGCAAATTTGAACATAACGGGGAATGGAGCTCCTCTTTACTAAATTGCAGTGAACTGAATAATTTCCCTGTGCATGTTTGATACTAAGCTCATTCAGTGGGGCATAAAAGGGTACATGGACAATAATCCTCACAAGTACAAATGTTTTTAAAGATTATAATTTTAATTATATGACTACACCAAAATCTAATTTTTAATGTCTTCGACTGAACTGAGCAATGTTTCCCTCTTCAAATTCATCATAAACTTTGCGTTTTGGAACACTTTCCCGTACGGCCTTCTCCCAGTCACCTGTATTTTTTACTGTTAGGAGAGTTTGGAAGACCTGAAAAAATAATTATGAGGATATCAACACATATTTTTAATAGATGATATTTCTTGAGATTTCACTACTTGTAAAAGCTTTAATTATTTCTCACATGATGGATGCAGAGACTCTTTGCTCCTTGCTTCCATTTTAAGTACTGGTCTAAGGGCAGAGAAGCATAGCGTATCTTCTCTTTAGCTGCTTTTTTATTTGAAAGAGCTAACCCAATATGCTTGTCAACCAAGGCACCCATGATATAAATATCATCTGGATTATATTTAACAGTATTTTTAGTATGAGGGGTGAGATAAACCAACTTTTTCCTGCAATCAGTATACAAAGAGGTAAAAATTTCCATTCATTAAAGAAAAATAAATAACAAAGTTCATGCCAAAATACCTATCAAATATATCTAAGTATGAACCAGAGTGCAGCCCAACAGGGGTATCAATTTCAAATCCAGGATGTAATCTCCGAATATAATACATCAAGCGACTATCCCTGTTTAGATTGCATATATGCAAAGAGAATGGTCTTCTGTCATTCCTGTTGAATGTGTGACAAAATATTATCTGTTTGGCTGTATGTTTAATCCTTGTTTCATCCATCTCCGATTCATACGAGCAATCAATAATGACTTTCTGGCCCTCATGTATTGCCTGCAAAAAATGTATTACAATTATTTTTTTTTAAATGCTTAAGCCCAATAATAATTCTTATTCAATCAATCAATTAATTATTTACCTTTCCAACATAAGCATCAGAGAATTTGTTTATGGTTCTTTTATAAATACGAGGAAAGATAGAATTGCAATGCAGAGAATAGTGCAACCATGGAATTTCCATTTCAGAAACAGCTTTGGCACGATCTTCTCTTACAAACCTCATTGTTCTTTCCCTTTCCTCTTTCTGTTCAATACTTTTTTTCCTTGAGGAATCACGTGAATGTAGGTATCGTAACATTTTTGATAGTTGAGTCTGGCCCAGGTCCAGCATTACTCTTAGGTCTTCAAGTCTAACTTCTTCGGGTAGGTATTCACCCTGCTCTTTCTTAATATAAAGCTTCAACATCAATTCACACAATTTCGCATCCTTCAGAGGATCATTTTGGGTGATTACCACTTCCTGATCCTTGGTTAGGGTATAAGGAGCTGGGTCCCCCGACTCATTCAAGACAACGGTTTGCATTGGATCTGGGACTGGTTTAGCCTCTGAACTGGTCGAGTAGGAAAACTTGAGAGCCGGCCTCCATCGGCGTAAGCATTGCTCTCCAAGCGGGACCTCCTTCAGGTGAGAAGAGCCCGAAACACTCGCTGACCGCAGCAGCAGAAGCGACCGGGCCCACATGTTAGCTGAGCTTGAGCTTTCAGCAGAGACGACTAACCAAAAGCCAGTCAAAGAACCACCTTCGAAACCTGTATCACATAGCGCGTCAGTCGTTCAACTGAGGAGAGGAGAAAACTCTGTAACAAGGGCGCCCTGTGACCGATTTTGCACCATCAGCCAGACGACTAAGGAGACTTTTCAAGCAAACCACAACAAGAGCGGGCTTGCTTTTGTAGCAGACAGGTGCAGCGCAGACAGCACAACGCGCAACGCACTATTCACACGACGCACGACTACTCTCCCCAAACATTATTCGCCCCCGTCTCTGCTCGACCACTCGACGCCCGCGAGACTCGGGATAGGCCACCCGGCAGTGCATACATGCACTACGGGCAAGATGTGGCCTACCTACCGGGCGGGAGGAGAGCTTATTGCTTAAGCCATCTGTTTCACGGACGTACGTTCCGTATGATCCCAAAACCGACGGAAGAATGGAGATTAAATTCCTTTTAGAAGGGTCTCTAAGCAACTGTATTACATATTTTCTTGGAATTTCAGCCTCTTTCTACAGTGGTCAAAAAATGAAGGATGTCCTGCATCTGGTAGTCTTGTTGGCTTAGAGACTAAAGATGGCCAAACTGAAGCTGTGATTGTCTGATCCTCCTGGTCGTTTCATTAGCATTCGAAGGAATTGGCCAGCACCATTATATGAATGATGCAGAATTTTTTTCATCCCCTTGTGCTGAAGGCATGATGTTCAACAAGACAAGACCTGCATGTATGTAAATATTTCTCAACAAACAGTCAAGGAAATTCAAAGAGAATACTAAAACATTTCTTAGCTCAAAGCTCGTGTGGTTTACTTCACCAGAAAAAAGTACAAAATGTTGCTTACGCCAAAATTTTTAACACAATCAAGCCAATGAATGTCTGAAAAGATGAGATGGTGTAAAGTCAGTTTAAATGATAGATGCAAGAGCTAAACACTGCATGCAACACACAAAACATCAAGTAAAACATTGACTTAATTGAAAATTAATTTAAGCACCAAACAAAGAAATATACAAAATTTGCAAGGGCATGTCAACATTACATGAAATAAAGATCACAACAAAATATCATAAAAATAGTATTCTTGGCTTAATTCTTTAAGTGGATCATGTGATTTCTAGTTGGGTAACCTCTGTACTTACAATCACATTAACCATGATAACATGTATAAAATTTATGATAAGGCCCATGGACTGAATTACAACACATTATCACCCTGATGCCAATAAGCTCTCATAAAGACCAACAAGAAAACAACATTTCATACTACAAATTGATTCCGTGGTGGAAAACAATGAATTATGGACTTCATCCGTTTAAAAAAATCAGCAAATTAGACCACCTCACTGTTTCTTTTAATGGTTTACTCAAACTGACTGCTGACTGTGAAGTATTACAATATTAAGCTACTGATCTGGTTTAATTATTCACAAAATTTTAACAATATCATTCCTAACTATTTATATAGGATGGCATTTTGTTTGTCAACGTGTCACATGAACTAAGTAAAATTACATATCACAGAGAGTGTATCAAAGATACATGCATAGATCTAAATTGCTGAGGAAGACTGAAGACTGACAGTATGTTGTGCTATCTTTTTAATATTTTTTTTTTTTTTTTTTTTTTTTGCTAAAGCAAAGAAAAAAAGGCTATCATAAAATTTTGTGGGCATGTTTCTCAAGAGAACACGACTTGAATACTATAAGGGGGGTGCTTAACATCATGGCATATAGCATAGAACTTCTCAAACAAGCTTTTCTGGTAACTTTCAACTGTCTCTGACATAAGATAAGTGTCAAAAAGCATTTTCTTAACCTAAGCAAATACTTCAAACTCCTGACAAATAAAACAAATCAAATGCAAGTTTAAAAAAAATCTGATTAAGCAATGTTTCTGTTTTCATAATATATCTAAACTAAATTTTTACTAAGATGCTGTTTGCTTGTCCCATGCTCTTCCAAACTATTCAAAATAACTGTTTTATGTAGATTTGAAATTCTGTCTCCATATCCTATAAGAAAAAGCATTAGCAAAGAGCAATTTTGATATGTACTTTGAGTCAAGCAGTAACACACTTGTTTTACGGGAGAGCAATTTCTTTCTACTGCCAGTCTTAGCATTTCTTACCCTACCTTTTTTTAACCACTGTTTGCTCAGTGTTATTCTAGCCTTGTTGACTGCCTTTTTTTTGCATTGTGCATTGTGCACAGTTTCCGATATCTGAGTTTGCAGCTTGTCAGAACAACAATTTAGAACATCTATGCAAAACATTCTACTCTGAATTTTCAAAATTATAATAATAAAGATAAAACAAATGACTCAGTCAATTCCATATTACTTTACAATTATTTCTAAGACCTTGGATTCCAATTAGTTCCATCATCTGGTACAAGCCCATTAGTAACTAGAAGTATAATATCTACAATCCACCATATACCAACTCCACCAAGTGTTAGAAGTTTACCAACAGCTGTACCTGTTTGTCCTAAACAAAAACGATCCATACCAAGGAATCCTAGAAGTATGCTATATATGATTGTAGTTGTAAAGTAGTGTCCACCATACCTGAAAATTCAAGGGAGTAAAATTATGTAATCAATATATCTTTCTTTTAAACACACAAGAATGAACAAACAAATCAAAAGACTCACTTAATGCACGGGAATCCGTCTTTAAGGAATGTACGTGAACCATAGCACTCAATTTCTGGCAATACTTTGCAGTTGACCTTTGTCTTTTCTACCTCTTCATAACGGGATCCACCAAACTAACAAAAAAAATAAAAAAAATTGTAATAAATATGGGTCACATAAAAAATTTCATATAAAATAATTACATTAAATTAATTATTTGAGGAGCACAAATGGAGCACACAGTACCTTAACACATCCATGTCCTGCATCGTCTCTGGCTGACTTATTTCCTCTGTGATCCACAGGTTCTTCACAATCTAAAAACTCCAGAGGTCTGCATATAAAGTAAGTTGCAATTAGAATTAATGCATAAAATAGAGAGATGCATTTCAAATGCATGATGAGAAATAAGTGGTATTCTTAAAATCTGAACATAACCAAAAATGTGTTTCATACTCAAATTATTAACTTACAGAAATGAACATTTCACGTAAGGTCCATCAGGTCTATAGGTACGGCTTACGGACCCGTTTTCTTTGGCTTGTCCACAAGATGTTGATAAAAACAGGACACAAATGAGAGCGGGCACCAAGCACTTAAGAATCACGAACATGACAGAGTAGCATCACTGTCTGACCGATGCACCTGGGACCCAGGCTCCGAAATGTCCTGAAAACGTGTGTTCCTTTGCTATGGACAGTACCTAGATGCCATTTAAAGAGCTTTTCAATTCATTTTTTTGTGGACAGAAAACCAGAAGAAGTCTGCTTGTTATGCATGGGCCAGGTAGAAGTTAGATGTGTTGACTCTAGACTGTCAGATGTCAGCTGTGCCACCCCCACCACCCTTCCTCCCCCCTCCCCAACCAGCCAGCCTGATCCAGCCCGCGACAACTCAAGCTCCCGCGGCTACTGTACAGTCAGTGTTGACCGTGTTGACACTGCATGCGGAGAGAAAAGACGAGAGAAGACAGGGAAAACCAGCCGAAGACGACAAATTTATAACAGTTCCTCCCCCCCCCCCCCCCTTTTCCACTGTCACAGAAAAATGAGGAAAACGATCAACAGAGACGGAGCGAGAGGCTCGAGCATCCGTGCGCGGGGGAGATGGCCTAGATGGCGAGCCCGGGGTCCGGGCGGGCCTTGCCTTCGATAAAGACCTCATGCCCCCTCCACCCTACCTAACCCCACCGCCGTGCCGAGTCGAGTAAGTGAAGTGCCCGTCCCGTCCCGTCCCGTCGCGTCGCGCCCCGGCCCGGCCCGGCTAAGCGCCTAGCGACCCGGCTCGACCCGATCTAGATCGCAGAGCAGCAGAGCGCAGGACAGGACCGGACGGCTCGTGGACCGGGCCGCGCACCACCGCGCACACCAAGGACCGCACCATGGCCAACACCAGGAGCCCCGCCGAGGCGCTCGCGCTCGCGCCCCTGGAGCACATGTCCAAGTCCGACACCATCAAGCTGCGAAAGAGACTAGTAGGGTGAGTTACCGCTACAGCGAGCACGAGCACCGCTCAGCCTCCGGAGGCTGCTACACCTGCAGAGGCTCATCGACAGGGGCGTGAAAAAAATATTCACTGACAAGCAAGGGAGTGGCATTCGATTCGCGTACTTGGATTTCTCATGCGGGGTCGCTGTCCGTAAAAAAAAAGAACACACAGACACACATATGTATACACCGAAATATAGCACGTAGTGTTGCCAGAAAAGTAGGCAATAACATCTACATACATAGCTGCGCAGAGGGAGGGCCAGGCGTTGATACCGACCGCTCAACACGGCTGTATCTTGGGCGGTTTTTGTGAGGGGGAGACAACTCTAAATTTTGGTGTACAACTACTGTCGTGAATTTTCGGGAATTTTTATAGATTTTTTATGCAATTTTCTCTTGTTTTTGATTTTTTCTGATTTAAATCAGAATTGTTCTGATGCAATTACGAGATTACTAAATACAATTGTTCTGTTTTTTCCCCTGAATTTTCTAAACTTTTCTGAATTCGACTGATTTTTTTTTTTTAAATACTAAGTGTACAAAAATTTTAAAGTTGTTTTCCCCTCGGGCGTTTGTCTACTTTTCTGGCGACACAAGTCATGCTCCCCCGTGCTCTCCCACAGAGCTGTTTGTTCGCTGTTTGCTCGACATATCGTATCAGGCTCCCGCGGGTGCCCCGCCCCGCCGTGCACGTGTACCTGGGCGTGTGAAGCGCAGTACCTGCCACACTGCAAACACCATACTTGTAAGTGTGTGAATCCCTTTTCGCCTTATTGCCTACTTTTCTGGCAGCACCGCAGTTCCCAGTGCAAGCCCCATGTCATTCATTCAGTATCATTTTTTTTTTCTTTTTCAAAAATAAAAAATAATACTGACTCTAATCAGATTGATTCTGTCAGTGGCTGATGTTTGGATCCGCACGGCACCCCGGTCAGCTCGTTGCATCGAGTGGAGGCTATCAGTGACAGTCCATTACACCGCCCGGCCCGGCCCGGCCCGGGCCGCTGATAAGGTCAGGCCGGCGCCGGCTGGCGTCCAGGGGTCAAGCAGGTGCGGGCGGGGCGGGCGGAGATTGGGGGAGTGACATTCGGACACTTGTATTTCCAGAAGTCGGTCAAGCCTATCATCACTTTGTTACCTAGAGCGTGGCGTCTGTCCGTGCTAATCCCCCGCGGAATGTAAATTCTGCAGCATGAGGTGTGCATAACGCCCCCTTGTCAAGGGGCGGGGCGGGGCGGGGCAGCCGGCTCGCGCCTCGCGGCCTGTGTCCGTCCCGTGAAGGTCGCCCCACCCCACCCCGCCCCCCCGCCCCGCCCCGCCCCGCCCCACCCCGCCCCGCCCCGCCCCGCCCCGCGGTCAGCCGGTCACGGTCGGGCGTGAGTCGAGATTCAGCGAAAGCCATGCGCCCCGGAAACAGGTGGCGCCGAGATGGTTTTCACTCCCGTGATAAAACCGTGTACACCTAATGTACTGCGCATAATGCAATAACAAAAAAAAAGTGGCAAAATATGCTCCAAAATGGCAAAATGTTGGGTGCATGCACCCACATTACGCTGCATTTCCCCGGTATCAGTATTTTATATTGCAATAAAAAAATAATACTGATACCGGCGAAAGGCGGAGTGTAATACACGGATTATGTAACACTGTGTGCATAAAAAAAAATCCCCGTCGGGTGTCGCGGGGTAATCTGTTTGGTGTGCCTGCCACGCTCTGAGCTACCTGAACTTCTGGGGCAACACAGTCGGTCCGACATGGTAAAAAGATGGTTTTTTAAAACGTGAGTAAAATGTGTGTTCTTTTTTTTTTTCAGGGAGTCGTGCAAGTTGTTCTTCCGGTCCGACCCCCTCAAGATCGTCCGCGCCGAGGCCCAGTACATGTACGACGAGCAGGGGCGCGCCTACCTGGACTGCATCAATAACGTCGCCCACGGTACACTACACATCACGCACAGTAAAGTTCAGCCCGTGCAAGCTCGGAGAGCCCCTGACAGGCAGGCAACATCTTGCCTGCAGCGCACGCCTGCACCGCGGGGTGGCCTACCCCGAGTCTCGCAGGCGTCAAGCTATCCCGTGTCGCCACCGTATCAACGTGAAAACGGACGCGCGCGCTTTCTGGGTCATCCCGTGTGTAACACTTTTGTTCGGGGAGGTGCAGCGTGCAAGCAGGTTTGATTCATTCGCAGTAGTAGGAGGGGAAAAAAAATATCCGAGACGAAGGCTTAGGCCGGCTGGATCGGCTCGGCTCGGCTGTTATACGTCAGCTAGAGCAGCTAGAGCCAGTCGGCCCGGCCCGCTCCGCTCGGCGCGCTGCCCGTGTCGTGCTGAAGTAGGGCGCGTCCCGAGCACGGGAGACCTTCAATGAGCGGGCGAATCAGCGCAGAGCTAGCGAGGCGAGGGCGAGGGCGGCGAGGCGGGGCGGGTCCCGAGGGAAGGGAGGGAAGGGGTCTGCCCCGGTCTGCCCCTGCCGGCCCGGCCGGTGCCAGTGTGGGGTGTGCACATGCACTTCCTGGACTTGATCAGTTTACCTTGAGTCTTCTTACAAGTTCCCCTGGTCTTCCTATCGACTTCCCTGGCGGCCTTCCCCGCGGCCTTCTGGGTTTTCTGTCACTGGAAAAACTAATGTGACATGGAGAGTGTGGAGACGTCCCGGGGAGGTCGCAAGTGTGTGGTGTGTGATCGTAGTGGCAAAGGTGTTTGCGAATCTCCATGCAAAGTGTGGGCTCGGCCGGAAGCGTGCAGTGTAGAGAGACGCCAACGGGCATGCGAGCCAAGAGGGCAGTGGTGCCCCGCCCGGCCCGGCCCGGCCCCGCCCCGCCCCCCGCCCCCTGCAACAAAGTCGGCGCCTGGTGCTTGCGCTGACGGCTCGCCCGTTGACAGTTTCTAGCGTCTATAACTGGCGACGGTTTTAATCTAAAAATATGATAATGGGGTGGAGTGAACAGCCTGACGGAAAAACGACGGGACGGGGCGGGGCGGGGCGGGGCGGGGAGAGATAAGGCGTGCCCCGCCCGCCTTGTGCGTCCTATCAACCTACGATGATATAGTCTTCGGCAATCTTCAGATGGGCGGGACGGATCCACAAGACATGCTTTTGGCCTAGATCCAGGGGGAAAAGAAGGGGGGGGGGGAGTAATTTGTTTCAGCTAGTTAGAAAGGTAGAGTCTGCAAACGGGCGGTCTGATGCGGGCCGTTCCGCCTTTGCCCGTTTACCGAACAGCTTCAAAGATTTTCATTCTCCGAAAACATGATTAAATATCATCACGAAAATGTTATGAAGATAGCTCCAGAGCGTGTAATGAAAATGTAATGAAATATTTTTCTTACGGTGTACGAATACATACATGATATAGGCTCGTCTCTGTTCCCTTCCCCAGTGGGTCACTGCCAGCCGGACGTGGTGGCGGCAGCCTCCCGCCAGCTCGCCGTGCTCAACACCAACAACCGCTTCCTGCACGACAACCTGGTGCTGTGCGCGCAGCGCATCACGGACCTCATGCCCGAGCCGCTGTCCGTCTGCTTCTTCGTCAACTCGGGGTCCGAGGCCAACGACCTGGCCCTGCGCCTGGCGCGCGCCCACACCAAGCACCAGGACGTCATCACCCTGGACCAGTACGTGCTCCGGGCGCGCGCGTGCGCGTGGGCAGCACTGACTGTCCCTGTCCGTCACTAACCCTTGCACCTATATGCTCGCCCCCGCAGCGCCTACCACGGCCACCTGTCCACGCTCATCGAGATCTCACCGTACAAGTTTAGGCAAATCCCCAACCACAAGCAGGCCGACTGGGTCCACGTGGTGAGTAAGACAGTGGGGCAGACAGGAGAAGGAGGAGGAGGTGTCCTGGAGGTGTTTCCCAGGGCATTCCCTGGAAGTGTTTCCCAGGGCATTCCCTGGAAGTGTTTCCCAGGGCATTCCCTGGAAGTGTTTTCCAGGGCATTCCCTGAAAGTTTTTCCCAGGGCATTCCCTGGAAGTGTTTCTCAGGACATCCCCTGGGACACCCAGAGTATGTCCAGGTGAGAGCCCGTAACCCACTGCTCTGCCGCACTGCCGCAGGCGCCGGTCCCGGACGTGTACCGCGGCAAGTACCGCGAGTCGGAGCACCCGGGCGAGGACATGGGCGCCCTGTACGCGGAGGACGTGCACCGCCTGTGCGAGAAGGCGACGGCGAGCGGCGGCGGCGTGGCCTGCTACATCGCGGAGAGCCTGCAGAGCTGCGGCGGCCAGGTCGTGCCGCCGCCCAACTACCTGCGCGAGGTGTTCAGGTGCGGGGTTCAGGGCCGCGGGCAGCGCGCCAGAGACACGCCAGAGACAACCTCACCAAGGCCACTCACCTGCAGGTGAAATAATGTCTGACGTCTCCGGTCCGCAGACACGTGCGGGCGGCGGGCGGCGTGTGCATCTGCGACGAGGTGCAGGTGGGCTTCGGCAGGGTGGGCAGCCACTGGTGGGCCTTCCAGCTGCAGGGCGACGACATCGTGCCGGACATCGTGACCATGGGCAAGCCCATGGGCAACGGCTACCCCGTGGCCGCCGTCGTCACCACCCGGGCCGTGGCCGACAGCTTCCGGGACACGGGCGTCGAGTACTTTAACACGGTGAGAGACGAGGCGTCCCCGCCGGCCTGAGAAACCAGGTCGTCGGGTAGCGCCGCGCCTCTACTCTCGCACTTGTACTTCCAGTGTGTGCTTAATCACGCCCTTGTCCTCCGCTCCGCAGTACGGCGGCAACCCCGTGTCGTGCGCGGTGGCCAACGCGGTGCTGCAGGTGATCGAGGACCAGGGCCTGCTGCAGCACGCCAAGAGCGTGGGCGACTACCTTCTGGAGCGCTGTCTGGAGCTGCAGAGCCGCCACGCGCTCATCGGGGACGTGCGCGGCGTGGGGCTGTTCGTGGGCATCGAGCTGGTGGTGGACCGCACCACGCGGGAGCCCGCCACCGCCGAGGCGCAGCACGTGTTGTCCAGGTACAGTACAGCGAGAGATTTCAACCTCCCGACTGCTCACAAACGAGAACATGACGTCAAAATTGGGTCAAAATGGGGTCCTTGACAGTCATTATGTCGTCCAAGTACCAATCTTGAAGGACCATCATTTGACAAAAAAAGGGTCAAAATTAGATCACTTTGAAGTCATTTTGACTGAAGTGTTCTCCTTGGGCTCGTGAGATCACAGAGTCTCTCTCTACTTTCTACAGGATGAAGGACGAGAGCATCCTGCTGAGCTCAGACGGCCCGGACAGGAACGTGCTCAAGCTCAAGCCGCCCATGGTGTTCAGCAAGCAGAACGTCGACACCGTCATCGAGGTGCTGGACCAGGTGCTGGCGGAGCTGGCCGACGAGCAGGGCGACCTGGAGCCGGAGCCCGTCCGCCACACCAACGGCAAGACCAACGGCATCCGTGCTCATTGAGAAACATCATAACTCAGCTAATTGCGCTGAGCAGCTGAGTTATTCTAGCTGTCAGGCTAGAAGGCAATAGTGGTCACTTGCATTGGACTGTCCACTGAAAATACCAAAGACCTTGAGTCTTTAAAATAGACTGCAAAAAACAATAAATAAATAATAAAACACAGTAGAAACAAACATGAAAATACAGCTTTATAAAATTGCGCTAGAAGTTTATTCATTTGCTTGTGTTTGTACAAATTAAAGTGACACTAAATAAAATTTCATTATTTTTTAGTGGATGAAGATTATCAGCAAAGCTGAAATTGCATCGCCCTACTGAGAACCACAACCAGAGTATTGCACTCCCAGCACAAAATAAAACAATACAATTTACATATCTAGAATAATGCCTTCAAGTGCCTTCAAGACAATTCATTAAATGCATAAAGCACTACTGAACACCATTATCATGCCCATTTAATTAACAGTAGTACCTTTTTGCCAATACTTAAATTTGTAGCAGATTTGTTTTCTATTTTTTTTTTTTTTTTTTTAGCCAAAACAAGTTGTTGACTAAGCAATTGGCATGATCGCATCTCAGTCCTTAGACCAATAGCGCAAACCTCATAGTCATCACATCACAGAGCACACAAACTACATAAACCTCAAAGTACACATTTTCATTTCTTGTATACAAGGATTGCAAATATTCATACTGGTATATGAGGAATATAATTATAAAATATTAGGCTCCTCATGATTTTAAAAAAAAAATTTCTAAAAAATTGGCCGTTAGCAGCCAAATGAATACAAAAACTTCCACTGCAATAGCTCCAGAATCTGACCGATTGGAAATTTATTATTATTAAGGATACATTTGGATTTATGGCAGTATATACATTGTGGGTACAATTCAGAAAAATTCATAAATCTAAGTCTCCAAAATGAATAAAAATATTTTTTTTTTTAGTATGCGAAAGAAAAACACGTTAGTAATCATTGGTATAAAGTGTACCAATCACAGGTGGCACATCTAGAAGCAGATTAAGGAACTTGTGCATGATATACATTTCCACTACAATGTAATACAAATATATTCATAAATTATCTTTCCTACACTTAATCTCACAATTTATTCACCGTTCATGTTTCAAATAAAATAATAGAAAGCAAGAGGAAATTATAAATTACCAAACTTTCACTCAAAATGTAAAATAAAACTACAGAAGTCAATAATCAGGCATGGATTCTTTACTAAGTAAAGGTCCGAACCTGGTTTTACTTAATAAGTAGAAGTTCATCAAAAAGTACAAATATCAAGTAAAATCAGACAGGAAAATCTATTGCCACATTAGGAGATGTGGAACAAGGCAGTGGCTTTAGAAAACATAATCAGCCTCAGCCATATCAATTGCCCAGCGGAATTTATCACGTTGTGTCTTGTTATAAATCTTCTCTATGGGAACATCATGCTTCTTGCACCTAAAAAGAGATACCCACATTTGAAATGTTTATTTCATCAAGAAAGAAAGTGTAGTAAGAAGAAAAATACTAACCATGCTACTGATATCCGTGGGTCCAGATAATTAAGCTTAGATGTACCAAGAGCAATAGTTTTATTCTCTTCCCTATCAGTTTCCTGGATTTCCAATCTGTTAAGTTGCTCACGAATCCTATCCAAAGCTTTCTTTTTCTTGTCTGTAGCACTACAAGAGGACAAGAAATAAAAAAGTGAGAAAACTATAAGAAATTAGACCAACAACACTACCAGCAGAATACTTACGCAGACCGATTCCGTTTGGCTTCCTTGTACTGCTGTTCTGCCTCTTTTAATTGATCTCTCTTAGCTTCAATTTTGCCCTTTAAATTTTCCATTGACTTATCATGGGACTTGGGAATGGAACGTTGATGGTTACAAAGAATGGCCACAGCTCGATTTGCTCGGTTGTATGAAAGAATCTGAAAATAAATATAATCATAAGACAGTCAATTCTTTTTTTTTTTTTTTTCATGAGATAGAAAATAAGACAGGAGCTTTACCTTTTCTGCAACTGTATCATCTGGATTGGTCAGTAGATTAAGTTGTTCTTGTAATGTCCATGAAGCATTGTAAGTACGGAAGACTTTGGCGGTCAAACCTTCCATCAAATCACTTAAGTGTTTGTTGAGAATGGAAGTCTAGAGCAAAGAATAAAGATAAAGAAGAGCAGATAAAACAAATTATGAGGTTAAACTCTTAAACACTTCTACTCACATTGAGACGGTCAAAGAGATCATCACCACCTTGCTTCTTTTCCATGAAAAGTTGCAAGTTCTTAAACACTCTTTTTTCCACAGGAACTTCATTGTAATACCTGATAGAATCCTTACCAGGAAAGTCAAAAATGACAACATTTTCTTTACCTGTAAAAATCAAAGCAACATTTTATATTTATGAGAATAATTTGTAAGTGAACATATGAGAAAAAACAATCACTTCTCATACCATCCTTTTCAGCCTCCAGCGAAATGTGTTCAACACGCAGAGAACAACAACCAACTGTGTCAGCCTGATCCTCATCCTTTTCGTTACCAGCTCTCAGAGCAAGCTGGAGGGAAAAAGAAACAAATTATTATACATTTTTTCATTAGAAACATAATAATAGCAGAAAAATTAAGAATTTGAACTAACCTTATCAATGAAATACATGGCTACAGCTCTCTGCCTTATCCGCATTTCCTTTGATTTCCAATCCGAGCGATAATCGTCACGAATCTTGTCAATTGATTTTGCTAACTTTCGGGCAGTCTCATACTTCTGCCAATCCTTTTCTCCTTTGAGTTTCGATGAGGGATTCAACATCACATACTTTACTTGCCCTTGAACATTTTCAGTCCAACTAGCAAGCCATGTGACTTTGTTGTCATGGCGAACTTCTTTCCATCTGTGACCAGCAGGAGCTTTGGGAATATCGGAATCCTTGCTACAGTTGATGATGACATCCTCAGGGTTCACTCTTCTCTTCAACATACCCATCTTTGGATGTTCACCTCTACCCCGGAACAATCCTGGCGGTTCAATACGGAAATTGCCAATTTTCTCTTGATGTCCATCTATGGTGCAAAAGCCCATTTCTTTCTGAATCTCATCATTCTTCTCTTTGATTTTCTTCTTTTCCTCTTTACTCATAGCCTTGCGAATTTCAGACTGCTCATTGAAGTACTTATTCATAGGCTTAAAGTTGCACTTCTTTAAATCTGTGATGGTGGATCTTTCGCGATCTGTCATAACTTTTCGCCAGTCTCTGAAGAAATTATTGTTAAACACAGGCTTTGTTGTGTAGTCGTGTTCAAGCATTTTGGCATAAAATGTGGCGACTTCTTCTGCTGGCTCTGAGAGATCAATTTCCTTTCCTAAAATTTAAACAGTCGTTGAGTACAAAAATACAACCTATGGATTAAGACACAAACAGCGACGACAGCACTCACCGTCATAATAGAATTTAACATTGTCGGGCAGTGGTTCGTAAGGAGGAGCAAATAATGGCCCCTTGTGCTCCAGAAAACGCCATTTGACTCCATCCTCTTTCTTCTCCTCTTCCCACCTGCACAAAGGCAAAATCGAGAATAAAACTGGTGTACAAAAGGACACAGTGAGTTTTGGTAAGGTTAAACCCCACGCCGCCTTTGCGGCAAACATTAGACGCCGCGAAGCGGCCGCCATGTTGTGAGGTGGCGCGCTCTGTCGCCCGCGACCGGAAACACGGGAGGGCGCCAAAACGCGACCGGGGAGTTCGGCTGTTCCTGACAAAGGGTCAAAATAAGAGGCATTCACATCACATACCATTTCCAGACTTGTTGCTCTTCCTCTTCTTTCTTTTTCTTCTTTGGGCTAGTCTGTGTCTCTTGCTTCACAGGGGCCGCCTTCTTCTTTTTCTGAAAATTTAAGTTGTGAATATTTGCTTAACACTGAAGAATAAAATAACTACTGTGGTAATAAATCTTACAGGTTTCAGATCTTCATCATCACTTCCATAGGCGTCACTTTTCCGTTTTTTAACTTCTTTCTTGACCTCTTTTTTCACCTTTTTGGGAGCTGCTCTGGCCATGAGAGGCTTATCTTCCTCACTGTCACTTTCAGCTTTGCGTTTATTTGATGAATCCACTGATTTCCTTGACGCCTGGAAGTAAAATTAAAATATTGCATAAGTAGGAGAGTTCATTAAATTTGACCCTTCCAGAAGCAAGTGGTAGCAGATTTTAGTACAACATGAGATTTTTACAAAACATACCAAGGGTGCATCAGAGTCTTCATCATCACTTTCTTCTTTCTTAACAGATAACATTGAAGACTGATCCATATAAGACTGATCCTGATAACTTTCATCCACGCTCGGCTCTTCTTTGAAACTGGAATATTCTTCTTTTTTGAAGCTGTCCATATTCAAAGATGTATCATCCATACTATCATCAGTATCTTCTCTTTTAAAAATCAAAGGAGATAAAGAAATTCTTTCTTCCTTAACAGCTACTGGTGATCCTATTTCTTGCTTTACTTCCACCTTCTCTTCATACTTTTTCTCCCTCTCCTTATCCTAAAAAAAATATACAAGACAAAATTAACAAACTTTAAAAGAAATATTTATTATTTATGATAAGTAAATAATATATTTCACCACATACCTTATATTTGTCCTTGCGGTCGCCATCATGCTTGCTCTTATCTGAAACATTATAGAAAAATGAGCAACTTCCACCTCTATACAAAACAATGATAATGCTTCAACAATGAGTAGTACCTTTGCTTCTTTCCTTGTCTTTGTGACGATCTCCATCACTTTTTCTGTCTTTGTCTTTCCTTTCCTTCTCTTTATCCTTGCTGCGATCTTTGTGCTTGTCCTTTTCTCTCTCCTTTTCCTTGTCCTTGCTTCTTTCTTTGTCCTTATCCTTGCTTGATGAAGAATGTGATTTTTCCTTATCCTTTGAGGAAGAAGAAGAAGACAGTGACGACTTTTCCTTGTCTTTGCTACTGGATGATGAAGATTTATGCCCAGAACTACTACTGCTGCTGCTCTTGTGTTTATCACTACGTTCCTTGTCCTTGCTGCAAGGAAGTCTCATGATAAATACAGTCAGGGTGATAAAAATATTGAAAAGAACATTAAAACAAACCTAGAGCTTTTGTCACGATCTCGGTCCTTGTCTTTCGATGAGGAGCTACTTTTATGGTCCTTGTCACGGTTCTTATCCTTGTCCTTACTGCTGCTACTACTGTGCTTATCCTTGTCCTAAAATTTTAAAAGTTCAATAAATTTAAAAATTAACAAAAACTAAAACAGACATTGTACTAGCAGTGATTGAAAGTTACCTTAGAGCTTGAACTGTGCTTACTCCTATCCTTTTCCTTGTCCTTGTCACGGTGCTTGTCCCTATCTTTGTCCCTATGTTTGTCCTTGTGATGTTTATCCTTGTCACGATGCTTATCCTTTGACTTGTCTCCAGAATGTCCATTTGTCACTCCATTCATCTGTATATGATTTGAACCTGAAACAATACCTAAATTTAATTTTCTACAGTAACTTGACTACTAGAGACACCAAAAACAGAACATACTTTGAGTACTTAAAGGGTAACAAAAATTTAAGACACATTGCAAATTTCTGATTTGTGACAGCTTTTAAAATGGGAATCAATTGTAATATTTAACGAAAAACAAAAAAAAAATCAATTCCGAAATGAAAATTGGTGGTTGAATCATGTAAAAATTTCTTGCAAGACGACACTTGCCACAGCCTAAAACAATACAACACCTGGCGCGCCGCCCGGGTGATGTGATGGTTGCATTGTTGCTCATGTTTCGAGGTTAGGTCTCCCATTGTAAAGCGACTACGACTGACATATTTTAACAGCCGAGCAAGAAAATGGAAACATGGCAAAGTTCTGAGCCCCACTAGCAAATTAAAACGTCCAGAAAACGAGAATGAGCCTACTCACCTTCGCTTGCCGTGCCATTGCTGTACTCTTTGACACACTTTTCCTGCAGGTAGCAAGAAATCATATTAACATTTCGCACTGATTACAGTTCCTCGAGAAAACAAACAGAAAATTTCACACGTTCCAGGTAATTAAAATAAAATAAAATCTCGTGCTCATGCGGGCATCTGACCGCACCAAAGGGCCGACTCTAGAGATTGACTCTACGTGTAAGTCGACGCCATGTTTGGACTTAGAAAATTTTCGGTGGTTCTCGCAACAGATTTCTTTAGGAGCAGAGGGTAAAATACTGGCCGAACGGTGGAAAACTAGCGTTAAAACGGTGGCCCGAGTCGAAAAAACTCACCTCATAGGGGTCTCGACCGTCTGAAGCTATTACTTCAGCCATATCTGGCCTCCGGACACAAGCACAGCGCACAGCACTTAGACGAGGTGAAGGTGATTGACTCTGGCGTGGAAAGCGAACGGTCCGCGGCGCGGAGCCCTGCCTGCGCTGCGCTGCGGAGCCGAGCCAACCACAGCGTCCGGGCCGTGTCGGGCCGGGCCGGGCAGCCGGCGGCGTCGTAGGGCAGGGCGCGAGACAGACAGACGACGGAAATCCCGAGTCCCCGGAATAATTGTGAGAGGAAAGCCGAAAGTTCTAAATCCGCGTTGATTCGGGCGCACAGTCGATTTTCAAGACGCTATTAAAAATGGATTTTTTCCTACCACACTTTCAAGGGGGTGAAGATGGAGTGTGACAGTTCTTATTTCATAATGACACCTGGACTATATATGTATGAACAATAATTTTATAAAATTATTTTGTGATCAGCTGAAAGACTTTTTCATGAAAAATATGAAATTGAAGATAGAACTACCTTACCCTGAGCCACAGACCGGCTGGAGTCTGATGATTGAGACAAAGGCTGAAGTGTGTAATTTTATGCGCACCTTTTTTTGGTATAACTGTGACTGATATGTTATTTGCTTCATGTTCCTCAGGTAAAAATTAAAAACAAAAAAATAGATTAAAAAAAAACAAACTGAGGGTTAATGATATCACAATGAGCTTTGAAAGCCAGGGATAATACAAGTACACAGCACATGAGAACTGGTTAGCTTCCTTTTCTTGGAAGTTTATTAGTGACTTAAGTTTTATCAATTGCATTTCATTATTAAAGTAACAAAACACAGCTGAAGTTATCACAACAAATGCTGAACAATGATAATAAGACAGGCGAAAAGGCATAGAGGCAATAAGATAAGTTAATGTGTGAAAAAAAGGGTAGCGTTTCAGTTGGACACTGACCTAAACCGTCAAAAACAATTGGGAAAATTAAAAAAAATAAATCATTACAGATGTTCATGATTGCCAAAGGATTAGAAAAACTATCATAAAATGAAAATATACATTAGTAGATTTTCTTATGATTCAAATCAAAAAATTGAATTAGAGTGTTTGTACCACTGGCAAGCCTGCTTGATATTTGTCTTTTCCATAAAAAAAGGAGATACCAAGCTGCTGGCAAGAAGAAAAAAAACAATGCTATGATTTATAGAGAAAGAGGATCTATTGGAAGTGACTGATTTAAGTCCAAACAATCTGAGATTTTTAAATTTTAAGTACAAGGTAATAGTAGCTGAAAGTTATAAATGACCTACTAGACACTAAAGGATAAAAATGATTTGATAAGGCCATGATAAAAACCATCTTTTAGTTAGTTTTGAAAAATTATTGAACAGTTTAACAAGCAAAGTCCCTGCAGAATGTACCCATACGGGTGCATAGAAGTCAACAAGTTAAACTTTCACACAAGTTTTAAAGATGAATGTTGTTCCAACAACATTTAACATTTATGAAAAATGTAAAACAGATTTTAATTGTTGGCTTCAAAAACTGTTAGGTGTTTTACGTGGACTTGTCAAAGTTACTTGAGAAAATATAGTCTTTGCTTACGAACAATCTCTATTATTTGCTGCAGTTCAATAGACCTAGTCTTCCATGGCAGTGTATTAACTTTTAGAAAGTGCAAAACAGACTAAATGAAGAATGCAAACTTTTCCAAAAATTAAGAAGAACATGCGAATCCATTCTAAATATCCACTCAGCACTAAGGCAATTTAACTTATCCTAATATTTCAGAAATGTGAGGAAGCTATAAATGTCAATGGTACAAAATCAGATGACCAATCCTTCTAACCATAAGCAAAATTTAGGCACATGTCGATTTAAAAAAAATCAGTCCAGAAGGCAAAAGACTCCTGAATTAGGTACAGGATTAGAATAGTAGGACAATCATCTAGTGCACAAGTGTCAGTTGCCAAACAGCTTTCTTCCAGTACAGCCAATTTCTTTCCCAGTTGCCATTCTATATCTCAGTCTATGCAGCACATAAGCTCCAAGTTCACTCACAGGTTTGGAACACACTATACATAGTGCATTGTAAATACATACAGAATAAATATGTTGCAGAGCAATGAGTTGGTTGCTTTAACTACTAGGTTTACAATTATCTACAAATGTGGTAGAAACAAAGCACGACCACAGGTAAATATATAATTTTAATTATACTGAAATTAGGTCCTGTAATAAACAGGACATATAATATCCATTATCATGATCTGCTAGACAATAAAATATTTATTAGACTAACTAATGAGGTCTTCAAGGGAATCTATGGTCAATTGCAAAACAATTAAATATAGCTGCCTTCGGTTCTATTTGATCTAGCACCCACTTATTGCTTCATACAAGATTATTTAAATTACATATAAAACAAGATCATATCAATAACAGGCTGCTGTTGGTAATAACCCAAGTCAGCTTTAACAACATGAAACAGTAATTACTATACATTTATACAGGTTTTTTTTGTACTCTGTGGACATTTTTTTCCCCTTTTTCTTTTTTAAAATTACAAAAAATACACATATGCTGAAACGTTTTTTCAACAAGTCCGTTTTAAAAATCTCTCCCATTCTTCAACTGCCCAACTTATAGATACAACTGTACAAACTATCTTAACAAATTGTTCACAAGTATGATCACTTTAAGTATTCACTCTTTCACAAATGGTTCTATTTAAACCTGTTGGTGAAAATTGATCACTCATACTGAAGGAGATAGACAAACGTTGTGAGAAGAGAGCTCCAAAATGTACCAGTAGCACTCATTCTAAATCCGGTTACATTCAAGAGCTTCTCTTTCTTTGTCATGCTTCTGAAAACTGGGTCATTGCTGTTTTCACTCTGCATTTGTAAAGGAGACAGAAAATGTTTCATTTCATTAAGTAATACATACCTAATACAAAATATATTTGACAGTTAGCAGAGAGGGAACTTACTTATCAAATAATAATGTATCATTTGTCATGATGAGTTGCTGTAATTGCTTGTAAACACCCATCTCTTTCAGTCTTGCCTGACGGTCCACTGCACCACTTTCTTCTCTCCAAACTAAATTTGAGATGCAGAATATTGCAGCAACCTGTAGCTTTACATTTGAATGTGCCTAATAGAGAGAAAAATACACTGAAAATTATCAAAATTAGGTTACAGCAGATGTAGGTGCAGACTATTCAATGTACCATGTAGTCTTGCAGCTTCTTTAAAACATCCTCATTGGACATGATGAATTCCTTGGCTGAGTCCCCATCTCCAATATTTGCAAGTATACACAATGCTTGCTCTTTAACTTCAGCTGAATGGTTCCCTTCAAGAATAAGAACTACTGCCTGTAAATTTTAAGATTTGTTAGACAGTTTGTTTTGTTATCTTTTAACAATTGACATAAAAAATCAACTTACTTGCATAATTTGATTTCCATGAAGGTTCATGATATAGTCAATGTGACTTTTGGTTGATAGTAAATTTCGTAACAAACCTAAAGTTTTCATTAGAACATCAACCTCTGAATCAGAAAGTAACCTAAACATCTGATCAGTTCCTAGAGTATTTAAGATTTGAGATTTTATTTTCTGCTCCGCTTGAAATGCCATGTTCTAAAATTTTAAACACAAAAAATAACATTATTATGAGATGCATATGCATGGATAAAAATTTGTATAGGTTCCTGAGATCTTACTTACCATGAGAGCCCAAATACCATTCAGTCTTAGGGCAGGATCTTTTCTACGAGTCAATTCACAAAGCATATCAACAGCACCTGATTCTAGGATGGGTTCCTTCGAAGGCGAAAATTCCAATAACAGATTGCACAGGGTTGATGAGGCCACAGTCAATATATCATCAGATGCCCCCTGAAGCAATTGCATCAAAGGCCGCCAAACTGAATGGTCCTTGGAACAGAAGGAGCGCTAAAATACATCAGAATCGACAAAGGACCTTCACCTCACACCTCTTGCCACAGAGCATAAGCATACCTGGAAAGTTGTTCTTAATTGTTGCACAGAGCGTGAAAGAGAATGCAAACAGCGAATGGCCGCCAGGCGCACCTTCGGACTTGGATCTTGTAAGCCATTTACAATGTGTTCCATAAGGTTATCTGTTTCTATAATTTTTTTCCTAATATCCTCATCGTTGGCTCCTAGAGATGCAAACGCCTACCCAAGGAAAATGAAAATTATTACACAATACTTTCTCATAAAATGTTTATCCAACAGTAACTTTGAATCTAAAAATTGACTCACTCGAAAAGCTGCCTGCCTCATTTCAGTTGAAGTTTTGATTTCTTGCTCAACTATTGCACCAGGTAATCTTGAACCAATATGTACAACAGGATGCTTTAATAAGTCAGACAAAGTTGGGACCAAATGATTTGAAATAGATGCAGTTCTTTGTAGTTCAATGTCAACTTCAGTGAGGTAGGCTAAAGTCTCAGCTGCCTGTGCACGCTGAAGAGGAGGACGATCTTTCTTGCAAAGCCTAACCTACAATACAATAAAAAATTTGTTTTCAAATGTAGAAAATAATTTTGATTTTTTAAGGAACTTGATGGGATTGAAATCAGTTAATTTTGCACTAACCAGACATGGAAGTGTACGGTACAGAATTTTCGGGTCGTCAGCACTAAAGGCTCCAGCTCGATGCAGGAAAGTTATACATCTTGCTGCCGCAAGCTGCATGTCACTTGGACGGTCTTGAGCCATTAACATGAATAACAAATCTGGCATTGACTTATCCACAAAACTGTTGGAAAGAGCAGATATAAAAAAATTAATTGTTTCTTTCACACATGCAGTCTACATAGTACTGACTTCAGTGCAAGACTCACCAAGGTTCATGTATTTCTAAGCATCTTGCTTGAGCAACACAAGCAGCTACTGTTGGATTTTGGTAGCACAAACTTGCTAGACAAGTCAGTGCATTCATCTGCACCAAAGACTGTGTTGAGCATAGCAGCTGAGCAAGAACAGGTACAGCTCCTTCCTGAATGAGAAAACCCTGTTGCTCTGGAGTCTTCAATAATCGCAAGAAAAGAAAAGAAAAAACAATTTATAATGATATGGAAACAAATAGTGTGCTAGGTGCACAAAACAAATAATTTAAAATCATACCTTGCATGCAGCAGCTAAAATAGCAGGAACACAAACTTGACAAGTGACACTTTGTGTTGTGAGATTTAGTAGACAAGGAACTATAATAGAATCCATAAATATCAATGAAACAGGGGCATTTGAAGATTGAAATATTGTGGATAAGCATCTCAGGGTAGCTTCTGTGTACTTTTGGTCACTGCTTGTAACACCTATTTAAAAACATATAAAAAGAACAGAAATAAGAGTGGTTTTACGATAAGATATTTTAACTCCTGACAATTCTATTACCACTGAGGAGAAGAGGGACGATTCCAAGTTCAATTAAAGATTGGACATGTTGATCTGTGCCTTTTGCTAAGGAACCTAGAGTCACCGTGGCCTCAGTTTTCATTTCAACTGGCACAGAACAGTCCCCCAACAACTGCATCAGCCTTGGAACAACACCCTGTGAGAGCACAGAGCTCTTCTGTCTGTTACTTCCAATAACTGAGTTTTTTAGGCATCTGTAAAACATAAAACAAAATATAGTAATGCTGGTTTGTATGACTAAAACATCCACGCAGCTGAGTAAAACATTTTCCAAAATACTAACACAATAGCTTCCATACACTTTTCCATATTGCTGGAGTATAAATCATCAATATATGAACGGTAGCATTCCACTTCCTGCAACATAAAAGCACTCATGAAACACAATTGGTTTGACAGGTTGTGTTATCTGGCGCAACTTGAACAGAGCTTACTTTACCAAATACGTTTTGAAAAAAAAAAAATAGTTTTACTACGGTTATCACGAGTTTAATGTTTTGGGTATAAAAAGGGTGTCATTCATTTCAAGGTCCACCATTGTCAACCAACACATGGTTAAGCACAGTCAAAAATTTGGATTGAAGTAGTAAAAATTTGAAAAACACGGAAAGAACTTGTCTAAAATAGTTTTGATGGTTTAGAACTTACAGCATCATTATCTCACGATGCAGAAATATTTTAGCAGCTAAATGAAAAGTACCAAACATTAGCTGGTGTGCTTTGACTAACAGTCAAATTACATCACCAATCTAGCCGTGAAAACAAATTTTTAATCCTGCTTAGGACAGTAGTAATGGATGAGTAGATAAGGGCGTTGCAAGACGCAGAAACAAGGCTTACGGAAAATGAACATGAGCTTATCATAATGTCCTTAACCTACAAAACTTGAAAGGTAAGTTGTTCATTGGTGCCGGGTTCTGAAAAATGTCAAGTTACCTCAAACATTCAACTCAAGCTTACCATAAAAGGCTGTTTAACAGGTAACATTTCTCAGCAAAACAACAATGGTGAAAATTCTGATCACAATCAAAAGAAATAAACAACAAAGAAAACAATTACAAATTTTCGTAAACCAACTACAAATTTCGGCGACGCCTTCAGAAAGGCTCTCCGTCGGTCGAGTCGAGCTCAGTGAATCGAGTTCGACTATTTGCCGCAATGAGCGAGGGCGCCACCTGATCTACACTGTAGCCAGCGCGTAATGATGCAAGTCTTGTCGCTGCAAACTGAATTTCCTCTAATTTCCGATAGATTGAAATGTTTTTTTTGTAGAAACTTTTTTCAGAAACAGCATTTTTAAAATTAAATGAAGCTGAATAGTTCAATGAATCAATGTCGAATCTCGAGGAGAGGCAAAGTATAGTGGCGCACCTGCATCGAGCGATCGACACACGAGATGATACGAGAGCAAAACAACAGAATTTTCAGTTGCTGAAACTACCCCTTTACTGTGTCCCAGCCGTCAGCCATGTTTCAGATACAAAGCAGAAGAGATTGCAAAGTCCGTCCATTGAATTGTTTTCCACTTTGTTGACGCTACGACCTTGTCACGGATCATTGGTGCTCCTCTAATTCGCACCAGGAAAGAAGGTGATATTTTAAGTGTGGGATTCGGTTTAAGCAAGGCTTAGGGGCTGTAAAGTACAGCCTGCCAAGGCCGAGCCGAGTGGAATGTGAACTGCCATGGCACAAACCTCTGTCACTTCGGCCGGTGGCTGGCAGAAATGTATTGGGATTGTGTTTGCATTCTCTGACATTGCTCAGTTTCTATGGGAAATGTCAAATTTTTCTCATTATTTCAAAATGTAACCAGCTGTCATTTGCCTTGAAGGCTACTTTCTTGGCTTTCTTGTCATTATTATGTTGTTATTATTTTGTATGAGATACCCCTGTTTTTTCACCCCTTATACTATCTTAATATTCTAATTTTACAGGAATTTCCTCTTGCAACTGTTGAATTTTACCACCCTATTTGCCCTTTTTATTCTTAGGAGAAGCGTTCTATCATGGGGTCCGTGTGGAAGAGACTCCAAAGGGTAAACAAGAGAGCAGCAAAGTTCCAATTTACTGTGTCTTACCATCAAGTTATTTTGGAGACAACTCCCCGTTGGTAAGTTAAAGAATTAAGCTATTCGTTCAATTGTTGAACTCTGTATTCATTTGAAAACAAGCTTTTGCATGCTGTCATCTACAACAACCTGATCTTATAAACTTTTTTTTGTATTCAGGCAACCAAACAGGTTGAGTGTTGTCTTAAGTCGGCGTAGCCGCAGAGTCGTGGCTGATCACTTACCATGGGAACCAACAATGAAGAATCCTTTAGTTGGCCATGTAGTTTGGGCAATCCCAGACAACAAAGAAATAGCGATTACCCTCTTTAAAAACCAACGCACTAATGAATTTGAGGATAAAGAATGGACGTTCATTCTTGAAGATGTAAGTTAGTGCACTGTCACAGTGAATTCTGTAACCGAGCAATGTATTCAAGCATTTCCAATTTTTTTGCCAGGTATCAAACAATGGCAAACGCCGACAGATAGCATGTTCTAATGTTAACATGAAGAATTATGCTAGTTTTGCCTCTTCCCAGCAGCCACTTACTGTCTCCTTCAGACCAACCACTAAAAAGATAATAAGTGCTTCTCTAGAATGTACATTATCTTGTGTATTTCTTCGAGAGGGAAAAGCAACGTAAGATTCAATTTTTCATTATTATATCTTATCATTCCACTTCTAGAATTTTATTGCGACATAAAATTTGTCTTATATTTGCTTTTTTTTCTTCCAGTGATGAGGATATGCAGAGCATGGCAAGCTTGATGAGTGATGTTGCTGCTGTTGGAGATTTTGATGATGAGGATGATAGTATTAATAATGGTAATGTTATTTGCTTTATGAGATTGTAATATTTTCTTACCCTGATTCAACATTTGTTAACATCTGTGTCTGTGTATTTGTATAGATTCAATGCAGCAATCTTTGCATGAGGTTCTTGACCTTACAGCTCAAATGGATAAATTAACTCAAAGCTTAAGTGGATCAGAATTTGCCAGCACACCCCTCAGTAGTATGTTCTCTTATAGTATTAGTCCTTAATTAATTAATTATAATTTTTAATTCCTAACCTTCCCCCTCTTTAGTTTCCAGTTTGACTTCCTTTCCCAAAGATGACCTTACCCCAGTGGCAAGTGAAGGGTACACAGATAGTGGATTCCCATCATCAAATCTTGATGATGGTAGCAGCCATGATAATGAAAGAAATGATTTTGCAAAAACTCCCACCAATCATGAGTGAGTATTGACATCATTTCCAGAACTAAGACAGTATGTATACAATACATGTCAAAGAGACTACTTTTAACTTTTAATTTAATGCATATTTTGTGGAATTATTTAGCACAAATGGAGACCAGAGAAATGCCCATCTGAGCTTAGAGCCCCTTCCAAAAGAGAAGGATGATGTGAGTTTTGTTTACAGTTCCAAATTATTTTTAGCTATTTTTTACTTACTTATTCTAATCTTTCTGTTGTAATCAGCATCAAGCTACACATGTACCAGCTCATAGATCTGGAAAAGAGACCACACCAGGCCAAGATCTTCTGGAATGGTGCAAGGAAGTAACTGCCCACTACCCTGGTGTGAGAGTAACAAACCTTACTACTTCCTGGCGGAATGGTCTAGCTTTCTGTGCCATCATAAACCATTTTAGGCCTGACCTAGTGTAAGTGTTTGGCTGCAGTAAATGATGATTGCACGTAACTTTCAGAACCATTGTAATTTTGTATCAAATACTTCTTTAGGGAAATGGATCACCTTTCACCACAGAATGTACGCCACAATTGCAAAATTGCCTTTGATGCTGGTGAAGTTCTTGGTATTCCCAGAGTCATTGACCCTGTGGATATGGATGTACTCACAATCCCTGACAAGCTTGCTGTTATGACATATCTTTATCAACTCCGTGCTCATTTTACAGGTTTACATTATGCAGAATTAAATATCACACACGTTTTTCTCTATTGAACGTTTCTAAGTTTTCTTTTACTCTTTAAAGGTCATGAATTAGAGGTTCAACAAATTGGGAAAACTGCAAATGAATCCAGTTATATGATTGGGCGTTTTAACTCTGATACAAACACTGATATTACTGTACAGCTGTTCAGTCAGGAAATATTGAATCTGAGGAAAAAGGATTTGACATCCCCTAGAGCCTCAGGAAGGTAAAGACCAAATTTTTCATTTGTTTTTATTTTTGTCATTAATAAAATGATTTGTATGTGTCTGTACATGATTTTGTATAAAACTTTTGAACAGGTCTAATCACTCTGATTCTGGCGAAGTTGTTGATGATGGCAATGGCGATCCCATTCGAAACCTAAATAGTGCATCCCAGCCCGCTTCACCAGGTTCCGGTGAACCTCGCATAATGAAGTCAAACTCCCAACAGCCTCCTATTTCACCTTTAAAGGAATCACGTCAAAATTCTTTGCTGCGCTTGCGTCTACCTCTAGTTAGCTCTATTGACAATAGCTCAGACCTTACTTCACCTAGTTCTGTTCGTGAGGTGAAAGACAAAATCCTTGCTGGTTCTAAAAGCATATTGGGAAAAGTTCTCTCCCCATCAAAAGAGAAGTTACAGTCTAGAGAGAAAGTAAGAATTGAAGATCTGTCACTATTACCTATACTGTTTTGGTCTTCTTTTATAACCAAAT
This sequence comes from Frankliniella intonsa, assembly GCA_033675135.1. Classification (NCBI taxonomy): domain Eukaryota; kingdom Metazoa; phylum Arthropoda; class Insecta; order Thysanoptera; family Thripidae; genus Frankliniella; species Frankliniella intonsa. Next base: position 3,782,408 of record CM066246.1, on the reverse strand, counting down.
TATTGGCATTCTGTTCTAGAGCAAATCACCAACTTCACCCTTGGAGCGCCCTGTCCTAATGACACGCAGACAATTGACTGATCCCTTTGGATCAGATGAAGAAGATTCGTATGTATTCTGGATTATCTGAGGTAATTGTTTTTGATTGTTTTTCAATAATTTTTTAAAATATCTATGCTGTGAATTAATTAGAACTGGAGCTGGAGAAAGAAAACCTATGAATGCTGCTCAGTCTGAAGGTTCTCAAGAAAACTCTCCTAACCATGGTGTAAGTGAATCATATTGGAAGGCTTTCTCCTTAAGTTTCTTGTTGCGTTTCTCACCTTTCGCTTTACTGTACAGGAAAATTCAGGGAGCAGATCTAGTGTTTCGCCTGCTAGCGAGAAAGGTGAAACAGGCAGCTCTTCTGTCAATGTAAGACAATTTTTTATTTTTTAAAACATTTGTGTGTATATGTCTAAGGAAAATGAATTCTAGTGTGTTACCACCCTAACAATCATATGACCTCTATCCCTTAACATGAGTGATGCATGTTGCATGGTTTGACAGCCTTTGTTGACAAGACATGAAGAGCTGCGTGAAAGAGCCAGACAATTGTTACAACAAGCTCGTAGGGAAGCCTCAACACAGATGGCTAGCAGTCCTGCTGTTACACCGGCAGGTGAAATAGCTCAGGTCAGAAATTTTTTCGTCTGCAAAAATTTAAGATAAGTCAGTAGATTAGACTGAATGTGTGTCTCTTTGCATCTCATTGTGTTTAGAGCGACCATGAACGTCATCAACAACTTAGAGAACGAGCTCGACGCCTCATAGCTGATGCTCGTCTTGGTGTGGCAGCCTCAGCTGACATTACTCCTTCAGCAGGTTTATCTTTTTGTTGGCTTTGCTTTCCAATTTTCCTGATTTACTGAGTGTATTTTAGCTGCTTTTTTATATTAATTTCTCGTATGATTATGGGGCCAGGTATTCAATCACCAGGATCAAGTGGTTCTCCACAACATCAACTTAGTGTACAAAGTAATAATAGTTCTCCTAGTAAGGTGTGTGTTACATTTTAATCAATTTTTTAATACTTTTCTTTCACAAGAGTGCTTAAGCTGCTGGGGCAATATGTTTATACCATTTTATGGCAATCTCATTCCAAGTTTGAAACTGTAATTGGATTTACGCATTTATTTCTTATTCTTTAGCAAATGGGCTCAGGCCAACAGTCAATTGATGGTGGGTCTGGAAGAATGGCGCCATCCCTACACTCATTTTCGTCACTTATTGATAAGATATCGCCTGAAAGGTCACCTGAACATAAAGTGGTAGGCTCAATTCCTAACTGTTAGCATGGTCAGTGACATACAGGCAAATGTAGTCCATTTTTATTATTTTTAGGTGAGCAAAGAAGTTGGAAGTTATATCCAAAATGAACTTGAGGCTTTGGAAAGAGAACAGAAACAAATTGATCGCCAGGCTGCAATCCTTGAGAAAAACTTACGATCTGTCATGGAAACTGGTACTTGTGTTTTCTTCAATGATAAACCTTCATGCTGCTTTACAATTTTGGTATATGTTATGGCTGAATTTTTTAAAAACTTTTTTAGGTGCTGACAAGGACCAAGAAGAAAATCTCATGTCAGAGTGGTTCACCTTAGTCAATAAGAAAAATGCCCTCATTCGTAGACAAATGCAGCTCAACATACTGTAAGTTACTTTTCTTGGTGCAGTGTACCATCTTCTATATCAAACCTGTTTACTCTTTTTATGTACAATTTTTAAATGGTTTCATTTTTAGAGAGAAAGAAGATGACTTGGAAAGAAGATGTGAGCTTTTGAATAGAGAGTTACGTAGTATTTTGTCAATGGAAGGTAAGGTTGTTGTAAGTGTATAATATTTCTTAGGTGCAATTCTGTTGAACATAACTTATCTTATGATTATTGTAGATTGGCAAAAGACAGAAGAACAAAAGGTACGAGAAACTCTTCTATTGGATGAGTTAGTTTCTATCGTTAATAAGCGTGATGAACTTGTGCACCATCTAGATTCTCAAGAGCGCGCGTAAGTCACTCACAGTCTACTCCTATTATACCTAGCCATTACATTTTTTAAAATTAATTAAAATTAATTACTCTAAAATATTTTCACCAGAATTGAGGATGATGATGAAATTGTTCGTGACTTAAGTCGAGGTTTTGGCCAGAAAAAACCTAACTGCATTGTTCAGTAATGAAGTAAGAAGTTATGAACACATGAGGTACGTTTTTTTAATAATGGGATGTTTGACAATTATTCTCCCCCATCCAAAGTCGAAGGATTGACACAAACATTTTGTTTTAGCTGTGATGAAACTGTCAATTTTTTTTGCGAACAAAGAGGTTTAGACTGTCAAAGGTAAGCTTATTGTTCTTTATACTAAACATTACATACTATCAACTATTTGTTTTATATCCTTCTTTAAGTATTTTAAGATTCAGGCTAACTTTAAATTGTGCTTTGAAATCAAGATCTGTGATTTGTTTTGCATCAGTTGAACAATTAGATATTGGAATTCTTAATTTTAATAGCTTATTTGAGAAAGTTATGTTTATCTGTTAAGAGATTTGTCAACCTCATGAAAGGTTGAAGTTTTTATAACCAATATTGAAAAAACTTGTTAATGGAATTGCCAGAATAATTTGTGTCTTGTGTCATCTAAAATGCTGGCTCATTTCAATCAATTTTATGCATATTGTTTGTTTCACCAGTTATTAATTATTTTTATAAATTTTCCCTGCTAACAATTTTGTGTTGCATGTCAAAATAGCTCATCACCAGTACATTCAATAACTAATAATATATTACAGAAGCTGTCTATTCTTTATAAGGGATTTCTTGTTTTGTGTGTGTAATTATGTGTGAATCAAACTTCTTAGATGTCTAATTTTTAACTTGTGATATTTTTCCTTTGAATATCGGGGTAAGGAAAAAAGCAGTCTGACACTCAGGTTTTCTAGTCTTTTTCTATTTATTGTTAATTTACAAGGGATAAGCAATCTTTCCTGTTTGCACCCAAGTTATTTCTCCAGTTACCTCATTACTTGCTGCAACCAGTCAACTAATCTCAAATATTCTTTGACTAAATAAACAAGTGTGCTAACTGAACCAAATATAATTGTGACCCACTAAGTTCGTTTGGAATCAATAGAAAACTACATGTTTACTTTAATATCTGATAAGGTAGTTCGAGAACTGAGATATTGTTTCTAAGCATAAGTTATATTTATAAAGGTAGTCACTGATTTTTATTAATTTTTGTGTGGTGACCTTGAAATTTTATTTGTAAGCTTTGCTATGGCATTATTTTATTTGTACTGCAGTAAGCAACAACCATGATTATTTGCAAATTGTTGTAATTCTAAGGCCTATGCAATGCTCAATGAAGACCCTTGCAATAGCTTGGAAGTGGGGCTCTTTGGTCTCACACCGGCTATGTTCTTATACTGATACAATCGAACCAATTATACTGCCTTTCTTGCCAGACAAATGAGTATCAATAAATTGCTCACTTATATTGCCTTCTTACAATTAAGTTATATATTGCAAAGGACCATTCATCCATTGAAGATAATGTCTAGACTATTGAACCCTTGTGATTCTTAGTGTTATTGGAAAAGTCCTGATTTTCTCACTATCGCTATGGTATGGTCTGAAACCTACAAATACTACTAAGTCTTAATAAAATATAGAAAAGCAAAGCCACATCAAATTTTCCTGTTGACTCCTTGATTAGAAAATGTTTTTGTACCCCTCCTACACAACTCTTCTAAAATAAGCATCATTTTTCATTAACATCAAATGGATTCAGTGACATTGGGAGCCATTCCTATTTTAAACAACCCGCGCTTTGTAGGCATCATGGCGGCGCCAATCAGAACCCGTCTTCAGTCTTTGGGCTTGCGGCCGTAAGCAGTCGAAAGATTTGGGAGTGTGATCGTACATTCACTGTTTCCGAGCCTACCTGTGAGTTTCGCCTCTGACTGAGAAGAAAAGTGGACAACTTTGGTAAAGACAATTACGTGAATCTTGGCATTCAAAGGCAACTGTCTTTACCCTCCCATTTTCTGGCCGCCGTAGCTCTACTCAGTGAACATGGGTAGCCGGCCGAGGCCCGCACGCGGATGCAGTTTTAGAATCTTGTTATGTCTGAACAAATTACTCCCTTTGCTGTTTGCTTCGTCCCTGGGTCGACAATTTTAGACTAAAATGTCGTTTCAGATAGAGGGTCTGACTGTCTTTCGCTATTCTCTGAGTGTGGAAATCTAAAGGTCTCTTCCCGACTATAACCTCTTTATGATTGTAGATAAATCAATGAACAGTACACACTACCTTTGCCCTATGAACCTTTTCTTTAAGCCTCCCTTTTTATGTTGTCATTCATATCGTCAATGAGATTCGAGTCTTAGGGAATTGCTATGGCTCTATTTTCGTTTTGGAATCCCTCTGGGCCCTGTTTGAATTCCGTTTGGTTGGATCACTCAGTTGCAAACTGATTACATCACTCATAATTGCGATTCTATTGAACTCAGTATTAATCGTCTTTATCAATTTTCCCTATCTTATGGAATTTTTGTTATTACTTACAACCGATAAATTTCTTCTATTAAGTTTCGAATTAACTATGTTTTCCAGATCGCAATGGCGCAGGCATTTGTACGTCTAAGTCAGCTTGGTTTTGGTTTAGCCACAGCTGGTGTCATTGTTAATTCAGCTCTTTTTAATGGTATTATGATCCTATGTATAAAACTGCATTAAAAAAGTATTTGTAGTTGTACGCCTTTACTAATTCCAATTTTCTTTTTTCAGTTGATGGTGGTTTCAGAGCTGTTATATTTGATAGGTTTAAAGGGGTCAAGCAAGATGTAATTGGGGAAGGAACTCACTTCTTTATCCCCTGGGTGCAAAGACCTATTTTATTCGATATTCGTAGCAGGGCTAGAAATGTACCTGTGATGACGGGTAGTAAAGGTATGTGGAGTTAAAGAGCCATAAATCAATATAATTGTATGTAGTTATGATGTGTGCCGCAGTTTATTACCAAATAACTTATTTCCAGATCTCCAAAATGTTAACATTACCCTTCGTATCTTGTTCCGGCCTATATCTGACCAACTTCCTCGTATTTACACTATTCTTGGAGAGGACTATGCTGAGCGTGTTTTACCTTCAATTACCACTGAAGTTCTTAAGGCTGTTGTGGTAAAAAGCATTTTCTTTACTGTGCAAATGTATGAATAATATGGTGTTTGTGTGTTAATTTAAATCATCTTTGTTTTTTTTGGTCTTGTTTTTAGGCCCAATTTGATGCTGGTGAACTGATTACACAGAGAGAGTTAGTTTCACAGAAAGTAACTGAAGATCTCATGGAGAGAGCTTCACAGTTTGGTGTTATTTTGGATGATATTTCTATTGTAAGTGGAATCATAATGATAAGTCCACAAATTTTGTTGTTTCCATGTTCTTGACATTTTCTTTGTTTTCCAGACACATCTTACTTTTGGAAAAGAGTTCACACAAGCTGTTGAACTTAAGCAAGTTGCACAGCAAGAAGCTGAGCGAGCTCGTTTCTTAGTTGAAAAGGTAAGTAACCCATTTCCTTCAACTTTTTTGTTTGTTTTAAATTTTATATGTTCCACGTGATTTTTAGTTTACAATTTTTACACAAACAAATTCTTGTTTCAGGCCGAGCAACAGAAGAAAGCCGCTGTCATCTCTGCAGAGGGTGATGCACAAGCTGCTATTTTACTGGCAAAATCTTTTGGAGATGCTGGTGAAGGTTTGGTAGAACTTCGTCGAATTGAAGCTGCTGAGGATATTGCATACCAATTGTCAAGATCAAGACAAGTATCTTATCTTCCCTCTGGTCAAAATATTCTTCTCAACTTGCCAGCTCAGTAGAACCTCAGGAGTAAAAAAATTTCCATCTCTTAGTGACAATAGTTCCATCTGGTTGGGCCACATTCCTGATAATTTGCAACGTGGGATGAAAAATTAAAAACTGAAGGAGACCTTACTGCCTGTGTTCTGTTCACTTAAAATGCAGTCTCTGCTAACTTACCAAACAAAAAACATTATCCTGGTTCTGCTCTTAGTTGTATAGATAGGATCATTACTCATTTGTGAATTTATTCTTTTTTTACCTTAGTCGTGAGTTGAAATTCGCTAACATTTCTTCACTTGTAGTTCATACTTGGCTATCAAGAAATTGCATTTGAGTTGGATAATTTTCTTTTAGATTGTTGCATTTTTCAAATCGTCTATTGATGCAGTGAGTCTTGTACTTTAGCCCAGTTGTCATGTATTGTTCATTATTTTTACAACTTTTTTTTATAAGTTTATTCTAATGTTATTAGCTGTGTATTCATCTATTATCACATTTTGACAATACATGCGTCTAATGATTCTTGCTGCTTTTTTACTTTTACCCGTGAGTACAAGGTGAAATATTGCAGTTTGACTACATAACAGTTGAAGACAATTTTATTGCAACCTTAAGTGCTGTACAACTGAAAATATAGGAAAAATTGATAATTTTCAAGTACAATACTGGAGAAAGGATTTAATGATGCAGGAATAAATCAAATTTACTTGTTAGACCTCTACATCAATGGTAATTATTTTAATTCATTCTTTCTTGTTGATAAATTCAAAGTCAATGCCTGAAATGACTCTAAAATGGGTACTTTCTGCACCTAATTACAGGCCTTCGTTTTCACCAGTATTTATCACATAAAACTGGTTGCTGGATTTAAGACAGGAAGGACCATTATATTAGTATGCACTATTTAAATTAACCTACAACATTTATATATATGGCTGAAGCAGTTATTCTTTTTTTTCTTCTTCTTTTTAAACAATAAATAAAGAGTCATTCCAGATATTTAAGTACTGTCCCAATTCATCAGAGATGCATCTACATCAGAAAAGGTTATACAACTATAAAGTTGGAAAAACAAAAAAACAAAATAATCCATCAACTCTACAATTTGTGCTTATTTGTAGTTACAATTGTTATATCACATAAAATCTTGGCCGAAACTTTCCATAAAAGCCAAATTTGCAAAACAATAATTTAAGAGTGGAATGACTCCAATAAATTAATGTAAAAGATCTAGGTTGCTGAGTTGGAGTTCACCGTCTTCTCTCAGACTTTTGAGTCTTCCTCTTCTCTTTCTTTTCTGCCAGTTGCTGTTTCTGCTTTTCTCTGAAATTGAAAATTTTACTTTACTGTCAGTGACTAGAGAACTAATCATAGACGGAATTAAGTAATAATTTTGAATACTTTAACTAACCTATCTTCTTTGTCTTTCTCTTTCTTCTTCTGGCTGTCAAGTCTAGCTTGCTCCCTTTTTTCCTTTTCTGCCTGCTGGATTGATGCTACATTGGTATTCCTCTCAATGCCAATAGCATTATCTTCCTCTTCTTCGTCAAAGTCGCATTCATCCTGAACTTGTATCTAGAAAAAGTCCAATCAAAAGTGAAAGTAGTATTCTTCCTTGATAATTTTTAGACTAACATTTCATATTAGAACTACTTACTTGACTGTATTGAGCTAATATAGCCTCCCGAAGTCTTCTTTCTTCTTCAGTATATTGCTTCTGCTGAACAGTTTGCAGAGTTTGTGATTCTAATAGCTTTACAAGTTTATTTTCAACATCATCTTTATCTGTTCTTCCTTCAGTACTTTGAGATTTCATTCCTTTCTGCCATTCCTCCAGGATTTCTCTACAAAGCTCCAATATATCATTTTCCTGTTAAACATAACAAACTGTATAATTGTGAACGCTAAAAATCTGACAACGTGGGTATTTTAGTATCATGGTCTTGATCATAAATTGACCTTTACAACAAGAATGTGACTGCTAACATAAGATTACAACACATTTTTTCAATAATGACAGGTAAATGATTTTCTGGGGCTCATCAAAGTACGTACAGTAATTTCAGAAATGATGCCTTCCAATGCTTCTATCTTCTCGTCGTTGCTTTCGTCTCCATTTAAGATCCCTTTGATGTATGAGCCAAAGACTCCTTCATCTGTATTCAAATCCCGCAGTTTGCCTCCGAGCCAAGCATCAAATTCAACTTCACAAGGTTCCAAAGCCATCGCGGCCATGGTGCTCCACTACCCAGCACTCGATGTTCCAGTGAGGTCCGAGTGCAGCTGATGCTCTAAGAATAACCTGTGTTATTTGGCTACGGCTACGCGAGCCAGGCTAGAGTGTTTCCTTCAGACTCTCGCGATTTCTGGCCAAACCCGGACCAACCCAGAGGGGGGGGGGAATCTTAGTAGTTTTTCGGCCGCTCGAAAACTCGATGTTGGCCTGCGTTGTATTTTGCTAGAAGGCTACGCCTTCAGAGCCGTAGATGTGGGTTGTTCTTTAGCAATGCAGCAAAGGCTGCGGTGATGGTGGCAATTTGTTTTGGGTTTTGATGGTGAAGGAATGCTGGATATTCTGTTGGTAGGTCTTCTTTTTGTAGTACAGTTGTAAATTCTAGTCGGTTTGTGAATATGCAATTGTTGATTAGATGTGCCGCTGTGGCTTCTTCCCCGCAGCGGGGGCATGCAGGGCTGTTTATGATTTTGAGGCGATATAGGTGGGCCGGTGCTAGCGTGTGGCCTAATCTCAGGCGGAGCAGTGGCGCTAATGTTTTCCTCGTCTGTTCAGGGGCCTTAGCGATCCATGGGCGAGTCGGGTATTTTGGTTGTAGAGAGTGGTTGAACCGGCCGGTGGGTCGTTGTGGGTTGTCCCATTTTTGTTGGACCGTAGTATAGGTGCGGAGCTTTAATGTTGATTCATAGAAGCTGAAGTGTTGAGGGCTGTCTTGGTAGGTTCCATGGGTGATGGCTGTCTTTGCGAAATAATCTACTATCTCGTTCGGCCCTATGCCGGTATGGCTTGGTACCCAGCTCAGGGAGATTTTTTGTGGTAGATTGTAGATGGCAATTCGGATGTTTGTAACTGTTGTTTGTTCTGTTTCAGAGACGGTGGTGGCGGAGAGTGCAGTCAGGAGCCCTTTGTTGTCGCAAAGGATGCGGATGGATCGAGCAGCCAGGTCCTTGGCATGTTCCAGCGCGAGGAGCAGGGCGCGGGCTTCCGCTTCGTAAATTTGGGTCTCCTTGTGAAGTCGAAGCATTTTTCCTCGCATTGGCCGGCTCGACCAGTCGAATAGAGCAGCCCCCACGAAATCCTTTGAGGGGTCCTTGGACCCGTCTGTTGCCAGGATATGGTCTTCTTTCCAGGCTCCTGCTGAGAGCCAGGTAAAGAGTTGCTTGGGTGTTTGTCCCTGTCTAGGGCCAACAGGTAGGTCCTTTGGGGGAAATTCCAGATCGATCTTAATTTCCTGTAGTTGATAATCAAGTGGCAGAGAATAGCAAATTGGCAATCTTGTTTGAACGATTTCCTGGGCTGGGATAGGAAATGATGAGAAGCATTGCAGTAGAGGGGGGCTGTATTTGAGTCTGTGTGCTGTTTGCCAGTCCGACAAAGCCTTCAAGGTCGGATGGTTTGAGATGCTGTGCCATCGTAGTATGGCTCTGTTGGTTAGAAGGGCTGCTCTATTTGGTAGTGGTATTTCAGCTGCTTCTGCTAGTAGTGCGTTGACTGGTGTAGATTTCTGAGCCCCCAGGCAGATGCGTAGGGCTTGGTTTTGCTTCTTTGTAATGATGTTCCATCTAGTTTTTGATCTGGGGTCGTAAATCCCAGCTCCATAGTCTGCCACACTTCTGATGAGGGCCTGGTATGCTCTTAGTAGTGTCATGGGGTGACTTCCCCATTGATGTCCGGTTAGAGTCTTTAAAAATTGTGTTCTTTTCTCCATTTTGTAGGCTATCGTCTGGATGTGGCTGCGCCAGGACAGTTTATGGTCTAGGATAAGTCCTAAAAACCTGGTTTCTGTCACCTGTGGTACGACACCTCCCTCCAGGGTGAGTTGTGGTAGATGTCCTGGGATACTTCTTTTCTGGTGAAATACTATTAGTTGAGATTTTGCTGGTGCTAGTGCTGTTTTGTTTGTTGCTAGTGCTTGTTCCAGTATGTTGGCGGCATCTTGTAATTTATAGATAGCTTCTCTGGCTGATTTGTGGGACACAGTGAGGCATATGTCGTCAGCGTATTGCAGTACTAGGACATCCTCTTCAATTTCAGTGACCAGGTCTGCTGTATACAGTAGGTAAAGCAGTGGTGACCAAATGTCTCCCTGGTTGAGACCTATATTTGTGGTTTTTGGTCCTATAATCGTGCCATTGTGCACAACTGAGATTTTTCGTTCCATGAGGTTTTGGAGAATGTTTTCCACGGCCATGTGTGGCATGCCTGCCCTTTTGAGTTTGCTTGCCAGTATGGTGGGTCGTACATTTTGGTAGGCACCTGTGACGTCTGCGAACAGGGTGGCAGCGTAGTTCTTCTTTTCAAATGATGTTTGTATTTTGCTTACTAAGATGGTTAAGTTTTCTCTGGTGCTGCGCCCTGCTCGGAATGCAAACTGGTGAGGATGCAGTTTGTTCTGATTTTCAGCCCACCACATAAGGCGTCTGAGTGTTATTTTTTGGTATGTTTTTAGGACACATGATGTCAAGGCGATCGGGCGGTAGGACTGGGCCAGCTCCGGGTCCTTGCCCATCTTTAGCAGCGGGAGAACCAGTGCGTGCTTCCATGATGGAGGGCTGGTGGCAGTACGCCAGTAGAAGTTGAATAGGTCCGTCATTTTTTTGAGGGCGATGGTGGGTAAGTTCTTCAGTATTGAATAGGTAAGTCCATCAAGACCTGGTGCTGTGTCACGGCTTCCTCTAAGAACAGTCTGAATTTCATTTGGTTGGAAATCTGCTGAGAAGAGTTCTTGGATATTTGGGGGGGGTATGGGGTTGGTTGCATCCGGGTCTGGTATTTCATTTGGATCCGGGGGATCATCGTTGAGTGCCACTAGGTTTATGTATTCGGGGAGCCATTTTCCTTCTGATAGCTGGGGGGCTGAGTGACGGCCTGCATAGGATTTTGCCATTCTCCACACTGGTGCCATGGGGCTGCGAGGGCTGATGGATTCCACAAATTGCTGCCATCCCTCTCTGCGGGCGTCTCTTAGGACCTTGCTGGTATGTTGACGTTGTGTCTCATAATTTTCAAAATCTTTTGTAAGGCGAGTACGGAGGAATATCTTCTCAAGGGCTCGTCGTTTTTTCACTTCCTCTGTACACTGTGGTGTCCACCATGGTTTCGGTGTATGTTGTGAGCCTGTCTGGATCGGTTTTCTCTTTGGGGCAGCTTGGTCCATGGCCTCTGTGATCAGTTTTATCAATTCTTCATAAGTGGTGGTGGTAGTCGGCAGAGGCCAGATTTTCTTTCCATTTTCCATGATATGTTCTTGAAATTTTTCCCAATCCGTGGCTGCTGTGCGCCATTTTCTGGTGGTGAAGAAGAGGCGTGAGGGGATGGTCACCGGTGGTGTAAGGGTGAGGTCGATTTGGAGGGGAAAGTGGTCACTTCCCATTGTGTCTCCTATTACTGTCCATTCTGTAGAGAGGGCAAGAGGGGCGGACACCATAGTCAGATCAATAGCCGTATCTTGTTGATCGCCGTATCCTTTACGGGTAGGAGTGCCGTCGTTTAGCAGTGTCAAGTTGGCTTGGTTACAGAAGGTAGCGATTTGTCTTCCTCGAGGGCTTATGCGGTCTCCACCCCAGAGAGGATTGTGACCGTTTAGGTCGCCGGTCAGAATCAGTGGGTGTTGGAGAGTTTCTCGGAAGAGATCCCATGAAGCCACCGTGATGGGGGCGCACCGTGCATAGACTCCGTAAATATAGTGAGGTCGGCCTGTAAGTATCACCTTGAGAGCGACTGCTTCGATTCCACAGTGCTCTGGCAGGTTTAGTTGGACTGGGTAGCATTGTAGAGAGTGGTGGTAGAAAGCTGTTACGCCCCTCCCCCCTGGGGGTGTGGTTGCGTGATGGGTCCAGTATTCTCCAAATCGGGTGGGGAGGTCTGGTAGCGCTGACTCCTGGACCAGGGCAATTTGGCTGGCTGTGTGGTGTAGATGCGCCTCGAGATCGGTCCATTTGTTATTTAGGGAGTTTGCATTCCACGATGTGATTCTCAGTATGTTAGTAGCCATCTGGGGGATTAATATTAGTGCTGGTGTTGATGTTTTCGCTGATTCCGCCCTGGCACAGCCAAAGGCTCTCACACGTAGGTCCGTGTGTGGGGCAGGTTTCAGGGTGAAGCTGGAAGTCCATGATGGGGTTGAGGAAATCTTCTGTTTGTTCCACGTTGTATTCTTTGATAGACATGGGGGATCCATTTTCGCTGTTTCCTGAGCCAGGTATTGAGCAAGGGCTGTTAAGTTTGCGAGGTGTGGCTGGGGGAGAGGCTGGTTGTTTTTGCAAAACTGTGAAATTTTCTTGTATGGCTCTGGTGATGGGTCCCAGGTCGAGGGGTGTCTCTGGTGTTTTTGCACTGCTGGCGAGGTTGATTGCTTGTTGCAGAACTGTGGTGAAAACTCGTAGGAGGCCTTCAAAGAATTTTTGGTCCATAACCGGTTTACCGTGGTTAGTTGTAGCTGTAGCCGTTTGTTTGGTGGTTTTTTCTGGTGGTGGACTTGTAGTGGTGAGGGTAGGGGTGGTCTTCGCAAGAGTTGTCTTGTCTGCCAGCTTGTTTGCTGCTTGAGCATATGAGATGTTGTTTTGAGCCATAGTTCGCTGTATATCCTTTTGTCTGGTCCATTTTGGGCAATTTTCTTTATCTTGGACCGTGTGGTCTGGTGACTTGCAGAACAAGCATATGGTGGCTGGGCATTTGGTTTCAGGCGGGTGAGGTGGTTGACCACATCTTGGGCACCTAGCTGCTCTGGTGCATTCTCCTTTTTTGTGCCGGAAACGATAGCAATTCTCACATAGCTTGACTGCAGGGATGTATGGTTCCACTTTGAGACGGAGTCCCCAGAATGATATATGTGTGGGGAGTGATTGGCCCACGAAGATGATTTTGTAGGTTCCAGAATCTTCCCATTCAACTTTTGATAGTGGGATTCTCCGTTTGAGCTGCTGAACCTGTGCCACTTCATATTTAGTTGTTCCTTCCATTTGGAGAGCCTCCATGAGGTCTTTTGTGGCATCTTTTCCAAGACCTCTGACCACCCCAGCCCTTGTGAGGCGTGATATTGGTATATAGGCTTTAAATTGTTTCCTCCAATCTTCTTTACTTGCCAGGAAGTTGTTTGCTTGTTCACTTGTGTCAAAGGATAAGCGGAGTTTGAAATCTCCTGCTGGCGTAATTTTGATTGGGCGGAATTTTGAGGCACTGATCTGGCGTGCCACAGCTGCAGGGTGGATCTTGCCCAGTTTAGTGTCCGAGGATTCCAGGAGTACCACATAGTCTGGGCCCTGGTCTGTTGGTGGGTATCGGTTTCCTGTGGGATCTGTTAAATCTAGACTTCTTCCCATCTTCTTAGGAGGAGAGGCTTCATTTAATTCACTTGTCTGTCTCTTGCGGTTTTCCTTGTTTATTTCCAATAAAGGTGTTTTTTCCACTGGATTTGCTTTTTTTCCTTCCTGTAGATCTTTCCCCCCCCGGGAAGACATAGATGCCTTATTTTACACCTATGACACAGTATGGGATGGGAAAAAACTAACAGGTAATAACACTTTTGACAGCGTGGGGTTTGACCCCACGCGGGTGAGGGAGGTTAAAGGTGTTTCGAATCGCGCGCGCAAACACGTCCATTCACCACGGCGGTCGAGACGGAACTCCCGACCAACCCAGATGATTTCATGGGCAACGACGACAGCTGAGGGACGTCGGCGGCCAGCACGGCCAGTTAGAACTGGCTGAAACCACATTCATATTCTCAGTCACAGTCAATGTGATTGTGAGTGAGTAAAGTTCCATACTTCTCATACTTGCATTTGTAAATACACCTCCCCTCACCTCCCTGCCCCCTTTCCGTCTCTCCGTCTCTCCGTCCCTTCCCGCAGCCCCCGCCCCTCTCACCTCCAAACTCGACGAAAATCGATACCAAACTGCGTTGTCCGATTTCTAGATCTCTCGCTCTAGGTGCATCTTTTGTATGTGCAAGAGTTGCAAATGATGTGTTAAAGTGCAACAAACAACAACAACAACAAACCCTTTGTGTTTGTTTCTGTCCCCACTCCTGTCATGAGATTGCCTGGAACTTGTTATGTTGTTTGAGGAGTCATTATTACATCCTATCTTAAGGGCCGAGCTCGCATTTTTGATTTCTGACTTCTAAATGGCGAGACCTTCACCTGTCAACATGAACAGCATAAGCAAGAACAGGCCCAGTATGCGGGTCTGGGTCAAACCCTCTGCAACATTTCCACCGTTCGCCCAGCCAATGGTTGTAAGCTACTTCAGTTTGGACCAAGATCGCCGGTTCACACCTGACACCTCCCAGCTGCGGTACATGTACCTGCCTCGGGAGGCGGAGGGCCTCGGTTGGGATTTAAACCATGGCTTGGCCAAAGTACAGCGCTCAGATCATGCCAAAAGCATTGAGAGAATTGACAATTTGCTACGAGGAATACTCGCCAGTGGCCTGTCTGTCTCACAGTAAGTTGGCGTAAAGATATCAAGAAGCTTTGTCCTGTTCTCAATAACATAGTTCACCATGTTTAGCGTTTCCATGTTTGTTAGTTTTTTCATGCATACTTCTGCGACTTTTCACCACATATTTTACTTTACAGAGAAGTTGCATCCTTCATGTGCTTACGAGGCTTACTCACTAGGATCATGACAACTCCTTATGAACAAAATCAAGGCTGGGAAATTTTAGTTAGTCGATTTAGAGGTGTTCTCTTCATGTGTGCCCAAGAGACACCTGAACAGAGACGTGAACGAATGGGTGCCACTGAAAACCAAAAGCGTTTCTCATCTTGGGGCTTTAAATTTGAACAGTACATCACAACTGGTGAGCCTCATATATACCCTACTTGGTTATCCTTCCGACATAGAAGTATCTTACTTTTTTTTATTTTTGTACTTTATTTTTCAGATCAGCCAGGCTGTCCTCCTGAAACTGAGACACCAGTTAAAGAAGGTGAAGAATTTTGCTGCCTGTTTCGCACAAAACTTAGTGATCGAAGGCTCTTGTATGGAGCGGAAATGGATGCGGTGACATGTGATGTACCGCTTGAAGACTGCTTAGAAGATCTAATGCTATCGGAATTCATTGAATTGAAAACCAGCAGAAAGCTGACATGTGTTCGTCAAGAGCGTAACTTTAAAAGGTAAAATCTGTCTCAGTTATTTATTTATTTTTATTTTTTTTGCCTATTACCCAAATTATCTATGTTTAATGTACTTTGCATCACAGATTTAAATTGTTAAATTGGTGGGCACAGAATTTCCTTGTCAATGTTGCTCATATAATTTGTGGATTCAGAGATGATCGTGGTATTGTGGAAAAACTTGAATTTTACAAAGTGGAAGATATTCCCAAAATGGCCAAGGTATGTAAGTTTGAATTAAGGTTTCATGTTAATTTTCTATTTCTTTTATGTTGACCATTCTTGGATCCAATGTCTCATGCATCATCCTCTCTCTGTTATTTTTTAGGATTTATGGGTACCTGCAGTTTGTATGACATTTCTCGACCAATTCTTAAATTTTGTTGGGAGAACTGTTTGGGATTGTCCACACAGCAATGACCCTAATACAGTCTGGCGGTTTCGTTGGGAACCTGGAGTCCACTATGTTACTGGAGATGTGATTCCAGGTTCATCACAGTTCTCATTTTTACCTGATTGGTTCTTGTCTTCTGTAGTCGCAAGAGAGAACCATCCTCTCCAATTTTGCATTCGGGTATTTTCAAGTAAACATGGCAAACAAAATCATGATGATCAGCGTGCTCATACCGCTGCAATATTTGCCATGACAAAAGACATTTCTGTTCAACGTGCCAGTGGAAAACGACCACCAAGTCCAAGATCTATCATGCTGCTTCAGAAAGGTATCAAACCATCTGAAAATAAGAGTGGAAATTCATCAGAACAGTCAACTGTTTCATCTCCATCATCTTCAAGCACAAACCAAACTACAACTTCACCGAAGAATCAACCAAACTCGTCTACTGAAAACGAGCAATCATCAGTTTCTCAACCGCCAAGGCTAAATCAACCTCAGAACACTAATGGCCCTCATAAACCTAGAAGACACAGACGTCGACCAAGACATCATGCAAATCAAATGTATCGGAATTCTCCGCATCCTAGGCACAGCGGAAGTAATGATTATTCTTCATTTCAATCTTCAAGTCGACACAGAAACCACACCCCTTTACAGCCGAGAATTGAAAAGAGGACTGAAGTTGACAGTGTCACTGTTGCTGCACCTACACCATCTGCTAGTGACTCAACTTCTCTGCAGGCTGCTCAAACATCTGCTGAACAATTCAATGTATTAACAGAATCAAACTCATTCCCTGCAGATGATTTACCACCCTCTGGTCTCTCTCATCCAGAGGATGTTGTGTATCCCTCTGCATATGATTCCCTGGAGAGCAGCCCGTTCCTCATTCCTCAGGCACCTGAAGAACAATCTCCTTCAAGTTCTGCAGATCATTACTCGTCTCAACCATTTTTAGAATCTTCACCATCTAATGAATCCTACGCACAGCAATCCCTCATATCTACACCACTCTCTTCGCCATCCCTGTTGCCTGACTGTTACTCTTCTCAGGATTATTCTGTCTGTGATGAATTGCCTCAGGCTACTTATTTGGTGTCATCTGATGTTGAGTACTTGAATCAGGAAGATTACATGCAAGCAGATGATCCGAATATTGAAAGATCATACTTATCATCACCTAGTGCGGTAGAATACATAAACCAGCCGTCATTTTTGCCAGTTACTTCGTCAGATGGACTTGGAGTTCCTGAGGTATTTCTGGAGACAGCTGGAGACCTGCCACCTTCTTCCCTTCTCTCCCCTGTGACTTCAATAGCCCAAGCGTTCCTTGGATCCAGCACTGACATTTCAACTGATGATATCCAAACTGCTGAAGGCTCTCTGACAACGATTAATCAGCTGTCTGCTTCTCCGTATTTGCCTCCTTCATCCTCTGCCAATCATTTGACCTTACAAATGTAAGTAATAATTTGTTGCAGTATTAAAGCCGGAGAGATGTATTCGTATGTCTTTGTCAATGCCAGATATGGCTATCTAGTCATGTGAAATACTAAGTGTCTATTAGTAAAAAGTTATTTGTAAATTATTTCTACCCAATTTAAGGTTTAATTCTTTTTCCAAGGGATTCTTCTCGTGTACTGTACCTGAACATTCATATAATTTTGTTTCCTTCATATTTGAACTCAAAAAGTTTTTGATAATTGAAATGAAATACTGTGGTGTATGTTAACTTGTTCTAGTGTCTGAAACAAATGGTTTGAGTTTTATTTTATACTAAAATGTTTGGTCATGATTTGTCTGCCTTGTACATCAATCTGATGTGATGTGTAAATTGCTAGAATGCATGTATGCATACATATTTTTAATATAACAGTGATACACACAGTTTCCGTAGACATTACCATGTGACATGTGATTGTGTTCAGACATGTTGACTGAGAGTCTTGCCATTTTTCTGTTTTTAGAGAAGCAGGTAAGGTTGTCATTCTATCAGAGTAATATATTTTTTCTGCACCCGAGTGTTAACTTTGATCATCACACACTTGATGTCACATAAAAATGCTCTGATAGCAAAAGATAGAAAAAAATGAGGCTCTGTAATACTACCTGTCTGTCTAATTATCATTATTGCATTTCTGGAAATTGAATTGCTCTCTATGTGCTGTAGTATATTGTTCATTGTTTTGCTCATTGGCTTATCTATCCAAAATTTCTTATCTTTTTGCTTAACAAAAAGCAAAACAAGTAGAGCTTTTCAAATTTTATCTTATGAGACATTGAATAAAGTACAAATGTTATCTCAAATAATCTTAAAATAATACCTCTAATGCTCATGTTTTAGATGTTGAAAATCAACTTCAAGTCATGTTTGCTGTACATTAGTACTGTTAACATTGATGTTTATTGGTCTGTCAGTATCCTTCAAATAGCATAATTCTCCTTTTGCTGATTGTTGAACATCAAATCAGCATATTAATTTAAACTTGGAAATTCAGGTTATCTTATAGTCTGTTTTTGCCTCTTTCTTGGGACATTACCTGTTTGTATGTTCTAATGGTTTCAGGCGTTTGTTATCTACAGATTAGGTCTGTAATTAACCAGTTAATTGTGTTGGAGCACAATTTAAAGATTACGCAATTCATATTGTACAAATATTAATTTAATTGAAGTTTAGAAACTTAATATGCATATGTTGTACCTATCTATACCTTTAAAAAGTTATTTGAAAGACTAGTAGGCAAAGATCATATAATAGTGTATTTTGATATTGAGTTATATTTATTTTTAAAAATTTTGTTGTTAAAATTAAGTGTGAGATCTTTATCTTTATGGCTATGGTTGCATCATTTTTCTCACAGATGTAGTTGTGACTTGTACCTTCCTGAAAATTTATCAACTTTTATTCGTATTACCATTGTGTGCACTTTAAATCATTGTTTTGTACTATTCCTTTCTTAAGTTGCTGACATAAGCTGTGAAGTGTAGAGCAGTATATAAAGTTGCCAAAAGCCGCTCTTTTTTGTGATTGTAAGTCAAATCAATTAAACCACTAAGTTATTTAAGGCAGAAACTGTAAAATGAGTGTTGTGACAGTTTATTGGATTTGAATTGGTGTTGCTTGATTTCTACTTATCCCCCCACCCCTTGTTTTTTAAATACTTTTTTTATGTGTTTATAGATGTCTGTACTAGATCTAGATCTCAATGTTTAGTGTTTTAAAATTGTATTCTGTGATAAAAATGTTGCTATTTTCTTTCTTATTAACTGTAAGTAGTTGTATTTCTGCTGAAGGTGATCAATAGCATTCAAATCCATTCCAACCAAGTTCATCTCCTAATGGTTTTATGGAGAGATACACCATTCGTTTGGTGATGTGCTGCTCAAGATTGAGCATGACTCCTCCACAACTTGTCTGTACATTTCAGTTTTCTGAAGTACAGATGTCATAATTCGAATTGGCATGGGACACATATATGAAGTTGTACATACATTGATGTTTCCATGAGGAACTGTCAGTCCCCTTACCAGAGTATTTTAATTATGTAACCGTCTGAAAATAGCGCTATCTGTGTTAAGGATGTGTAGCTGCTTTTTAAAAAAATGTTATGATTTTTAAAAGAATTATGTGTGTGGTTCCCATAATTTTCTTTTTAATTCTATTCAATCAATAGCTTGAAAGGCATCAGATCCAATTAACTTTAGTCATAAAATGATTGGCTAAGTATTTTCCTGGCGTAAAATCTATGTTCAATAATTAGTCTGCTCTGTTAATTTAGCTTCAAAGCTGAGTAAGTGAAAATAAAGACATGAAATATTACACTTAAAAATTTTTCTTGTGTGTGTGTGCGTGAACTGCTGAAATGTTGAGACATTGTCTGACTAACCAGAAGTGTAGTGTTAGGGAAAAGAAACAAACTTTTTGAACTTACATATTTTTATTGTCATTACTCTGTTACAACTAAAACTTGCTTAGTGTTTAAAGACGTATTACTTAACTTATTGGCACAACTCTATACCGGGTGTAACAAAAAACATTTAACAGTATGTGGGTCTGCCTACTACCTACCCCTTTCACAGGTAAGGTGCCATGGCCGTCTCAAGTAGGCAGACCTGCAACACTGTTACATGTTTTCTGTTACCGGGGGTACCTAGGAATCCACCCTAGGAAATCTTAAACATATTGGCACAGCAAAGAGTTGTAAAATGAGAAAATTGAAACAATAGAAAATACTGTAAATGCACTATTTGTAGGTGTCAGATGTAAAATCACTATAGGGCAGAAATTTTTTTTTCATTCTTAGGCAGTGTCTTTATTGAAGGGAAAAAAATTAGATATTTGTTTGTCTTACACAAAAAGAAATGAATACCCATTCAGAGCCACATTAATACTTACAACTGCACACTCAAACACACAAGCTCTAACATACATACATACATACATATTAACAAATCACACAAACTAATACACAGATTTATTTACATACAGCTTATTAAATATTTTAAAAAGATAATTACAGCCCCTCTTAACTAATCAGCTTGTCAAGTGAAATGTGATTAATAGAAAACCCAACATATTTCATTTTTAAAAAAATCAACTTAATTTTCATATTTAGACACTCAGTCAACAGATATTTGAATATTTTTTAGTAGTTCATTTTCTAGTTAACATATTCTTTTAAAAATAGCACCTTTGCTGTGTTGCTAACTAAGTAAAATAAATAGCCTATGTAAATGCATAAATATTTGTTTAGAGTACTGCTTTTGAGACAAATAGCTTGTGGTGTTTGTTTCCTTCAGGTTAGTCAGGTACACTACATCATGTAAAAGTGGAAATTTTTTTCAAAGTGGACCCATGGTGGCCACAGTCCTCGATAAGTAAAAGGTAGTTGTTGGAACTATTTGAAGGTCCTAGTAGGTTCATGGTAAATTTCTAGGGTGGTGCTCTTATGAAAGATGTAGACCTTCCATGACTTGTTTCCACTTTTCTTCAATTGGAGCAAATACTGCTATGATGACAAGAGCAGCAGTCACCAACAGTATGACTACTATGTGAATGCCGAGAAGGAAGCGCCTAAGTGATGAATGCTGAAAATTAAAAAGACAAATGTCAGATAGCTGCAAAGTTATCTTTTTCTTCAGTAATGCAGACAAAACGTGGTTCCTTACCGGTGCATCCATACTTCTGTCCATACTTGTGATTGGCATCCTACTAGAATTGAGATCTTTCATTGGGAAAGAATTTACACGGTTTTGATTTTCCCTTTCGCTCATGCAGCCCACAATCTGGACAGAATAAAATGGTGAATTTTAAAAATGAATGGATTCAATACAAACAGTTTTGAGAGTAATAACAACTTACTGAGAGGATAAGGTGAATGAAAACATAGAATGCCACAAAACCAACTAAAATCCAATCCATCCACTCAGGTAGCTGAGCTTTGCTCTGAGGTACAGCAAAGAATATAGTGACAACTGCAAAAAAGGAAGACCAGTATATATGCACATTCTGTTTTTCGATTCAAATTAAAAGTTTAATTTTTTTTTTAAAGAAAAGTAAATAAGTGCTCACTGGCGAGGATATGGGCTGAATTCCCAACAAGCCAGTGTAACCAGTTGAACAGTGGTCTCCTAGGAGAAGAGGGGGCAGGTCTCATGGCTGCTCCAAGAGGTTGAACAAAGCACAGTACAGTTGTAACAACACCCAGAATTGCGTGGGGGTTACGACTGTCAGCAGTCCAAGAGCCCAATTCCACAAAAATGAGGACAAAACCAGCTATCGTGAGGAGCCAGACTAGGACCATGAAAAAGCGGTGCCACTGAGGGGGGAAAAGAAAAAAATATTAATAATACTACTTAAAATAAGTTATTTAAGAGATAAACTTCAAAAATGTTGTGTCTAACTCACCACAAACCATTGGTCCTTGCCACAAAGCCTGTTTCCAACCCAAGTTTGTTTGTAGTACCGCGCCAGGACAATACCAATAGAGGCAGCTCCAATCCATGCAGCTAACATGAAAGCACCATGAAGTCGCAAGTACAGCTTGCTGGCCTCAGAAAATCCACTCACATCAGCTAAATTTCGCTGCTCAGCAGAGGCAGATGCAAGCTTGTCATGGTACCCAACATTATTGTCTGGAATGAGTAAAATAATAAAATTAATCTGCTAGTGCACTGGAGGAGTCATGAACTATAGAATTTTCAAACTTACCATTCAACAAACTGCCTGCAGCAAGCAGGAGATTATAATTTCTTGAAGCCAGGTTGAACTCCTTGCCTTCAACAGTTGTGACTTCATCTCTGGTGAACTTACAGTAAATCGTACCATCACTGTATGTTCCATTAATTAATGTAATGCCATCCTGATCCTGAAGAAGAAAAAAAACAAAATAAAGAAGGAAATTTAGATGACTTGCCCATGACTCTCAAACCAAGTAAATGCCAAGGTTGCTCTTACATCCAGACGCTTGTTCTTCTTAATTCCAGGAACGTTCCAGGACATGAAGGCTTGCACCCTGCCGCCAACCGTCTGGCACTCCACCACACTGTCGCCACCCTGCAATGCAAGTAGTCGCATAAATTGGAGAGTCAAAGCCATCACCCACTCAAGCGAAAATTATTTCAATGCTCGAAATAAAATTTGATCAGCAATTCAATTTTGTTTTTTAAAAAATACCAACCATCTTGGTGTCGTCGGAGAGCCCAACCGCCACGTACAGGGCACCGAGGGCCTTCATCTCGAACTCGTAGCGCGTGCCGCGCACGGCGACGGCCACCGCGGCGTTGCAGTTCCTCTTGGCGATGCAGCCGGCGGGGGCGCCGAAGCAGCTGCGGAGCGAGCCGCAGCCATCGTACAGCGGGTCCTGCTGCGCGGGCGCCTGCAGGCACAACAGGACGTCAGCAGGACAGCAGGAGGGCGGGCCGGCAGGCGGAGCTCCGCTCGTGCGTCGCAGTCTCCAGACTCACCTCGGGCTCCGGCTCGGGCGAGAAGGGCGTGGGCGTGGTGGTGGTGGGGCGGCGCGAGGTGCGCGCGGGGGTGGCGCCGGGGCCGCCCGCCGCGCCGGGGGCGGCGTTGACGCCGTCCGGGAGCGAGGCGGAGCGCCGCACGACCTGCACCGTCGGCGACTGCACGCCCACCCAGAAGGTGGAGAAGTCCTGCACGAACGTGGTGCTGCGCGGGGAGGGGAGGGGAACAAGCCGAGTTATTATCCACCGCCGCACGGCGCCGCGCGGGCCGTGCCGGGCCGCCGTGCTCAGGACACGCCTGCAGGCACCAGGTCCAGGGGGCCTTACTTGAACACGACGGGTCCCTCGAAGTCCTCGGGCGCCTCCCACTCGAACTCCAGGTTCTTCTTGCGCTCGTTGTTGACGTGCGTCGCGCCGCTCTGCGGAGAGGAAGAGAGGCTCAAGTACTGCAGCCCAGTGCAGCCCTCAGGAGTACGATAAACCGAGGGGCGAACAACTCTGAATTTTGGTGTACAAATGTAATTTTTTTTTTAAATTCAATTTTTTGGTAAATTTGTGATTTGTTGTTGATTTTTGAAAATTTGTTGATTTTTTGTGAATTTTTGTTGATGTTTCCTTAATGTTTTTGTTCCTGTTTTCAAATTTTTTTTCGAGAGTTTTTGTCCGTGTGTAGTACTCACCCTAGCCGCCCTGCCGCAGGCCAGCGCGCCGGCCTCCTCGGGCATGCTGCTGAAGTGGCCCAGGGCGTTGGTGCCGTCGCCGTCGGCAGCGTTGAGCGGCCGCGCCACCAGGATGAAGCCCGTGAACGGCACGCCCTGCGGCGACGTCAGCATGACGCGCACGCGGCCCTCCTCGGTGCGCGCGCGCGCCGGCTGCACGCTGAAGGGCGAGCCGCCGTCCTGCGCGGCCGCGGGGTGGCCCGCCGGCACCAGGTCGCCGCATTGGCCCACCTTGGCGCCGCTGGGGAAGCCATGGGCCAGCAGCGCCAGCAGCGGCAGCAGCGCCACGGCGCGCCGCCAGGACACCTGCGGGACACAGAGAGGGGGCGGTCAGAGCGCCTGGCGGGTAGGCAACAGGGTCGGACACCCGCGCGCTGCGGGGCTGCCTACCCGCACGGCGTCCTCCGGGCGGGTTAGTAAATGCTGAGCGAGCGGAGCGAGCGAAGCTCATGGCCTGACAGGAACCAAAGTTTCCAGTCACAACCATTAGCTATTAGCTATGTGCTCAAAGCTATAGCTATAGCTATGTGCTCAAAGCTATGGCTAGTTGCTTGAAGCTATAGAGCTCAGCATTAGGACTGCAGGTCCTGGCTAGTTAACAAAATCGCCCCAAACCGCGCTCAGCTGGCCGTCAGTTTCCATCGCTACCCGCGACTATCTCCAGTGGCGTATTCCCTCGGCACCCTCCGGAGCGGGGCAGGGCGGGGCGGGGGCCCAACTACTTGTTGGTCCACTGACCTCTCCCTCTCAGCCGTTGGATGCTGCCAGGGCTAGCCCGGCTCGACCAGGCATACGCATGTGGAGCAGGAAGTATCCGTTCCACCTGGCGAGCCGAGCCGAGCCGAGCCGAGCCGAGCCGAGCCGAGCCGAGCCGAGCCGAGCCGAGCCGAGCCGAGCCGAGCCGAGCCGAGCGTCCTTTCACTCGGACTGACCGCGATCGCGAGGCGCTGTTGTGCTCCGCGCCTGGAGTCCAGGCCCTGGACTCGTACTCGCAGTGAGTCGGGGCCGCGGGTAAGGCTGAGCGGGGCGGGGCGGGGCGGGGCGTGGTGGGGTGGGTTGAGGTGGGGCGTGGTGTGGTGGCATACGCAGAGGACACACGGGAGTGCCCTGCCTCTGCCTGCCACGCAAGGGCACAGGTGGGCCCGCCTAGCCTGCGCACAATGTATGTCCCAGAAGATGATTCCCACGACGCCCGCCCCGCCCCGCCCCGCGGAACACCCGGAAGGGAAGGCCGCGAGCCGACCCCGCCCCGCCCCGCCCCGCCCGCGCCTCGAGGCGTTCCTGCCCGGGCCGCGCTAATGCCCGGCCCCACCTCGCGAGCCGCTCGTTTCCTAAAGTGACGCGGTAGGCACAAAAACTTTGACGGACCAAAGCGACAGTTTAACTAGCAGCAAATAATTAAATAGTTCCCGTTTTATTTTTCAACTCGACATAATAGGGAGGTTGCCGATGCCGTTGGCGTTCCGCCACGCTCACGTCTTTTTTTTATTTTTTTTATTTTCACTTTTTCGCTCGCCTTGGGCAGAATTTGAAAGTGTCGGCCAGCCGGGCCGGGCGAGCGGAGCGGCCCAAGTCCACTCCAGCGTGGCGGGCCGGCCTGGGCCGGCAGTCTGTTGTGCCTCCGCGGCCCACCGCGCCCCGCCCCGCCCCGCCCCACCCCGCCCCGCCCCGCCCCGCCCCGCCCCGCCCCCAGACGAGTGCGTGAACGGGGCGACCGTGGCGCGGCGCGGGGCGGGGCGGCCTGGCCCACCAGGGCCCTGAAGGCCTATACCCGGTAGGCCAGCTGGGAGAGAGAAAGGGGGAGAGAGGGAGAGAGGGAGAGGAGAGAGAGAGAGGGAGAGAGAGAGGGAGAGGAGAGAGAAAGGGAGAGAGCGAGAGGGAGTGATTTGATCTGAGATTTGCGTCGCCAGGTCAGGTGTCATCACATCACCCACCAGGGCCCCCATGCGCCGCAGTATCAAACAGAACGCTCTTGCGTAGCAAGTCCAGTCCTCATCGCCGCTTCTAGGCCAGAGGTGGACAACGCTGTTATGTAGTTCATTTAAAAACCGGTTCGCCCGCCCCGCCCCGCGCTCCAACGTGGCGCCTAGCCAAGCTCTCGGTCTAAAATGTCGAAATTTCCCTGTAGCGGCGTGCCCTGCAAGTTAAAACGCCCCTCATCTTCGCGTGTGGTTTCGCCGGGCAAGGGTAGCGGTCCGGTCCACGTTGGGGCGCAAGGTCAACAAAAATGGAATCTTCTCATCAGGCACAAGCTCCCACTTCATGCAAAACCACTGTGTTTCTTTTTTAAAAAATTTAAAAGTACAACTATGCTCATGCCCGTGATGTGATAGGCATCCATGGCTGAGCGCCAGCCGCCAGTGGGGCCGGGGCGTGCCGGCGCGGCGAGCCGCCTGGTTGTCAATGTCCGTAGGTCAACTGCAAACAGTCGGCCACAGGCACGCCGGGCACGCCCCGCCCCGCCCCGCCCCGCCCCGCCCCGCCCCGCCCCATGGCAGGCATCGCACTACGGCGTCGCGAAACACTCCTAAAACCTGTTGCCAGACCGGCATCTACTAGTATACCCCCCCCCCGCCCCGCCCCGCCCCGCCCCGCCCCGCCCCGCCCCGCCGCAGCCAAAGGCGAGCAGCAGCCCTTTCCTGGCCGCCGCACTGCATGATGTGGGTCACGATGTAGGAGGGGACTTGGCCCGCACACACACCCGCACCGAGTCAAGTCGACACGGCGCGACGTGCGGCGTCGTGTGACGACTTTGCAGCGCCCTCCCTCCCTCGCGCGCGAAAATGTCAAAGAAATAAGGACAACAAAAAGGTGTGGGAGGGGAGAATTATGGAGTTATGTCCAGCAATAGGAAGCGGCGCCTTTCGCGGAAACGGCGAAGGTGGCGGTGTTCAATCGACCGTGCAAGAGCGGGCAGGACGGCGGCTGCTCCAGGAGGACCTCTCCCTCAGGGCGACCCGCGCGGGACGGAGCCGCGCCGCGCCAGCAGACGCCGCCGGACACGGCCAAGGCCCGGGCGCGGCGCGGCGGGGCGGGGCGGGGCGGGGCGGGGCGGGGCACGATTGCCAATCAGAAGTTGGTTGTCACGCGGTGCAGTCGGACACGTGTAAGATCACAACACACGGGGGTGGTTGTATGACTCGCTCCTACAACCCCATGCAGTTCTAGGTTTCAGACTTTCAATAGCTACTATTGGTCTTAGTTGCATCACCAGGCGGGGCGGGGCGGGGCCCCTCATAGCACGGACTCCTGGACCTGGACTCGTGGGTGGGGTGGGGTGGGGTGGGGTGGGGTGAGGTGGGGTGGGGTGGGGTGGGGTGGGGTGGGGTGGGGCGGGGCGGGGCGGGGCGGGGCGGGGCGGGGTGGCACGATTCCCAATGCAAATACCAGTCGATGGAAATCGCGGTTCGTCACATCGCCAATGCGGACCATGTGCGCACGTGCGTCGCGGCCAGGCCGGCCAGGCTCCATTGGCCGGAGGCGGAAATGTACGAGTCTATCCTGAGCGCCTCGCCGCGCCGCGCCGCGCCGGAGCTAAGCGCGCGGTCCAGAGAGGAATCCGGAGTCCGGAGGCGCGGCTCCCGCTCCGCGTCGCCAGGCCCGCCGCGCCGCGCCGCGCCTCGCCGCCAAGGCCGCGCCACGCCGTGCACACGATGAGGCGGAACGTGCAGTGCCGTGGCGTGGCGTGGCGTGGCGTGGCGTGGCGTGCCGTGCGGTGACGAAGCGCACGCCAGCATGTGATCAGTTTACAAAAATACGAGCGAACCGCACAAACAGTCACACACACACAGTCACAAACACAATCACACACACAGTCACAGCGGGTTAGATTGACCAGCTGGCAGGAGAGTACTTAGTACTACTTCTAGGTCGCGG
This sequence comes from Frankliniella intonsa, assembly GCA_033675135.1. NCBI lineage: Eukaryota > Metazoa > Arthropoda > Insecta > Thysanoptera > Thripidae > Frankliniella > Frankliniella intonsa. The sequence goes on along the minus strand of CM066246.1, from coordinate 3,755,187 downwards.
GGGAGTGACAAGTGACGTGTCCGGCTGCGTGGGGCGGGGCGGGGCGGGGCGGGGCGGGGCGGGGCGGGGCGGGGCGCGGCGGGGCGCGGCGGGGCGCGACGCCAGTGATAAACGCGACCGGACCGGCAAAACGGCTCACTTCCGGAAGGTGTCCCTGAACAAGCACGCCGTCGTCGGCAACCTATCGCCTTTGGCGGACGGCGTGTTCAGGTGGCGGGGCGGGGCGGGGCGGGGCGGGCGAGGCCGAGCTATCACCAGCACCAGGGGTGTAGCAACAGGTGGGCCTCCCCCGCACAGGGGCTGTAAGGGCCGTGACACACAGGCTGCCCCATCTGAAGGCGTCCTGCCCGCCCCGCCCCGGGGCCCGGGGGTGTGTGTTAATTGTCCGAGCTATCTTTGTCCGACCCTGCGATTTCCCCCAAATCAAAAAAAGCGCTGTCCGACCTGGATTTTGTCGGACCTTGTTTACACGGGTAAATTGGAGGTAAAACCAATCGTGATGTATCGAGAGCCCCCACCCCACCTCCCGTCCTGACCTGACCCGACCAGCGTCAGTAACAGCTTTCATATCTGCAAAATTCGCCAAAATTATACAATAAAAATTCACGAAAAAGTCTTCATTGCCAAAATGGCAGGAAGCAAATCCGCTCGAAACCGAAATTTTTAATGCATCAGTAACGATTGTAGTTATGTTGGTTGGATTGAAGTTGGCAGCCCTGGAGGGTCGTATGAGAGCTCGCCGGAAGTAGTCCGTTCGAGACAATCGAAGGGAGCCTCCGATGACCCTCCAGCAGTAACGGTTGCAGCAAGGACAGTTGAAAGGAGCACCGCTCAGTGTCGCCTCCGCCTCGTCTCTAGGGATGGTAAGTTAAAGTTTTTGTTCGATTAATTGACCATCGGTTAGACATTTTATTCGATTAATCAATTAATTTGATCGAATTTCTCTTAGTAAAAATCCTGGTTTCGTCGATTAATTTGTATTAGTTAACAGTTTTGTTCGATTAATCAATTAATCTTTGATCGAACTTTCCATCCCTACTCGTCTCGTCCGGTGCGTTCGGTACGGCGTTTTTATTCATTATCGCGGTTTGAACAAAACTTTTAGCATCTGTGCAAAGTATCGGCGTGAACATAAGATATTCAAGTAGTGTCAGATAAGACTATTCTTCAGCAAAAGTCATAAATCGGGACTGTGAGTGATGTCAAGATCGCCAATAAGATGGCCCAAGTCAAGCCCCTGGTCACCTATGTCAGCTGCCATTGACCATTGACTGGATGAACGTCTCCGGGGGACTCTGCTGGTAAGTTTTTTACCTTAACGGTCTTGTTTAGTGTAAGTCATCCTGGGCGAACATTCGAACATCGCAAATATTACGGCTGTCACTTTATCCTAGGTGGTTATCATAACCTAACTAGTGACCACTGCAGTGGCTTCGACGTTCATATTCGTTTTACCTCCAATTTACCCGTGTAAACAAGGTCGGACGAAAACCAGGTCGGACAGCGCTTTTTCGGTCTTCGGGGAAATCGCCAGGTCGGGTAAAGATAGGTCGGACAACCTAGCCGCACCGGGGCCCGGCCAGCCCGCAGATACGCTGTTGTAAAAAACTGTTATTGGTCGAATGGTCTGGATGGGACAGACAATCTGTTAATGACACGTAGTCAGTGATAATAGAAGAAGAAAAAGGAGGGTTGTTAAAAGTGGACAACAGAGAACCGACAAAATTAAAACCGCAGCAGCGAAGTCCCCTCGCGCCGTGCTTCCTAGCTCTGCCCCCCCCCCCCCCCCCCGCGCCCCCACCTCTCGTTTGGCCCACAGACTTTCATTCAGCCACGCAGAGGATAGCATCGGCAACCATTGGCGCGGTATGCGGTTCAAAAGGAGGAGGAGGAGGAGGAGGGAGAGGGAGAGGAGGGAGAGGGAGAGGAGGAGGGCGAGAGGGCCACCGCAGTGCGCCGCTGCAGCCGCCCCGCCCCGCCCCGCGCAATCCCGTTAGATGTATACTCCGCCCGACCATCTGCGAGTGGCGCTGGCGAGAGAGGAGAGCGAGCGAGAGAGGAGCGAGTTTACAGCGAGAAGGGAGCGAGTTTACAGGCGACGAGGTCCTGACTCGCGCCTGGGCCTGGATGTCGTGTGGGTGGCGGCCCGCCCTGGCTCCTGGCCGCGATGATAAAAGTATCTCTCGCATGCAGCTGTTGTCGTCGTTGCACGCTTATTTGCCTTTCAGAAACAACGCGGAAAAATAAGCAAGCCGTGCCGTGTGTCCGCGGGCAACGCGTCGGGTTTCTCTGACCCGGGCCGGGCTGCGGCCGCGGATGCCAATAACATACGACCTGCCCCGCCCCGCCCCCGCCCCGCCCCACCGCGCCCCCCACCCCGCCCCGCCCCAGGCGCCCGCGACCCGCGACAGCCCTCCGCGCCCCGCCGCGGTCAGCAAACAAAAAGTCGACCGCCCGCACGTGGACATCGTCAAGAGATTTGGGGTTCACTGGGGGGGAGGGGGTGAGAAGGCCAGCACTGGCCAGCGCCCCGCCCCGCCCCCACGGGCAAAGGGAATTCCCTCTAAGTGTTTGTTTTTGTAGGTCACATGGCCCGGCTGGGCCCGGCTGCCCATCGTCCAGAAACAGAACATTCATGTCTTATGTACGATCGACCTGATCGACCCTGCTCGCCGCCCACACCGCACCGCACGGCCGCACGGCCCAAAGCGCGGGGGCGCGGGGCGGGCACGTCCCCCGGGCGCACGCACGCACGCGCGCGCGCACGCATACACAGGGGCATACATACGTAAGGAGGACTTTCTTTCCGGATCGAACCATGCGTGAAGTCCATAAGAAAGCAGCCAGCCCATGGCGACCTACGGCTGGCTAGCGCGGACCCCCCACCCCGCCCCGCCCCGCCCCGCCCCGCCCATTTCTCATGTCAATGTCGACCCGGCAAAAGCCATATAATAACGCGCACGAGAGGGAGAAATTCGCAGAGCAGAGCCCTGGCGCTGGCCATCGTCGTGCTGTGCGAGCTCCACGGCGTGGCGGAGAGTCGCCATGGGAGGAGGGCACGGCCAAGGGGAGCGGGAGCAGGGCGAAGGGCTGAGCAATATCGCAATGCAAAGTCGATATATCGATGATCAACAATATCGAGGAATACGCGCGATATGCCACGATATTATCGACTCTCGATATATTGATGATCTTCGATAGATCGGGGTATCGCCCCGCTGCGTTCTCAACCCTGACCCTGCCGAGACCCCTCGACGGGACAAGAAGAGAAAGACACAGGAGGGTGCGGTGCTGATGACTTTACGACCCCCCCTCCCCCTCCCCCCTCCGCAGTGCTCGTCTTTCGCACCTCATAAAATATGGCCGCTTTGACGCGCTACTTTTCCCCCGACAGTGCGGACTTTTTTTGCAGGTCGTATATTTATTCGGCCCGACCTCAGATTTATTGCGATTACTGTCGCCGTTTATCGTCAACCCGGGGCGGGGCGGGGCGGGGCGGGGCGGGGCGGTGCAGGTGGCCGCCGGACGCTCCGCGTCGAGGACAAGACCCTCCTCATTATCGCCCTGCAGACAGGAGGACACGCATCACGAGTGGCAGTCGCGGAGGCCGGAGCCTGGCGGGCCGCCCGGCCGCGCCGGCCTTAGGAGTTAGACAGTTGTGAAACCGAAAATGACAGCTTGTGTATCGGTCCTGCGCCGCGCCGGGCCGGGCGGCCGCGGCGTGCCCCGTGCCTCCCCGCCCCGCCCCGCCCCGTCCTACTCCTACCCGCTCTCCTACCGCCAGGGCCGGGCCAGAGGGGGAGTGGGGGGAGGATTAAACAGTTAGGCCCTGCAGGGTGTTACAAGTGTTTAGAACCGCGGGCCCGCGGCCCGGCCGGCCTATGGGGAAGGAGGCCGCGGGGTCAGGCGCCTGCGCCACGAGCGCGAAAAATAAACTCGTGTCCAACAACTCCAGGAGTACGCTCCGGAGTCGGAGTAGAGGGGAACTCCCGGGGATTGGGTAGAGGACAACTCCGGGAGGAGAGTGACAGCGAACTCTGGGAGTAGAGCGCAGGCTAACTCCGGAAGGAGTAGAGTGGAGTGAAGGCTAACTCCGGGTGTACACTTCCAGGGAAAGGGCCCCCGATCTGGAAGGGCAGCTGTCCATTCAATGGGCGTAGGAGGACGATTTCACGTACACTTGCCAACATGAAGGAGGCCGCTGTTAATCCAGTAAGGGCGAAGTGCAGCTGCAGAGGGTAGTAGTATCCACACACACACACACACTAACACACGCGCACGTCGCGAGGCGGGGAGCTTTGGCTGACAGTAGAGCGCGGTGCGGCAGCGGCCTGCCGGGCTGAGCTCGTGAACGCGACTGAGACTGAGACTACGGCAGGGCAGGGCCGGGGGCCGGGGCCGGCACGCCGCACCGGCCGGGCGCGGCGGGGCGCGGCGGGGCGGGGCGGGGCGGGGCGGGGCGGGGCGGGGCGGGGCGGGGGCTGCTTGCGGCGTGCTCCGCTGGCCTGGCGCTGGCGCGGCGCTGCCTCCGGGACGCTCACTGCTGTCTGTCTCTCTCTGAGGGCAGCTCGAGCCCCGTGCACCTGCCGTAGGGTGTGACGAGGACGGAGCGCCGCCCCGCCTCGGAACGCCCCACCCCGCCCCACCCCGCCCCGCCCCGCCACAACGCTGCTTCGCGCTCCGGCCCCTCGGCTCTGCCCCGCTCTCCGCTCTGAGGGCGGCCGCTCCGGTGACTTCCAGGGAGACCCGGACAACCGGGGGGTTTCTGAAAGACGGCTGGGGTTTCAGAGAGGTCGTCGCGCCCTAGTCCGTAGACCTGGATGTTGAGGGCCGAGTCCTCGAGGAGCCGGAGCAGGCCGTCGAGCAGGCCGCGGCCCACGGACGCGCCGGCCCGGCCCGGGCCAGGACTCGGCCGCAAGGTCAGAAAGTTGCCTACCTGTCCGACAGAGTGCGTTCCAGGCTGAGCCCCGCCCCTCCGCGCCACGCCACGCCCCGCCTACAGGCGCTACAGGGCTGCGTTCGCAGCGGGCCGGGCGGTGGTGAGGCGGTGAGGTCTTGGGGGGGGGGGGGGGGGCACGACGGGCACCTCGGACGCCCTCGACTGGTTCGCCAGCCGCTCTGATGGCCGCTACAGGTTTTCCCCCGCCCCACCCCGCACCGCCCCACCCCACCCCGCCCCACCCCACCCCGCCCCACCGCGGCGCGCCGGCCCGGGGTCCGAGGCCCTCCCGGGGGGCAGTGCGCGGTGCGGCGCGGCCCCAGTGACGTCTGCATGACGCATCAGCCAGGGGATTTCTCCAGGGTGGGATGATCCCCATGATACATACATCTGCGCGGGTGGCGCGGCAGTGAAGGAACGCTCTCGACAAGAGAGGGAAGTCCTGGTATAGAGAGACTCAGAGGGAGTCTGAGGAGTCTGAGTCTCTCTAGCTGAGTCTCCTGTGGCGCGGCAGTGAAGGAACGCCCTCCACATGAGAGGGAAGTCCTGGTATAGAGAGACTCAGAGGGAGTCTGAGGAGTCTGAGTCTCTCTAGCTGAGTCTCCTGTGGCGCGGCAGTGAAGGAACGCCCTCCACATGAGAGGGAAGTCCTGTTACAGAGATAGACTCGGAGGGAGTCTGAGTCTGCGAAAAATCTATGACAATTTAAGGCAGTGTTCGGCGAAAAATAAACGCAGGAAATTTTCGGAAAATTCACGTTATTTGCATTCTTGAACACAACGGTGTTTTCCCCACGATGAGGAATAACTTTGAGAATTATCTCGCACTGTTGCGAGTGCAGTGGAGGACATGACCCGCGTGCAGGTTATGAGTTCGGCGCCCTGCCTGACTCCGACGGGACGGGACGGGCAGGCCACCACCGCCTCCGCCTGCTCCGCCTCCTGCACGTCGCTGGGCGCTAGCCGCCCGGCCGGCCGGCAGATGTCTGAAAGGAAAAGATCGAAAACATAAATGGAACCACTTGTCTCACCTTACACGCGACTTGCCGGAGCGCGGGGCGGGGCGGGGCGGGGCGGGGCGGGGCGGGGCGTGGGTGGGATTTGTTTTTCCCGGACAAAACCGAGGCGTAATTTGTTGTCCCAGGTCATCGCCTCGACGGCGAGGAGGAAGTCCCACAGCCGCGGCGCTGCCCGCGCCATACGCGAGCGAGTGGCGGCGTGGCGTGGCGGGGCGGGGCGGGGCGGGGCGGGGCGGGGCGGGCACAGCGACATGCCAAGGCCGGGGCGGGGCGGGGCGGGGCGGGGCGGGGCACTAACTGAGAGGGGCACGGGCCCGGGGCACAGACTGAGGTGCCTCCAATTAGCGAGGAATGGGCGAGACGAGGCGATGCAAGGCGAGGGCTGGTGGCCAGTCTGTCCGCACTGCACCGTCACTGTGGACAGGACAGGACAGGCCCGGGGACAGGGGCGGGACAGCCTTCCAGGACCCGCCGTCCTGCGGCGCCATTGTGGACGACAGGCGAGGAGCGGGGACAGCCCTCCCTCCAGGGCCTGCCTGCAGCCCTCCAGGGCCTGCCTGCAGCCCTCCAGGGCCTGCGTCAGAGGGCAGTGAGCAAGCAGTGAGCGAACAGGACAGGCCGCCTTCCGCGTACTGTACCGCTCCTGCCCGCGGCCCCCGCCCGGCCCGGGTCTCGGCCCGCACCGCCACATAGTCACCAAGTACGCAGTTTCAACTTGGACTTGTTTGGTAGGAAAGCCTTGCGGCCGTGGTGACGCAGGGGACCGGGCTGGCCCTACACGCACTCACACACACATTGAAAGAGAGAGAGAGAGAACAGCCCGCATGAAGGCGGTGGCTGAGTCAGACGGCAGAATGAGATGACGTCACGGGAAAGAGTCCGAGCCGTGATTCAGAAAATACATTCTGTCCGCGGTGCGGTGCACTGCCCTGCCGCCCCGCCCCACCAGTCCTGCAGAACCTTATCGCAGTTACACTGAAGAAGCAGCCACCCGGTGCCTGTGTCACCGGACCACAGCGGGTAACCCGTGCGAAAGCTTGTGAAGTTTTTTGCGGAGTTTCAAAGTGTTTTTTTCTCTTTTTTTCTAGTAAGAGAGAATATTTGAGGGGAAAAACTAGATTACGAGAAGTACAAAAATTTTCAGCTGACTGGTACTGTTTCTTTTCTTGCTAAAGTCCTGCCTTGCCTACTTCTCACTGATTTCTGTATGCAGATTTCTGGCATTTCTATCGCCTGTTTGTAAATCGGTGGTGGGGGCCGAGGACGCAGTATGAAGCCCGGCGCTGAGACCCGACCCGACCCGTCCACCCGACCAGCGCGCGAGTCGAATGGGTTGCCTACGCGGCAGGCGCGAGGGGACGAGAGACGTGGCGGGGCGAGGCGTCCTGGCTGGCTGGAGAGAAGGTCCTGGGTATATACTGTGTCCAGCACGAGTGCGACATGGGAAGAGAGAATGAGAGAGACAGACAGACAGAGACAGACAGAGGGACAGAGGGACAGACAGAGGGACGCCTGCCTAGCCGAGCCACCAGCAGGTGGCGCGCGCAGGCAGTCACACAATGGTAGCGCCCCGTAGGTCCCCCCCCCCACACCCCACCCCTTTTCCTCGGCGCCCCCCCCCCCCTTCCCCCTTCCCCTCAGCGCGAGGCGCGCAGAGTTCTCAGCGAATCGAGGTCAGCTCGACACACTGGAACGCGCTTGACTTACCTTGCCGCGCCGCGCCTCGCCGCTCAACTGATCGGGAGGGTGGGGCCTGGGCCTCTACTCGCTCGCTGGCTCCGCTCGCGGCTTTGGCACCGTGCTGCTAGAACTCGGGGGGGGGTTCACTTAGGGGGGGTGGGGTACAAATATTACAGGCCCTGGTTAGTTTCAGGACCTCCATAGGAGCTCACAGACCGTCATAATATTTGTACCCCAGGGTACGAGTATGAGGGGATTTTTATACACTGGGGAGGTGGTCCTGCGACTAGTGAGGTGCCATAGTATTTTTACCCCGACGTAGCTTATGAACGACCTCTACTTGGCATACCTAGGTTTTGCAGCAGCTCGCTTCGCCTATATCCCCCAGAGGACACGAATCTCCTTACCGACGGCCTGCTTAAAACGTCGCCAAAACGTATGCCCTCCGCGATAGCGAGGGTGACGAGCAGGAAATGGAGGGCACATGAGGCTGGGTGTGGGAAAGGGAGAATGAGAAAGAAAGAGAGCGAGAGAGAGAGAGAAGGGGGGGAGGTTGGGAGGTTGGCACGCGACCCCTCCCCCCTCCCTCTCCGCCGCGCGCGGATGGCGGCTCCGAGGTGTGGAATGTCGGTGACCTACCTCCGGAATCACTTCACTTCACGCCGCCCCGCCCCGCCCCGCCCCGCCCCGCCCCGCCCCGCCCTGTACGCAGGGATGTTCGCAATTTCCTGTCCTCTTGGTGGCCACCCTGCAGGTCCGTCCTCGTGCAGCGCGACGTGCATGACGACGAGACAAGCGCGACGTCACGTGGACAGCGAGGACGACTGACTGGCGCTTCGCGAAAGGTCAGCACCGGCGCTGCAGGAAGTCAAGTCAGCATCGACAATACATGTGCCATTCATATCGGCTCGGCTCAGCCCGAGCAGCGCCGCCGAGCAGCGCGCCGCCATGTCGCCGCCGGGCGTGGCGGGGCGGGGCGGGGCGCAGGGAGCGTCCAACTTGCAGCGAGTTGACTTGAGTATTCCCGCCAGATCGCTGGGGCCGCACATTCCTGGACGCGGCGCGGCGACCGCAGCGCTCCACAGCCCGCAGTGCTGCCAAAAGCTATGGCAGAAAATAACTCGCAACAACAGTCCAGCCAGGCCTGCCTTGGCCTGTAGAGAGAAAAAAATATAGATAAAATGTTAAGACATGCAGGCCGGCGCTCGGCTCGGCTCGGGCGCGGGTAGTGGTGTGTAGTATCAGCCGGTACGGTCGTGGGAATACGGCAGCCAGTCCGTGTGAGAGAGACACGCGTGTGTCGAGCAATACATGAACCTGGCCGCGGACCGGACAACCACACCCTGCTCCTGCTCGCTCATTCAGCAACAAGTGCGGGGCGGGCGCGGATTTTTTTATTTTTACTTTGCCGAGGAGCGTGCGCGGCGTCCTCGGTGGTAGAGACTCTTTTATTCTGCAAACGTCAATGGCAGGGAATATAAGAATAAGGCTTAACCGTGTCGCCGCTGAAACGTAGGCAATAAAGGCGCCAAAACACGGCGGAGTGGGGTGAAGCGGGGCTGAACAGCGCCTGCCTACTAGGCAACGTGTACGCACCTGTGCTAGCGTGCTGCCTAGTCGGCAGGCGCTGTTCAGCCCGCTTTACTCCACGGTGTTTGAGCGGCCTGATTATTGCCTAACTTTTCTTAAGGCTGCCTTGAGCGCGTAAGGGTAGCTTTGATTTTTGAAGGGCCTTCCGTACAGGAGACGCGCCGCCCTGGAGACCTGGAGGCAGGGGCTGGACTGGGCGGCTCCAGCGCACTCCAGCCGCGCCAGCTCCAGGCAGCGCCGGGCCGGGCCGGGCCGGCCAGGCTCCATTCCAGAGCGTGCTGCGGAGCCTGGCGGCCTGGCGCCCTCTGCAGCTGTGTGCAGCTGGCCCACTGCACCAGCTGCAGCTGCACCGCCCGCCCCGCCCCGCCCCGCCTGTTGCATTAGCGTGGAGGGCAGGGCGGGGCGCGGAGGCTGGCTAGCTGTGTGAGCCTGCCGAGTGGAGTGGAGTGGAGTGCAGCGGCCTGGCTGCCTGGCTGGCCCCGACCAGTAGGCTGATTCCGCACAGCGGCCCGGTCCCGTCTCTCTGTCCTTGTCGCACTCGTGCGGCGCGGCCGCGGGGAGCGAGAGAGAGGGCGCTACTAGACGCTGTTCGGAGTCACCCTGCAGGCCAGAGCCAGGCCAGGCCAGGACGACCAGCATCACTGGCTACATGCAACGCGGCCGGGCCGAGCCGGGCCGAGCCGAGCATTCCAGGCTGGACCGAGCCGAGCCGAGTCGAGCCCAGCCCGGAGAGAGCCGCGCCGGGCCGAGCCGAGCCGGGGCAGGGACGGGACGGCTTGCTGCGGTAGGCTGCGGGGCGCAGCTCGCCACGGCCCGGCTTGGTATGGCTGTTCTTGGGCCTCTCGCTGTGCCCCGCCGCGCCGCGCCGGCCTCGTCCCGCCCCGCCCCGCCCCGCCCCGCCCCGCCCCGCCCCGCCCCGCCCCGCCCCGCCTCGCCACACGGGCCGGGCAGGCTGAGAGCCGAGCCGAGCCGGGCCGAGCCGAGCCGGGCGGGTAGTAGTTCCCTCCCATCCCGTCCCCCGTCCCGTCCCGTGCCCCGTGCCGCCAGTGGGTTACTTTCAAGCAGCGGGGACGGTCACGCCGCTGCTACGCGCGTTTTCGTGCTGGCTCTCTGTGTGTGCGCGCCGCGTGCCAAGTGTGTGAGTGTGTGTGCGTGCGCGCGTGTGTGTGAAGTGCAGGGTGAAGTGTGATGTGCAGTGAAGTGTGAGTGATGCGGCGCAGGATGTGCGCGCGGGGGCGCGCGGTGCAGGCGCGGCGGGGCGGCGCAGCGGCCGAGCCGGCCAGCAGGCGCCCGCCACCGTCATGAGCATGGTCATGAGCTCCCCCAAGACGGCCCGCCGGCGCCACCTGCGCCCCCAGGCGAGCCTGTCCCTGGTGCCGCCCCTGGGGCCGCTGGGCCCGCTGGGCCTGGGCCCCATGGGCCCCACCGTCATGGCCCCCGCCCCCTCCGGGGCCCACGCCGCCCTGGGCCGCCCCGTGCCGCGGCCCGCGCGCATCGTGCGCACCACCCTCAAGACTAAGCTGTCCGTGGAGGCGAGCAGCCTGGCGCCGCCGGCCCAGGACCGGCACCCGGCGCGGCACCCCGCCCCGGCCCGGCACCAGCACCACAGGCCCCTGGGCCAAATGCTCCACCCGGGGCTGCTCGGCCCGCCCGGGCCCCCGCCGGGGCCTCCGCCCGGCCCCCCGCCCGGCCCACCTCTCGGCCCCCCGCCCGGCCCACCCCCCCGCCAAACTCTGGATAAGCGGAAAGCAACAAGAACTACACACCTCGGGACCGGACCGGGCCCGCCCCCAGGCCCGCCCCCCGGCCCGCCCCCGGGCCACATTTATCAGCACCTGCCGTCCTCCAGGGAGCCCTCCAGGGACTACCTCAGGCTACCGCACGGATTCCTACCCCTCCAGGGCTCCAAGTCGCTGGGACGCCTCGACGGCCTGAAAGAGGTACGTATCTGGAAGAGTCCGCTCCAGGCATTCCAGGGTGACGGGCGCTGCGCGCTGCAGCCTACCGCTGGAGGATGCCTGGCCTGCGGGCCGCTCTGCGCCGCGCTGCGCTTGCGGCCAAGAGCTTGTCCTTGAGGACAGGTGTGGGGATGAAATCACAACAAAATGGCTTGGCGGGAAGAATGCAGCTGCGGCTCCACATGTGGTGTTCCCCTCCCCGCCCCGCCCCGCCCCGCCCCGCCCCGCCCCGCCTCAGGCAGTGGCGTGGAGCTGAGCCAGCCGGGACCGCCAGGACCATGTCTTCATGACTGTCCGAAACTGGACAAGAATGTCGACAGACTCGCTGGAGAACTTTTTTGCTGGACAAACCGACCGACTCGCTCGCTCTTGCGCGAGTGAGTGTGTGTGTGTGTGTGTGTGTGTGCGCTCATGGCTACTGTCAGTGGTGGGGGCGGGGAGCTATCACGTGACTAGGTTTACTCTGAGCGGCACTTTTCAAACGCCTCGGGAAAAGTGGATTCGCGCGTGGCCGTCGGAATCTTTGCACGCGAATGTTGTCAGGTACTTTTGTAAGTGTGTCCTCTCTTCTAATACGTTAAGCGCTGTTCTTAAGTCAAAGACTTGACTCTTGAAGCGCCACTTCGTCGACAGCCACCGGACCAGAGCTTGAGGGGAGGCTTGTCATTACGTTTATTGAAACAGTTTAAATTACCAAGTGTCAGTCCATCTGGTCTCCGATGCTTCCATTAAATAAAGGTTGCAACCGCGTTGGCATTTCTAAATGTGAGCAGACGCCAAAGACTATACTGTTATTGTAGGGCGACACATGTCTACCCTGCCAAAAGTTATTGCTTCAGAAGCAAAAAGGTGTTGTCCAAGTTGAAGTTGAAGTTTCTGGAGTCGGCCTCTGTCAATCCCTGGAGTCAGCCTCTGTCAGTCCCCTGGAGTCTGTCTGTCCCCTACCTGCTGCTCAGTCAACACATACGGTTTTCCCTCTCTTTCTCTCTCTGCTCAATGGCCCTCTTTTCGTATGAATGGCTTCCCTTTATGCACCCCGAGGTGCAATGTCCCTCTGACTTGCCTGGCCTGGCCCCAGGCTGGCTCGCCCCTGGGCCGCCTGGCTGCCCACCTGGCTGGCCGCGCCCCCAGCCCGAGCTGGCAGCCAGCTGGGGGAAGCCTGGCGAACGCCTCTGCACCCCTAAGCCGTGCACCCCGGCGCCCCCCCGCCCCGCCCCGCCCCGCCCCGCCCCGCCCGCGAGCTGCACCGGCTGGGTCTCTTAGACAGGCCTGCGTCCTTCCACCACCAAGTGTACAAATGTACAAGATTAATCTGGTATATTTTTCTAGAGTGAAGATTTCTCGATTTCGGCTTCTCTCCGTGGGGCGGTTGAGGGGCACGTGGACAGTACCACGCTTAAGACCACGTGACCCCCCCTCCTCGCATGGGCGGCAGTCAGGGGTAGCAGAAGATGCAAATGGGGAGAAAATGTTCACGTTGTAAAAGCATTCGTTCATCTACTTACATATGTGAGAGTCTCCTGTGGTTACACATGACACCTGTTGGCATGGAGAGCACGTGGAGCGTGTAGAGCGCCGGTATTTCGATAATGCAATATTTCCATATAATTACGGTAGCCGATAACGAAACCGATGAAGAAATCTTATCGAACTCCGATAACGAAATCTCACCGTCGCACAGCCCTGGCCTGCCGCACCCCCACCCCACCCCCGACCAGACGCACCGCATCACTCGTCCACTTGCCCGGCTCGACTCTGCGCGAAGCTCTCTAACTGTCACAGAGTCTCTTTCCCCCTATTCTATTTTCCTCTTCTCTCTTTCACCCTTTTCCTCCCCTCCTTTCCATATCATTTTCTCGGCACGCCTGAGCCTATACGGGGAGGGGGCAAAACCCCCCTTTGCCCCCTCCCCCTCCCTGTATCCGCGCCTGCTCATAACTGATCTCGACCAGCACAGCACAGTAGCCATTTTAATGGAAATAAACAACAGGACGGCCCGAAAAAAACGAAAACTTGCCCAAATTGGCTCGATGTCAGTTCCAAATCCTTTCAAACTTGCAAACTGCTATTGGTATTGTAGATTCTGTCGTGTGCAGTGGCGGGGGAGGAGCAGCAGAGCCCTGCATAGAGCGAGCGTCGGCAGGCTCGGCTGCCGAACCTCACTGGACCCGCTCCGCTCCGCTCGGTTCGGCTCGTCTGAGCTGGGCTCTGCTCGGCTCCGCTCGTCTGCCTGGCGAGCGTTTGACGGGGCATCGGAGGCTCTTTAGGGCTCTTTAACTGAGCGAGAGAGACAGCATAGCCGGCACCGGCCAGTGCGACAGAGACGCGAGAGGCTCGCTTCGTTTCGTTGTCGCCTCGGTCAGCCGACAGACGGCGCGATTGAGTGTCACTACTCTAAGATCGAGAGACTTTTGCGGCAGTCTACCTACCCTCCCCCACACCTCTTTTCGCCAACGAGCCTCGACGCTCGCTCTATGCAGGGCTCTGAGGAGCAGCGCCTGTTGGACTCGAGTGCCGTGTGGTGTGGTGGTGGTGATGTAACCGCGCGTCTTCCTCAAAGTACCTCCCTAGTGTTTCCCCCAAAATTTCAGAAAATTCCTTTAATCGCGGCGCACAGCGCGCTCGCGCGCGCCATGTCTGCGAGCCGGTCTGTCTCGTATCAAAACCTTTGGCGCAACGATAGCAGCCAGTCAGGCAGGCAGGCAGGTAGCCCCCACCCAGGCTTTGGTATGTTGTGACACCAGGCCGGGCCGGGCCGCGCCGGGCCGCGCCGGGCGAGGACAGAACAGGCTGCGTCGGCCCCTACCCCTACCCCTACCCCTCCCGCGGGCCGGCGCGGTGTGGCGCGGCCCCTCCAGTCAGTCAGGAGGGGGTGGGGGGAGGAGGGATAGGGAAAGGGGCCCGGGCCCGGGTGAAGGGGGAGAGGAGTAGAGAGAAAAAACGAATCAACCGAGGAAAAACACCCGTCCGTCCCGTCCGTCCCGTCCCGGGCGGCCAGCCCGGCGGCCTGCCCTGCCCTGCCCCGCCCCGTCCTGCTGCCGCTGGCAGGCTGGGCTCCGGTGTGATGGGCGGGGGGGGGGGGGGGGGGCAACAAATCTGTTACTCCCCCCCCCTACCCCCCTCACCGCCATCCTCTTCGCCTCTTCCCGATCGCAATTTTCTTTTTCCGCGCGCGAGGCGGAAGGGCATTCAATGACGTCGACGACAAGCGGAGCGTCAGCTCACTGCCCTGCGCAGCCCTGCGGTGTCCCGTGTGCCGCGCACCGCCCCTGGAGCTTCCGTATCCGGACGCGCGGGAACGGGGGCGGAGCGGGCTCATTACACAGAGAGAGAGGGAGAGAGAGAGAGAGGGAGAGAGGGAGAAGGGGCGGGGGGCATCTGCTACTGCACTGACGGACTTCATACTTGCGCACTGCCAGCGGCGCTGTGATTCTAATTCAGGAAACGCCCCCTTCGTCGTGTGTGTGTGTGTGTGTGTGCTCCGGGCTGACACTCCGTTCACACGTGCACACACACACACACGTGTAGATTGCACGTGTAGCTCCTCCGGACACTTGGCTGAGTGACGCATAAACCAGGTGTTTCAGAGAACACGTAAGAGTGTTGCGGGTCTGCCTACCCAAAGGGGCCACGACGCGGCGCTGGCAGGCACACCCGCCATACTGTGACGTGTTCTCCGAAACACCCGGTACATCATCAAGCTATTTGATGTTTCGGCGTTCTCTCGAGGCGTTCTCTAGTCGTGGTGCGGGGTGGGGCTCCCGCCGCGAGGCGTTCGCGCGGGGTGGCCGGCTGGCCGCGACAGCTCCTCCCTCGCCCGCCCCGCCCCGCCCCGCCCCGCCCTCCAGCGGCGCCGTCGGGTAGCAGGCAGGTGTAAAAGCTGTTGTACTCGCGGGCGGTCTGGTGCGGAAATACGTCATGACTCTCTCACAGTTGTAAATAGCACAAAATATGCTGTGAATCTATTTATTTTTCACAGTGGCCCCCTAAGCCGCCACACACGTCGCTTAGATCCCTCGGTGTTTAGCCACGGGCTGTACACGTGTCGGCCCATGCCGGCTCGGGCAGGCAGCTCCGGCAGCTCCAGGAGCTCCGGCCCCGGCCAGCTCTAGCTGCTCCAGGAAACTCCAGTAGCTGCGGCTGCTCCGGCAGGCAGCTCCAGCAGCTCCAGGAGCTCCGGCTCCGGCCAGCTCTAGCTGCTCCAGGAAACTCCAGTAGCTCCGGCCGCTCCGGCAGGCAGCTCCAGGAGCTCCGGCTCCGGCCAGCTCCAGGAGCTCCGGCTCCGGCCAGCTCCAGGAGCTCCGGCTCCGGCCAGCTCTAGCTGCTCCAGGAAACTCCAGTAGCTCCGGCCGCTCCGGCCAGCTCCAGGAGCTCCGGCTCCGGCCAGCTCTAGCTGCTCCAGGAAACTCCAGTAGCTCCGGCCGCTCCGGCCAGCTCTAGCAGCTCTTGCATTCTCCTGCCTGAGTCGAGCGTCCACCCCTCTGTACTTTGTATTCCGGCCGGCCCACTGTACCGGATGCACAGCTGCAAGTGGGCTGCCTATCCGCACGGGGCGCGCCATAGATTGTAAAACCACCGTTTTACGATTTTTTAATTTTTTTTTTGTGGACTTTTTATAAACCGTGCGTGTTACTTGGTGACGCCGACTTCGCACAGGTGTGCCTCTCCGTTTCTCGCTGTGCTGCTAATCCTTTTAGCTGTATGGCATGCGGCCAGGGCGGGGCGGGGCGGGGCGGGGCGGGGCGGGGCGGGGCGGGGCGAGGTGGGTCCAGTGTGTCGGCGCTCATGTGGCAGCATTCATACTCGCGCTTTACCATTCCAGTCGTGTGCTGCTGTCCTGGGCGCGGGCCGGGGCGGGGCACGGCGCACATCGACTCGGGCAGGAGGGAGGGCCAGGGGCCGTGCAGGGCCGTGCAGGGCCCCCCGCGCCCAGGGCGGCCAGGGCCCAGGGCTGAGCGGGCCGGGACGGGACGGGCTGGACTTGACGTTCATTGTAATTCAATACGAAAGCGAGCCGAGCTGTGCTCGAGCCCGCCCCGCCCCGCCCCGCCCCGCCCCGCCCCGCCCCGCGTCGCTGCGTGCGTTGACTGGTGTACCTGGCCTGTAGTGAAGGGGAGGGGAGGGTTGGGGGCTGTTTGATGAAAGTGAAAGTATATTGTGGCGGCCCGGGCCGGGCAGGGCCGGGGAGTGGTGGGGCGGGGCGTTTGTCCGCTCACTGACCACTCCGTGCCCCGGCGGCCCGGCCCGGCCCGGCCCGGCCCGGCCGCGGCGTGGCGCGAGCTGCGACGCGGGCTGAAAGCTCTGAAGGTGAACGTGGTGTACGGCTGGAAAGAAAGCTGAAAGAGCTCCGACCCGCTAGCGCACGCCGCGCCGCGCCGGGCCAACACCGTCACAGGCGACTTGGCCGCCTGAAAAGCTCGACGGAGGAAACGACAAATTTTCAGTCGCACGCTTCACCGACGGCGCCTGCCCGCTTATACCCTCTTTTGACCGCGGTTTTCAGTTCCGAAAACAAAAAATAATGGTCATGTTGATCGTGCTGACAGTGTCTAGTTTCGCCTATTGATCTGGCTCGAGTCGGGTCCTCATGAGACCCCTGGCGGATAGGCAACCCCACGTCACCCGTGCGTGCGGTACAGCACACCTCACGGGCGCCCTGCCATGCCCTCGCCCCGCCCCGGCGCGCTCGCTCTGAGAATTCGGCCAGCCCCCTTCCCCCCCCCCTCCGCCTTCTGGTCGACGCGGCGCTCCCCCCGGCATGGCAACACTCATTAGCTGATGCTGCAACCCATGAGCCGCTGAACCTGTTGCTAGCCCCTCCCTCCCTCCCCCTCCCCCTCCCCCTCTCTCCCCGTCCCTCTCTCTCTCTCCCCCTCTCGTTCTTTCTCTCTCTCTCAGCAGCTCGCAGTGACGGCTGGTCAGGTTGGCAGCCCTACGTGCTGGAAGAGGGGGGGGGGGAGGTGTCCTGCAGGTCCCAGCCGGAAGTAGCCGCCGCCGTGTCGGGCCGCGTCAGAGCGGTGCGGCGCGGTGGGGCGGGGCGGGGCGGGGTGGGGCGGGGTGGGGCGGGGCGCGGTGGGGCGCGGTGGGGCTCTTTCACCCGGAACACGCGGAACAGGTTTGTCGTGATTGCGCAGAGAAACCGTCGCCGCGCCGCGCCGCGCCACGCCACGCCACGCCACGCCGCGCCACGCCACGCCACGCCGCGCCACGCCACGCCACGCCGCGCCACGCCCTTGCGACACAGCCGCATGGGCTACTGATTCGTTGGCTGATGCTGTCGAGAGCTTCCACCAGGCACAACTACACCTCGATACATTTTTTGAAAAACAAAAGAAGAAGAGGAAGAAAAAACAACCTACAAAACAGGCGCTGCTATAGTTGTGAACCCGGGTTTCATGAGCGAGAGAGAGAGAGAGGGAGTTAGATGGAATGACTTGATCCGCAGAGATTCCAACGTTTCTTCTCCATTTTTGCCGAGTGCCCGATTCATAAAGTAAGGAAGCCCGATTATTCCGCAGGCATTCCGCGCCGCCGCAGAAAGAATGTGCTGCATCTATCGGCGCTTACGGTTTCGAGTAATCATATTGTTTCAGGCGAGATGTCGAAGGCCCCTCTCCTCCCCCCCTCTCCTGCCAGGGGCCAGGGGGGTGGCGGGTCAACAAACTCGAGAGGCGAGGGTTGGGGCGGCGCACAGCGTGGCGTGGCGTGGCGTGGCGTGGCGTGGCGTGGCGTGGCAGTCAGCGGCTCGAGAGATTCACATTCACTCAATCGGACGAGAAGAGACGAGACGCGACGCGCCCCTGGATCATAATAAACTTATCACGTGATCCGAGATGGCAGAGGCGCATTCCAGGACCTGTTACACTAGAGACAAGTGTGTGTCAATGGCCCATTGGGTGCGCCATTTTCTATTCATACATTCAAAGGTGTAAGTTTTCTTAGGAATTTCACACTTAGGCGTAAACGAATTAAAATTCACACAGCTTCAGAGGGTCCCTCGAGGTGTGTGAAATTCGTGTGAAAATTCGCTCGCGTTTACTTGTTCGAGTGAGAAAACGGATCGGATATCCACACACCAGTACGTACGCGACATTCACACACTTGGGTCACCAGTGCAGGTTCTGGAATGCGGGTCTTTGCCTCACACGCGAGTTAGTGTGTGACTTGGGCTTCTTTTAAGTACCGGCCCCGCCCCGCTAACTTGGTATGTAGCGGCGACACCATTCTGAAAGGATATCTGATCGTGGAAGGCGAGCGGGCGGGGCGGGGCGGGGCGGGGTGGGGCGGCAGGCCAGGTGAGTCAAAGGCTCCCTGCCCCGTGAATGTCGTCTGGTCCCCCTGGTCGTCTAGCGTTGGGCTCAGCTGTCGCGCGCACCCCCGTCCCCGTGCTCAGGGGCGTAACTAGGGGGGGCGGGGGGGGGGGGGGCGATGGGGGGATTGCCCCCCCCCCCCCCCTTGGTCCCCGAAGGGGACCAAAATTTCCGATCTTATCGCTGCCAAGCGCTGCCGCCCCGAGCCGCCGCCCTTGCTTAAGCCCTATAAAACTCAGGGTATAGAGCGATCCGGGAAATCCGGGAAACAACCCTTAAATTTTAGTCGCTTTGGAAAAGAAAATCAGAATTTCGCCTAAAATTCGGGAAAACTCGGTTGTGGCAAGATGTGGCTCGGAGCTCGTCACTGACAGTAACTGAGAATGTCGTTTTCTTTACTAAACCTTAATTTCAATTTTAAAAAATTTCTCGCTCGCTTCGCTCGCGGCATTTTAATTGAGTGGATGCGAAAGCATTCAACTGGCATCGAAATGGTTGATAGAACGTAGTGAAATGTCAGTGTCTCCATAGGAGTCACCTACAAAGACATATCACTTGTTCAAGTCCATTTATCGTCAAAAATTGCGTTTTTTTTTTCGCTCGCTTCGCTCACGATTGTAATTTTGGAAGTTTACCCCTACGGTTAGGCAACCCGCGAAGCATCGCCCATCCCTTTCAAGAGCCCTAATTACGCCCCTGCTCGTACTGTATGCGTGCACTGAGAACTTCAACTTCTGTTATTGAGGCGTTTTGCGTCTCACCCTTTTCCAGTTTAACTGCGCCTGTTTTCGCTCCGTCGCCATCTGAACTGCTCGGGTCCGGCCGGCCGGGCGCAGACGCTCCGCTCTGTATAATGGTCGTATCGGTCTGCTCCTCGCTCTTTCCTCCACTCCACATCTGTTCATTTCTCTTTGTTTTCCTGTCACCGTGCCCTCACCTTAATTCGCTCCTCTCCCCCCCCCCCTCTCTCTCTCCCTCTCCCTCCCTCTCTCGCCCGCTCGCTCTCTCTCTCTCGCTCGCTCTCTCGCTCGCTCTCTCTCTCTCGCTCGCTCTCTCTCTCTCTCTCTCGCTCTCTCTCTCTCGCTCGCTCTCTCTCTCTCTCTCTCTCTCTCTCTCTCTCTCTCTCTCTCTCTCTCTCTCTCTCTCTCTCTCTCACTCTCTCTCTCTCACTCTCTCATGCTCCCACCCTCCCCCCCGTGGCGCCGGCGCTGCCCGGGGCCTGGGCAGGGCTGGGCTGGGCTGCACGGGGGTGGTGTTGGGGGCGGCGAGGCTGCAGGCTCCCGGCCTGGGCCTGGACCACGGATCATTCGCCTGTCAGAGGTTGAGGTAGCAGCCCGCGCCGTGCCGCCCCCGCGCCGCGCCGTGCCGCCCCCATGGCCTGCTGGTCCCTGATCCTCAAGTCCGTCCTGACCACCGGCGCCGTCCTCGTGGCCATTGGCCTGGTCCTGTGCCCCGTCGCCTGGATCGTGCTGCGAGTGTGCGGCCGGCGGCGTCGTCGTCGGGGACGTCTAGTCCACTGTTAGAAAAACCCTACGGTATCTCGTAGGACGGCCCGCTCCGAAACTTTGTCACCTCGGCCGTACCGTATTTTTAGTTTTTGCCTACTGTGCCTTCTAGGGTACACCATAATTTTGCACACGTGTTGCGGTGGCTCAATCGGTGGTGATGAAGGACACGTGTGACTGCCGCGGACGCGTGCTGGAAGTGGTGGTCGTGAACCTGCGGGTGGCCCTCTTCTTCGTGGTCGCGTTCCTCGCGCTGTCGTGCGTCCTCGCCCTGCGCAGACGGCGGCGATGACGGACTCCAAGTGCCTCGGCGCCGTGTGGGTCGGCCTGTGCTTCTTCCTGCTGGCCGTGGCGGTCGTGCTCTTCGTCCAGATTGTCGTCGAGATCACGCAGCGAGGATGATCAGCTTCCTGGTGCTGGTCCTGCTCGTCCGCCTGGCGGTGCGCATCGCCCTCGCCGTGCTGCACGTCATCCTTTCGTTAGTCCTGGCGGCCGTCGTCACCCTCCGACTCGTCATCCTCAATCTCGCCGAGTGGCTCGAGTGGATCGAGCTGATGCTGTTGGGGATGGCGAGGAGGCCGTGACGCCCTGGGCGCGCTCGCCCGGGTGACGGACGGGTGACGGCCGGCCGGCCGGCGAGGATGGTGGTGTCGTACCTGGCGGTGCTGGCGGTGCTGGTGACGGCGGACCTGGCGGTCGCGGTGACGGCGATCGCGTGCTGGGTGCTGCACCGCGCCGCGCCGTGCAGGAGGCGGCCCCGGCCTAGGCGGCCCCGGCCTCCCGGCCCCGGCCCCGGCAGGTAAGTACCGTAAGCGACCTTAGCTGCAGCGGGCGAGACGTGCGTGACGGTGTCCCGAGGCAGGGCGAGGATCATCCCCTCCCCGGGCGCCCCGCCCCGCCCCGCCCCGCCCGGAGATAGGCCCTTGGCGTCTCATTTCCTATACGCCCCTTTGCGCCTGCCCCAGGCCCCGGCTAGGCCGTCGCAATCGCTCAATATTTTCTTTTCTTGACCCTCTGGGCGAGGCGTGGCGTGTGCTGCCGTGCCGCCCTTGTCATCTATCACATTTCCCGGCGTCTGAGACGCACACAGGGCCCGCTCTCGACCCGCGGCGCTTGGCTCAGTGGCCGCGGAGGAAGTAATCTCAGTTTCAAAGATGTACCCGGCATATGCAAAAATAATAATAATAATAATAATTATGGCATGGCGCTATGAGGTTTAGCGAAAATGAGCAGTACGTTTACAAATTAACTGCGCCGTTTCCTTCGATTTTAGGCCTCTGCTGTTGTAGAAAGGTCAGATATAAATGATAGTGCCCTGTCCGTGTGGAGGGCCAGCTCTCGCTGTACAGTACCTCGAGCACATGTTCACGCACTGGTGGAAGGAGAGGAGAGGAGCTACCTGTTGCGGCCAGGGCCAGAAGGGCTCGGGGTGAGCGCCCCCACCCCACCCGGCCGCGCCGCCGCGCCCGCGCCGGGGGACGCTAAGCAGTCCAGAGTTGCGCAGGTCGGAGGCGGGGGCCGGGGCGGGGTGGGCGCGGCGCCTAGCCGCGTCGCGTGGCGCAGGGCCACCGCCCGCGGTCCCTCCCCGCCCCGCCAGACGGAGGGGTGAGTGCGCGGCGCTCGACGCGCCCCCAGGTGGCAAAGGGGGTGGGGGGACCACCAGGCCGAAACACGCAGAGCAAACTTTCATCCGGAGTACGCTCTTCCGGTAGTGTTTCCCGATCAGCTGTCCAGCTTTGCGCTAGTCTGCGACGAGCAGAGCGGAGCGGGGCCGCGCCGCGAGGTCACCAGAGCCCCGCCCCGCCCCGCCCCGCCCCGCGCCGTGGACGCGGCGGCAGTGCGGCAGCGCCCGGCCCGGCCCGCGCCAGCCAGCGGTGTCCCATTATCGGCCGTGGGAAATAGGTCCGGCCGGCGGGACGGGACGGGACGGCACGGGACGGGGACGAGGTCTGGTCTGGCACGGGGCTGCTCCTGATAAAAATTGTTTGCTCATTTCGCCTGGGCTGGTGCGGCTGGTGTCTCGCGGCCGCGGCCGGCCCTAGCTCCGCGCGTCCAGGGCAGCCCCAGCCCGCCCCAGCCGAGACGAGACGAGACAGTCCCACAAATATTTGCGTCCGGATTGAGTGCCGGGTATATTCGGCTACTGATGGACCCGGTCCGGCGGGGCCTCGAGGGCGGCGACCCCGTCTGTCTGTCTGTCTGTCTGTCTGTCTGTCTGTCTGTCCGTCTGTCGCGCTGGCCGTGTGCGAGTGCCTGCCCTGCCTGTCTCACAGCCACAAGGCTTGGGGTTGAGTG
The DNA here is from genome assembly GCA_033675135.1 of Frankliniella intonsa. NCBI lineage: Eukaryota > Metazoa > Arthropoda > Insecta > Thysanoptera > Thripidae > Frankliniella > Frankliniella intonsa. The sequence continues at coordinate 3,732,892 of CM066246.1, read as the reverse complement.
CTCGGCCGGACCGGACCGCACCGCTCCGCGGGCCGCACGCGCCGGGCCGGGCCGGGCCGGGGCAGGCTCGGTGGCAGGTGCTCGACACCATTCTGCCCGCCGCGCCCCGCCCCGCCCCGCCCCGCCCCGCCGCACCTCAGTGCGCCCGGCTGCGCACTGCTTGCATTCCACGCGTGCACCACACGCCGGGGCGGGGCGGGGTGGTTTAAGGATGAAGCTGGCAAGCAGCAGAGACCATCCTAATGGCAAATTATTACATCTCCCTTTCCGTGAAACACAATAGACGATTACCCTCCTCCCCGCCCCCCCTCTCTCCCGAGCAGAAGATGGCCTTGTGCGCCACTCCCACCGCGCCCGAGCCGTCCAGGTCTGCCCCGCCCCGCCCCGCCCCGCACGCGCCGCACGGGCGGGACCGGACCGTGGCGCGCTCTCCGGGCGGCGTGCGGCCGCGCCGGGAACCACACACGGGCGCCGCGACGCCCCGCGCCGCCCCGCGAGCTCACTCGCCGCTGCAGGACGACGAGTGCGCTGTGAGCGCGGAGGGCGCGGGGCCGAGTACAGTATCGCGCTCGTGCCGAGCTTGTCCTACGTCCTGGTCGCCTCTGCGGCGCGGGGCGCGGGGCGCGCACCACCAGGAGTGCGACGCGACGGTCACTGAGCACTGGCGCCCTTGCGCCAGGGGCGATCCTCGAGCTCCAACACCTGGCCTCTCCGCGCACAGAAAAAAAAATATATATAAAACGTTGAAGAAACCATCCCGAGATTAGCTCAGGGACGACCATAAAGTCATGAGTCTGAGACTGACCCGCTCCCGGTGCCTGTACCGCGTCGCGTCGCCAACCTTCCTGAGGTGCGCGCCTCGGGGTTAGGCCGCACCGTGCCGCGCGCGCGACCTGCGGGGTGGCCTACCTCGCAGGCGGCCCGGCCCGGCCCGGCCGGCAGATTCCTGTGTATTTGTCGGGTCGGGTCGGGCCGCACCTCTTGTTTACGTTTCCCCGCTGGACGTGTGCTGGACGTGGCGACGGAGCGGGGGGGGGGGGGGGGGGGGGGGGGGCACCAGGAGCACCTTGGAGGCACGCGCTGCAGGCCGCCGCCGGCGCTCCCGAGAGCCCGCCCCGCCCCGCCCCGCCCCGCCCCGAGCTACAAGTCGGGATTACGATTATCAAAGTAGGGGCGCGCGAACACGCGCCCCCTAGATCCTCCCGGCCGCCCGGCGGTGGGGCGGAGGGTCTTGCGGGCGAGCAGGGAGGGCGCCGCGCGCGCAGTCCACGGGGCGCGGGCGGGGGCGGGGGCGGGAGTGTCGGAGGACTCGCGGCGAGGCTAAGGAGCGCGGGGCCTAAGGAGGAGAGGAGGAGCAAGAGAAGGAGGAGGAGGCTGACTCAGCGAGTCCGCAGGGGGGATTGGGGGGGGGGGGGGGGGGGGGTGGGCACACGCTCGCGAGTTGAGCCGGCGCGGCGCGGCGGAGCGGCTGAGCAATGGTCTGCTTGTCCAGTGTCGCTCGCCGCTCAGCCCCGCGCAGCCGCGGCATAGCACGGGCAGAGGCTCCGCGCGCGTCCATGCCAGGCCCGGCCGCGTTTCCGTCCTCGTTGTTGTTGTGTTGTTGTTGTTGTTGAACGCGCGTGCTCGTCCCGTACCCAACATGTAGACCCACCGCGAGGCGGGAACAGCCAAGGTTGTTCAGGTAGTGCTAGACCTGTTGTTGTTGTTGGCGGTGCTGGTTAGGGGCGCTATTAGCGGGTCCTCGATGGACCGGACGGGACGGCGACAGTGTGAAGTTGCCCCCCGCGGCCTGAGCCTGCCTGCCTGTGGGTCCAGTGCCTGCTCGGGCGGATCGAGGCCGCCGTGCCTGGCAGGTCTGTCCGCCGGGGCCGCGCCGGGCCGCGCTGGGGCCGGTACCAGCTCTGGCCCACCCGGTTCTCCGCGGTTTTCGCGGAACTCGGCCGGCGTCATCGCCCAGCCCAGCCCGACCGCCAGACTCCATTCTGGTCGGGTCGGGGCGGGGCGTGGCGGGGCGGGGCGGTCCCCCCCGGCTCGGACCTGGTCATGGCGCCGGGCCGGCGCGGAACTGCTGCACAAATGATTATGATTTCTTCCAAGTTTTTCTGCGAATAAGCTGTCGTGCGTGTGAGTCCGCTAGCAGGGAGAAATTATGTGGAAGGAGGGTGAATAACGCTGCGGCCGCGCGTCGCATAGAGGAACCCGGTAGTCCTAGTCGTGTGTGAGTGTCTGTGTGTGTGTGTGTGTGAGGACGTCTCCTCATCGATATTTGACTCGTCTCTCGACTCGGCACTCCTCCGGACTCCTGTGTGCTAATATGCCTCGCCTGCGCGCGCGCCTGTGTGTGTATGTGTACACACGCGTGTCTGTGTGTGTGTGTGTGCACAGCCCACGTGTGTGCCGCATGATGTCTCATCCGAGTGCCATCCTCCTCCTACCGTTGTCGTCCCACTATTGGCAGGCCTCTTCTTACATCATTCCGCACTGCGAAATGGCGTGGCGGGGCGTGGCGGGGCGGGGCGTGGTGGTGGCCGCGAGTGCGGAGGACGAGGGGCGGGGCGAAGGGGGAGGAGGGGGAGAGGGTAGAATCGAAGGTGGAGGCTGGGCTGCCATGGCGGCACCGGCAGCAGCGGCGCGGCGCGGCGTGGGCCGCAGATCCGGCCGTTTCGAAAGCATTTTCGCGCGGGGGAGGTGAACTGGGGGGGGGGGGGGGGGCACTTCCCGCTCGGCCGGCGGAACCACGGCGTTTTGTCGAAGGTTATATACATATCGCACCGCTCTGCCGGCGCGAGGCGGCGGCGGCGGCGCCGAGCGCGTCAGGGTAGGCAACCCGCCTGCACTCGTGCTAACACGTTGCCTAGTAGGCAGGTGCAGCAGATGGAGCCCGCTTTACTCTACTGTGTTTTGCGGGCGACTTATTTGCCTACTTTTCTGGCAACACTGCCTGTCTGCGGCACTGGGAGTCTCGGTGAGTTTTCACTGTGAGCGACAGTGCTGCCGTCGCTTACAGTGAAATTCACCGTCCGCATTTTAGACGGGTGAAGGTCGGGACGGGAGGGACATAACTGCATAGACGAAGGACGAAGCCTGGCGACGAAGACTGCGAAATACTCTTATGCTGCTACCCGTGGCATTCAGGGAAAGGGGGCTGGGGCTGCGGCCGGCGCTACGGGGCTTCAGGACGCAGTGCTGCGGGTCGCGCTCCCCCACCTTGAGCCGCCCCGCCCCGCCATGTGTGGCAAACGCTGTGCTAAGTGCCTCGTCACGCTAGTCACGCCGGCTCCAACTTTTAGTTTCACACTCCGCTCTCCTGATCGGCGGAGTAAAACTCGACAAAGTTTCCTTTCCTGCGGCACTCCAACAGGAGAAATAAAACAGGCGAGAAGTAGGTTACCTTCAAGTAGGGTCGTCCCGCGGCCCAAAAAAAAAAAAAAAAAAATCCGTGGGAAATTCCGCGTTAAAATTTGGGTAGAAAATTTTTAACAGTGCGTCCCGTGGCGTCCTGTCCTGTGGCAGTAGCCGGGCCGGGCCGGGCCGGTCGTCACAGTCCGCAGCCACCGTCACGTGACGGGCGTGCTCGCTTTCAGCCCGACATAATGCGGGGGAGTGGGATGTCGCCGCGGCCCGGCCCGGCCCCGGCCGCGCACACGCACAGGGCAGGGGCACTCTCTCTCTGTAGTAGCACTCTAGTTTAGAGTCCCGCGAGTACCCAACCTAACCAAACACCGCGCCTTATGGCCTGCGTGCCGACCAGGTGTTTTTCTGATCCTCGACGACAACAACAACAGTGTCAGCAATATCGATTCTCCCGCTCGCGGTCACGTGACGACTGCCTCCCGCGGGGGCGGCCAGGATGCCGACCTTCGTGTACATGAACGGGCACCTGACGGACATCATCGCCGGCCCCGCCCGGCCGCCGCCCGCGCCCTCCCCGCCGGGCAGCCTGCCCCGCGTCCACCCGCACCACCCGCGCCGCTCCCGGAGCTGGTCCCACGGCTCGCTGTCGCGGGCCTGCTCGGACCCGGGGGCGGGCGCGGGGGCGGGCGCGGGGGCGGGGGCCGGGGGCGGCCGCGCCCACTACCTGCACCCCGTCGTGTTCCACCCCCGCGCGCACCCGCCCCCGCGGGGGCCGCGGCACCACGGCTCGCAGCCGCACCTGCAGCACGGCCTGCACCAGGGCCTGCACCAGGGCCGGGGGCGGCGCACCCTGCGCCTGCACATCCAGCTGCACCGGCCCCTGGGGCCCCTGGGGGGCGCCCGCAGGCCCAGGCGGAAGGTAAGCGACCAGACACCTCAGCAGAGTGACAGCCCGACGGCGGAAATGTGTGAACCTGTCGTGACACTGGAGTAAAAGTGTTGGGAGCATTGGCTGCCTAGAGGGGAGGGGCGTTGCTACAAGCTCGACATTAAGCTGCGTAATTCAAGGGCCCTGTCTCGCATCCAGGGGCGTCTGAAGTGTCTTTTGGTAGGGGGTGTTGACTCAAGGGCGTCGACTCGAAAGTTGGCTACCTACTACGTGCCACCACACTTTCCATAACAGTTAATTGCTTTTGTTAGCACATGCGGGGAACGCCTGCTCTCCCTGCGGTGCGAGGCCGGCCGCGTAGCGTCATCGGTACCGACACAGGTGACACTACCGGTGGGCAGTGGTTCGAAAGCCAGTCACATTTTCTTTATGTTTTTTTTTTTTAAGTCAGTTACTGTGCTTTTTTGCAGTTGCTCGAGTCACAAGGACGGTATAGCTGAAAAGAACAATTTGTCCCAAAAAATTATTTAAAAAAATAAAATTAAAAAGTACGCGGTTTTTGAACCATACTGCCCACCTGGTGGTATGTGCAGTGCCGATACCAGTGACGCTACGCGGCCGGCCTAGCAGCGCACGGAGAGCAGGCGTACTGATGACACCGCGTACGTTTCTTCAGTGATTGTGGCTTCTGGCGCAGCATGCCTCCTAGTGGTCCGGCGTCTGGTACCGTGGCGACGTAGCCGTGCCGGCACAGTGTCCGCCCGGAGAGTTCGAATCTTACCCAAAAATTTAATTTTTCTGAGGACATCAAGCCGAAGGCTTGCTTGCCTGGCTCGTGGTCTAAGGGGTGCTCCGCATCCCTTATATTATTTTGGTGGCATGGAAAATCGAATCCCGGTATCTCTTTTCAAAAGTAATTCAAGCTACGGACCTGCAGTGCACGCGGCGAGTGCGGTTGTTAAGTCATCCCAATCCCGCAAAAAAAAAAAAAAAAAATAGAAAAGGAAAAAAAAACTCGGTGCAGCACTTGTCCTTCGCGGCCCGGCCCGGCCCGCCCTGCCCCGCCCCGCCCGCCCCGCCCGCCCGGCCCGCCCCGCCCGCCCCGCCCACACGGCTGACCCCATTCCAGGTTCCGCGACTCGACTGGCCTCCTCTCCTCGGTGTTATCGTTAAGCCCCTTGTTATCGTGGACGCCACCCGCACCGCCCCGCCCTGCGTCCACCGTGACGGTGAAACGTCCACGACGGCAAGGGGCCGCCCCGCCCCGCCCCGCCCCGCGTGGCGCCGCGCCGGAACGCCTTGGTGGACGCCGCGCCGTTCACAAAGAGCGCTTTAGCCAGTGTCGGCTCTCGGTGCCTCGGAGGCGTTGAGTGGCAGCCCCTGCCCCGCCCCGCCCCACCCCGCCCCTGCCACGCCCCGCCCCGCCCCGCCCCGCCCTGCGGTGTTGCCAGTTAATTCGATACGCCCTGAACTTGCTGACACACGCGTGCGTCTTTTTATTGTTGTTACTCTCATCTCGAGAGGACAGAGCAGGCCTCCATCGGTTTTCTAGAATGCTGAAATATTGTATCCAACCAATCTAGTATTACTCCATAACGCCTGGACGGTACATTTTTCTTGGCAATCAACTGCAACCTGGTGGCTGAAAAACCCCGCGCACTTTCATAGGCATGCTGAACCGCATGCAGGCGTGCGGGCGGGCGTGCCTAGCGTCGCTCACCGAGGCGCCCGCCGGCCCCGTGTGAGTATGCAACCCGCCTGCAGCCACCCGGTATTTGCCTAAGATATTCACTGCACACACGAAATTCCAAAGTTATGTCGGCCCCGTTCCGCATGACAGGACGGCGGCCCGGTGGGTCGTTAGAGAGCCCTCGACAAGGTCGATTCTCGGACTGTTCGAGTTGGAGATCCCGTACAATTTCTCCAGAATCTCGAACTCGAACAGTCTTTTATCGAGCCTCTCGTGGAGCTCTCTGATGACCCTCCAGGGTGACTTGGGGCGCAAATGATGATGGCATTGCGTGTCCGTGTGTGCGTGTGTGTGTGTGTGCGCGCGCGCGGCGGGAGGGGCGGGGCGGGGCGGGGCGGGCGAGCCCCGAGCCAGACAGACCAGCCAACCGCCCGCCGATTAGAAGGGAATCTCACTCCCCTCCCTCCCAGCCAGGAATGTGGGGGCCCCTCCTCGCCCCGCCCCGCCCCGCCCCTCCTCCCCCTACTCCACGCCCCCCCCCCCCATCCCCACGCCCCCGCGCCCCCCTGGCCCCCGCGCAGCCCCACCGGCTCGGCCCGGGCCGGGCTCAACCTCGGTAAACAAGGACCGATTGTTTTGCTGCCGAAACGCGTACTTCTGTTTTGTTTCCAGCTTGTTTCCGGCGGGCGCGCCGCGCCGCTAGCAGACGCGACGCGAGAGCAAGCGCCCCTGTCTCTTCCAATAAATGTTTCAGTCAAATGGACCCGACGAACGTTTCGGTGTTTGGGCCGGGCCGGGCCACTCGTGACGGTGCGATGTACTGTACCGCGAGACTTTGGGGCGAGGTCGGCTGTGTTTGGGCCTCCGGTTTGCACTGGAGACCCGCAAGTGTGTGAATGGCAAGTGTGCGAATGGAAATTCACACCGCTACTAGTGTGCGACATTCGCTCACTTGGGTTTGCAGCGTGCTCGGTATCGATCCACTACACGTTTTATTGTTTTATTGTTTGTTTGTTCGTGATCTTTGGTCGAGACACAATTCCTTCCCCCAAAGTGTGTGTACATATTGAAATGATCGCTTTTGCAAGTCTGTGCGGGACGGGACGGGGCCCCGTCGCCTCTCCGTCGCGCCGTGCCTTGCGGTGGAACGCCTCGGGGAACGCCCTCCCCTCCCTACCTCGCCGGGTGACCGAGGGGAACACCCCGGTGGCGAGGTGGTGAGGTGAGGCGCACGCAATGGGAGACTCTTAGACTCTTCCGTCCCGCCACGCCACGCTGCTTAATCATGCCATCAGCTTCGAGATATTTTTCTCCAGTATCCCGTGCATTTTAATTGCGGGCCGGGTCGCTGCATACGGTGGCCGGGCGGGGCGGGGCGGGGCGGGGCAGTGGGGCCCAGGTTCTTGTTTGTCAGAGAGGCGCGGCGCGGCGCGGCGTGGCGCGCAGCCGCAGCTTCCTCGCGGCGGCATTCAGAACCTCCTTGAAGTCCGAGCGAGACGGAATGTGCGCACGCACGTAGCGTCCACGTGTGGTGTGTGTGTGTGAGTGAGTGTGTTTGTATATGAGAGAGAGAGAGAGAGAGAGAGAGAGAGAGAGAGAGAGAGAGAGAGAGAGAGAGGTAAATAGCGCCCGCCAGCAGGCTAATCACTCGCGCAGGGGGGAGGGGGAGGGGAGGTGATGATGGGAGGGGCAGGGGCCGGCAGGGGCAGGGCAGGGCAGGGGCCGGCAGGCAGGGTATGTGTTTCGTGACCGCTCCCCCGCCCCTTCCTCCACCCCCTGCGCAACCTATACCTGGACTGGAGCGGGAGCCGCGGAGAAAAAGAATCGCGGCACCGGCCGAACAACAAAAACAGGAGGATTTGGAGGAGGAAAAAAATTTATACAATTGGAGTGGTGGTGGTATGAGAGAGAGGAGGAAACAGCTGCGTACTTCCGCCCGACGCGTCGCGACGAGGAGGATTGCTGGCTGGGGGGCGCGACGCGACGCGCGCTGGGAATACGCCACGCCCTGTTGTCTTTGCTGGAGGCGGGGCGGGGCGGGGCGGGGCGGGGCGGGGTGGGGTGCGCTGGAGGACGCGCTTTGAAGGTGGGAGGAAGACGTGCCGCGCCATCAGCAAAGATTCGCGCGAGGTCTGGTCTGCCTCCTTCCTCTCCCTCTCTCCTCCTCCCGCCCTCTCCTCCTCCTCTCTCCTCTCCCTCTCTCGCCGTTCCCTCCTCTCACTCGGCGTCGGGTAGGCCGACGGCTGACCCCTGACCTTGACCGATCTCGCGCCCCCCCCCCCCCCCCCCCCCCGCCTTACCCCGCCCAGCCCTGCCTGGAGTAGCCTAGTAATGAGTGGGTGAACATTCACCGTAAGCTTATAGTGCTACAGGGTTCAGCGTAGCTTACAGTGAAATTCACTGTTAGCTTTTAGGAGTGCTTAATTCTCTTTTAGATTCTTGAAAAACGACTGGGCGGTCCTCGCGAACACCTTAGCGGACGGCTGAAAGGCCGCAGGAGTACTGCCAGAGCATTGCCCACAAAATTAATCTTTTTTTTCTTCTAAAATTTGTAAAAATAAATTGAGCGGTGAACATGAGAACTTCCTTCTTCTTGAACTTTCTCACTGACGCTCTTTTTTCCTGTGTTGCAGGTCCAGAGGCTGGTGAAGTACGAGCATGTAAGTCACACTACGCTCCACAAAAACTTTTTTTCCTGTTTGCGCGGTGACAGTATTTACGAATGGTCACGCGGCCTGGTGTAAAGTAGAACTTATACGCTCCGAGCGCGACACGAGTAGGTGGTGCCGCGCCGCTGCGAGCGCCGGGGAGGTAGGCAACCCAACTGGCAGCGAGGCAGGGCGGCCGGCAGCACCGCCGGCGGCATGGGCGTACGAGGAAGAAAAGCTTACGGTGAATTTCACTGTAAGCTGCAGTGAACCCCAAACGAAACCGGTGTCATCAGCACGCCTGCTCTCCCTGCGGCGCTAAGCCGGTGTCGAAGGGGATTTATACTGAGTACACCCCCGGTACAAATCCCCGGGGACATCTGTAAACCCCCCCCGCCCCGGGTACTTATCCCCGAGGACATTAATACCCCCCAGTCGAGACCCGGAGATAGAAATATCCCAGGGGATTTATACCGGGGACCGGGGGGTAATAATCACCCAGTGAATTAATACCCCCGTGTACCGAGGGGGGTACAGGACCCTTAGGGGTTTTATACCGGGGGTATTAATCGCCGTGACAATTAATACCCCCTGTGCTCAGGGAGATACAAGACCCCCTGGGGGTTATTAATCGCCCAGACAATTGATACACAGGGGGGTACAAGACCCCCCTCCCGGGGGTTCATACCGGGGTATATTAATCGCCTGGTGAATTATTACCCCCTGTATCGAGGGGGTTACAAGACCCCTAGAGGTTTTGTACCGGGGGTATTAATCGGTGTGGGTGTCCTGCAGGAGCGGTGGCAGCAGGGCCTGCCGCAGGGCCTGCCGCAGGGGCTGCAGCAGGGCTGGCAGGACCAGCAGGGCCCGCAGCGCAGCAGCCAGGATGAGGCGGAGAGGGCGGCGGCGCGCGGGCCCCACCAGCCCAACGGCGACCTGGACCGCGTGCAGGACATGTTCCCCTTCGACCTGCTCCTGCTCTACGACGACAACCCCCTCGCCCTTGTAAGTTGACGGAATCTTTTTTTTTACGTGTTTGTATCAGTGCCCTCCTAAGGAAGATTATGTTGTTTTTTTGTGGCGTGCAGAAGGCGAAGGGCCTGATGTCCAGGCGGAACAGCCCAGCGTCCAAGCTGTCCCGCGCGCTGTCCACCAAGACGGTCGGTCGGACAGCAGCGCCCGAGGATGTTCACGCCGGCCCGGTGGACAGACTGCAGCCCGGCCCAGGGGGGCCCGGGGGCGGCGCCGGACAGGCGGCCCCCAGCGGCGGCGGCGGCCCCGGGGGCGGCGGCGGGGGCGGTGGCGGCGATATGGCACCGCCCCCGCACCCGCCCCCGCACCCAGCCCCGCACCCGAGGACGCTCCGCCAGTTCATCATGGAGGCCCCCGCGCAGTTCACGACGGTAAGCTTTGCGGCAGTCATTGCTCCGCCCCCGTGACCACATGGTGGTCACGGCCGGGCCGGGACGGGCGCGCCTGTACAGTGGCCGTGGTGCGTGTCGCAGGGCGTGCAGGGCCAGGAGCGACACCTGTTCCTGTTCTCCGACGTGCTGCTCGTCGCCAAGCCCCGCGGGCCCGGCCAGTACAAGCTCAAGGACAAGGTCCGCGTGGCCAGCCTCTGGCTCACGGCCGAGCCGCGCGCGCTCAGCGAGGTCTGCGAGGTGCACCAGGCCAAGAGCAGCGAGACGTCCTTCGTGCTGGGCTGGCCCACCACCAACGTCGTCGCCACCTTCAGGTAAGCGAGCACAGGGGTTGTCGCCCCGCCCCGCCCCGCCCGGTAGCCAGCCGTGCCTGGATGTGAATTACCCGCATTACCCTGTGCCCCGCCCCGCCCCGCCCCGCCCCGCCCCGCCCCGCCCAGACGCCGGGGTACACACGGCACAACCCTTGCCTACCCCAGCCTACCCTGGGCCGGGCCGGAGCGCTTTGTCTCCCCTCCCCGCCGCGCCAGAGAGGGGCGCACCACTCGGTTCGTGATGGCTTAAAGACACGCCGGGCCGAGACTGAGTGCAGCGCGACCTGGTCCCGCCCCGCCCCGCCCCGAGGTACATCACCGCGCCCTGATACGGGCTGCCCCGCCCCGCCCCGCCCCGCCCCGCCCCGCCCCGCCCGGGCCATGCCCGAGGACCCTCTATCGCTGCGGGCCGACGTGATGCGCTAGTTCTCCGGCCGGGCACGGCAGCAGCGCGGCGCGGCGGCCCTGGGGAACCCGACCCGAGTGGGACTGCGGAATACTGTACCATACCGAGTACCATACCGTCACTGCATCGTCACCCCCACCCAGAAAATCGTTTCCTTAAAACTAGGAAAAATTTCCTTACGTTTCGAATTTTTTCTTTAAGTCAAGGAAATTTGCCTAAAATGGACATAAAGAAATGTTTATCTTATTTTTAAGAAAAGTTTTCCTTATTTTAAGGAAAATTCTTAAAGTTAAGGGAATATTGACGTTAAAACGATGGCATTTCTTTGAAATTAAGAAAAACTTTCCTAATGTTTTTTCAAGGAAACACTTTTCTGGGTGCCCCTGACGATTATGTGCGCCTCCAGGCGTCACTCTACTACAACTACTTCCGGTCAACGCCTGGGCAGGCACTTCCATAGAGACGGTGCCCGGCCCTGTCCGGCCCGTCCGTCCCCACCCCACCCCCACCTTCTGCTTCCCCGCCCCGCCCCGCCCCGCCCCGCCCCCGCCCCGCCCCGCCCCGCCCCGCCCCGCCCCGCCCCGCCACCCTGCTGCGGCGGCGCCAGACGAGAATGGTGGTCGCGACTCGACCCCAAACGGATTTATTTGCGTGCCCGAGCTGTCCTGCCCCGCCCCGTCCCCCGCCCCCGCTGGTGGTGCTGCGAACCCCCTCCTCCCCCTCGTTTCCGTGTACACAAAGCCGTTGTAACTGCCTGTTTCAGCCACTTTCAGCGGCCCGCAGTTTGCCGCTATTGCATTATTTCCGCACAGAAATACATTTTATCAAATCGAAGTCGATTATAACATAACATTTTTTAAAAATCGACAACATTCGACGTCAATTTATTTCTCTGATCGTGTGTGATTGTAGCATCGGCCTCATTTGTTACAATTACCAGAATGGGACGCGTTATTGGTCCAAGGCCGAACTTTCTATATACATACACGGGCCGGCGTCTCTGTGCGCAGCAGTAAACCACGTCTTGTGTGACGACTGTACGTACCTGGTCTGCGCCAGAACGTACGAGCAGAGCAGAGGTAACTCGAGAAAGTTAAGGATCCCCTCCCCGCCTCGTAGAGGCGATTGAGTCCGATGATATGATAGACGAGCGTCTACGAGTATACGTATGTGTGTGTGAGAGAGTAGGAGAGAGAGAGAGAGAGACAGCGAGGTAGATGGAGAGGGAGAGAGGCAGAGGACGATTCATTGGGCCACTCATTCGCCCGTAAAATGGCGTGCAGCTGTAAGTGCGCTTTGTAACGTGATGCAAGGGGGTGCTGCCTACTGACATGGCCTCGACTGCTGGAGACTAATTTGCCCCACCCCACCCCGCCCCGCCCCGCCCCGTCTCACGGCGCCCTCCTGGGTGCGTGTTCCCCATCCCATCCTGATTGACCCCCCCCCCTTCCCCCCTCCCACGTGCTCCCTGTCTTCCACGCGTTTCCTCCCAGGGGGGGGGGGGGGGAGAGATAAAGACGCAGTACATCATACCTGTCCCTGCCCCCGTCGAGTGGTTTTTGTCGTGGCTTGGTGGCGCCTGACCCCCGGGCCGGGCCGGGCCGGGCCGGGCCGCGCCGGGCGCCACACCCCGCGCCAGCAGCAGGGCATGCAGGCCAGCAGGGCGCCAACAGGACGGAGCCAACAGGATGGGAGCGGCTGGCGGCCGGGCCGGGCCGGGCCGGCGCGGCGCGGCGGGGGCGAGACAGGGATCGGGATGGGTGTCGCGCTGCCTGCCTGGCGAGGTTGGCGACGTCGCGCCGAGCTCAGGTCACTCCGGGTGCGGCGGGGGCGGAGGGGGCGGAGGGGTGGGGGCGGGGTGCCCCACCCTCTGCCCGGCCCGCGGTACAGTACAGTACAGTACAGGTACGGCGCGGAAGTCTCGTGGGAACGGCGTGGGTCCGGGCGGGCTCCGGGCGGCAGGGGTGCCGGACACAGACCGCTCTGCTCTGCTCCGCTCCGCCCTGATCCCCCAGTGCTGTCCGGAGGCGTCCGACCGGACCAGGCCCAGCGCCGCCGCCAAAGGACATAAGACGGGCCGCTCCCGCCAGCCCGGCCCGGCCCGGCCCAGGCCGCCGCCGTCACAGCCGTCACGGCGCGCTCCATGTGCGCTCGTCACGTGTGACAAGCGTACCGTAAAAACTGTACCTCTGAAAGGCCCGCGAGGCCCGGGCGGAGCGGCCCGGCCGGCCCGCGTGACACCCGCGTTGGGCGGGCTGCCTACGCCGCCTGTGCCGGGCGCATCAGCGCGACCAACGAGTCAACACTTGGATCAAAGAAAAATCGACCTGGGATCGAGCTGAGTTTTGGCTTCGGATCAAGAGCGAAGTCGGAGGCCGAGTTGCGGTGGACAAACTCGGCGGGGTTTCCAACTCTGTGATGAGGGGAAAAGGGGTACGGAGGGGTCGGAGAGACGCAGAGTTGGGGGGGGGGGAGGGCGGGGGGCAGCTGGGAGCACAAACAACAAGTACGCCAGCAACAACAAGCTCGGAGAATCACTTGGCTCTGTCGCGTATTTCTTTGCCGTGCTGGGGCGAGTCCGGTGAATCAGCTGAGGGGTCGGAGGGGGCGGGGAGGGGGAGGGAGGGGCGGGGCCGCCGGGGCCCCAATGCTGCTTCTCAGACCTCCCCCTCCTCCTCCACCCCCTCAGCCTTCTCGACCTGCTCACCTGTTGTGCCGCGAGGGGCGGGGCGGGGCGGGCGGGGCGGGGCAGGGTCGGGCCGAGCCGAGGACCCCAGCTAATCCCACCGCCGGCGGGCAGGCACGCAGGCAGCCCCTCAGACCTGAGGACCCGGGTGACATGGGGTGACACCGGGTGACACCGGGTGACACGGGGTCAGCGCAGCGCAGGGCTCAGCCGGGCTGGTCTGGTCGCCATGCCGTCGTCGTGCAGGTGCGGGGGCCCGGGGCTCGGGGCCCGAGCAGGGGAGGAGGTCGTCCACGGCTGCGTCCCCCCCTCCCCCCGCCCCGCATGTCCCGTCTCACGAGCTCACATCTCAGCGGATGCTGATCTGGCCGCTGCGGTTCCGGACCCGGGGAAGGGAAGGGGGACACATTCCTTCCGCGAGCCCCGCCCCGCCCCGCCCCGCGTCGCGCAACTGAATCTCCGACGGAGAACGGAGAAGGACACACAGAGGGCAGAGCGGCAGCGGACGACCGGCCAGGCAGCAGAACTCAACAGCACCACCACTGGCCTACAGAGGCATCCCGTGTGACTGCGTGCGTGTGTGTGTGTGTGTGCGGTATCACCTTCCCCTCCACGAACACCGCGATACCGACGCCGCCCTGCCCCGCCTCGCCCCACCCCGCCCCCGCCACGACGCTGCAGTCTGCGCTGTGCGCTCGGAATCATTGTGTACCGTTCTCTCACCCGATGTCGATGTCCGGCCCGGCCCGGTCGCTTATTACGTGACGGAGCGCGTGTCCACTGCCCTCTGGTCTGGTCCCCGCCGCTCTCTCCCTCTCCCTCTCTCTCTCTCCTCTCCCTCTCTCCCTCTCTCGCGTCCTAAACTCCCCCTCACTCTCTTCCTGCGGGAGTTCCAGTCTTGTCTGTCGGGAACAGGAAAGGAAGAGGACGCTCGCTACGCTGCTTCCGGTCGGGTCCAGTCGCGGCGGGGCGGGGCGGGGCGGGGCGGGGCGGGGCGCGGCGGGGCGGGGCGCGGTGGTGCGTTGCGGCCGGGCCGGACGCGACGACGGGCCGGGCCGGGGCGGCACAGCGGGAGCCTCGTCGTGTTCCCCGTCGTGCTTTGGTCGTCGGGGCATTTACATTTTCCACGCCGCTTGCCGCTGCCGCCGCCGCCGCCACCGGCGCGATCAATTAGGATTTACATCGTGGAGGACGACGTGCAGTACGTGAGGCTGATAGCGCAAACGAGACGGCTCGCGCTGGCGGCCGGAGCTACCCCCCAATCACTCTATCACTCACTTCTTCCGGTTTACGGAGCGCAGTGTTTCCTATTTTTTTTCGACTTGCGCGGATGTTGAATGGATTTTGGCGCGGCCGTTGGCAGTGTACCGGGGCGGGGCGGGGACAGGCTCGTCTCGGAGCCTGTCTGCCAGCGTGTCCACCTGTCCCGCCCCGCACCCTCCAGCGTGCAGGGCGGTCTCCCCCTCCCCCACCTCCAAGGAGAACCTCACCCGCCCCCGCCCCCACCCCCGCCCGACCCTGCCCTAGGCTCGGCCCGGCGCGGGGCGGGGCGGGGCGGGGCGGGGCGGGGCGCGGCGCGGCGGCCGGGTGGCCGGCGGCCGGGTGCCCTCAGTTCTCCGCCGACCCTCGAGGCGCGAGGTGCCGCCCGTGTCGCTCGCGTCGCCCCGCCCTGCCCCTCGCTATGACGGTGCACCGCGCCGGGGCCGCCGGGGCCAGGACGGTCCGGCCCCTCTCCATGCCCGCCCTGAGCCTGCACGGCCCGGGCCCGGGGGCGCGCGCGCCGCGCCGCTCGGAGGGCTCGTCGCCCTCGCCCCTCACGTCCCCGGGGACGCCGCCGACCTCGTCGCTGGGCTCGCTGGACGGCTCGCTGGGCAGCCTGACCAGCGACTGCTGGGACGAGGAAAGCCAGGATTACGAGGACGAGGAGGAGGCGGCGGCCAGGACGGGGTGCTGGGGGCGGGCGCCCGCCCCCGCCCCCAGGGGCAGCCCTCAGCTGTCGGCGTCCAGTGCGCCCGCGGGCCGATGGGCGCCCCTGGACGCGGACGAGCCGCCCCGGGCCGCCAAGTCCACGCCGCCGGCCTCCGCCGCCCCCGCCCCCGAGCAGGCCAAGAGACCGACCTTCCTCAACCTCCGTCGCTCGACCAGCGCCAACAACACCATGTCCGCGCAGAAGTACTCCAAGCTGCCCGTGTCGCCGTTCGGCACGGTGCGCCGCGTCAGCGAGTGGCTGTCCAAGTGAGTGGAGGCGAGGCGTTGGGGTGTACCAGTGCAGCGGGCGGGGCGGGGCGGGGCGGGGCGGGGCGGGGCGGGGCGGGGCGGGGCGGGGCGGGGCGGGGCGGGTCTATGACCGCGCTGATAGCATCTCAGCCCCGACTGAGTGTGTGCATGGCCCCCGCCCCGCCGCGCCGCGCCGCGCCCTGCTGCTCCAGGAAATCCGAACATTTTAGTGGGGAGAAAGAAAGTGGCAGTTGTGTGTGTGTGTGTGCGTCCGAGTGTGAAGTGCGGGGGTGTGCCCGGACCCGGGCCAGAGTGTCGTCACGGATTGGAGACGCCGTCGCGGAGGCTCGCGCCGCGCCCATGTGAGGGGAGAGTGTGTGAGTGCCGTGCCGTGCCGGTCTGTTGACGCAAGCCACTGCTGCACTACGCCCTACGAACAGTGCCCGTCGCCGCCCGGCCCGGCCCGGCCGCGGCCCCGGCCCATCCCGTCCCGAGCGATCCCCCTGCTAATCCCTCCCTTCTCCATGTGTGTGGGTGTGTGCGGGCGCGCGCGCACGCACACACCACACACCTCCACCGTCGGGCCGGTCCTCCCCCAGCGTTGCCAGGTCTCCTCCCGGGGCATCCGGGCGGGGCCGGGGCCGGGGCCACGCCGGCCTCTGCCCAAAAGACCCGGCGGCCTGGCCCGGCGCGGCGGGGCAGAGTATGAGTGAGGAGGAAGGGGTAGTAGCGGGGGCGGGGGCGGGCCGGAGCCGAGCGCTGTGCCCGCGGTGGTTGCATTCGAAAAGAATCCCCCCTCCCCTCCCCCTGCCCCCGCAGCCGTATATTATGCCCGTTGGGGTGGATGTCGAAGGTCGACGTATCGCCGGCGTAAGGGAGGAGGAGGAGGGTGCGTGGGAAGAGTGTGGGGGTGCCTCCGCAACACGTGTGTGTGTGTGTGTGCGTGTGAGGGAAGCAGCGAGGCAGGGCTGGGGGCACATTGTCCCCCGACGACGGGTTCCTCCATGCGGGCAACACATGGCAGCCGCCCCGCCCCGCCCCGCCCCGCCCGGGCCCCTCCTGCAGCAGGCGATAACTTGCCAAAGAACCACCCCCTGCTCTATTATTCTTTGCCCCCCGCCCCGCCCCGCCCCGCCCCGCCCCTAGGTACCGAGAACTCGCTCTCGCGCCAGTCTTTTTATTATCCCCCGCGCTCCGCTTGCGGCTCCGCTCCTCGCAATGACGATCCTCCTCCTCTCCCGCGCCCCGCCCCGCCCCGCCCCGCCCGCGGAGCCCCCCGGAGCCATTGATTCCCGTGTCCCCGGCGCGCTCACGCGCTCACGC
This sequence comes from Frankliniella intonsa, assembly GCA_033675135.1. Taxonomy (NCBI): domain Eukaryota; kingdom Metazoa; phylum Arthropoda; class Insecta; order Thysanoptera; family Thripidae; genus Frankliniella; species Frankliniella intonsa. The sequence continues at coordinate 3,715,944 of CM066246.1, read as the reverse complement.
CTCACTCACGCACTGCTTGGCCTGCTCCGCAGCGCAATACCGCGAATTGAAGTGACCGGGTCGGCCGACTGATTCCGAGGACCGGTCCCGCACCTCTGTCCTTGTCGCACTCCTCGGGTATCTCCATGTGGGTCCGACAGGAGGTACTACGGAACCAGTCGGCAGCTCTGCATAAGAAATTCTTATCAGCAATTTTTATTTTTTCTGCCGAAAGAATCCCGGTTGAAATGATGCCTCCGCATGTGACTGAGCCCGCCCCTCTCTGTTCTGCCCCTACAGCACGCAGGCCGCCAGGGACCTGTGGTGGACCAAGCTCAACGAGGCCGTGTCGGACGAGACCGACAATGAGCCCAAGTCAACCAACATCCAGGTCGTCTTCTATGACATGGACACCAACATCGAATACGTGAGTATGCACTGGCAGACCCTACCCTACCGGACCGCTGGTGTTCTTGTTAGCGGATAAAAGGGGGAAAGGAATCAGGCGAAATTGGCAGGCAGGCGAAGAAGGCAGGAGTCCGGCCGGCCGGGCATTGTTTGGAGCACGGCCCACGGCCTGCCGTCCGTCCGTCGGACTGCAGCTCGCGCGCGCTCTCTCTCTCTCCCTCTATCTCTCTCCTTATGTCTTTCTCTCCTTCTTTATCTCTATCCTCGCTCGCTGTGCACTGCACATTCCGTACCGTGACAGCCACAGCCCCTACCGGCCCTACCTCGAATAGTCGAGTCCGAGCCGGCCACGCCGCGCCACGCCGCAGCCGCACCGCGCCGGACTTCGCGGATGAACCGCACACTACAGTACCACCCAGAAGGGAGGTTCGGCCACCCTGCCGTCGCCCACCCCGCCGCGGCTCAGGGTGGTGGTGTGCGCGGCACTCGCCAGCGAGGCGGGGCGGGGGTGACTTTGCCATGTCGAGACCACGATGACTTACTTATTCGTACGGTTGGGATACTTTTTCTCTGCGGTGGTACATTTTTTTTTTAGGAGGAGGAAGAGGGCGAGGGCGACCGCCCTTTTATGTAGGGTACTTTATACAGGAGCAGGGAGAGCGGGCGGGGCGGGGCAGGCTGAGGTGGGTCGGGGCGGGGCGGGGCGAGGCGGGGCGAGGCGGGGCGGGGTGAGGTGGGGCGGGACCGAAAGGCCAGCGTCGCGTCGCGCCTCGTCGTCTAGGCATCGCGGCGCGACAACGTTTTTATGTGTCTGTCTTGTCTGGTCCCCCGCCCTACCGCCCCGCCCCGCCCCGCCCCGCCCCGCCCTACCGCACCCCACCCGAGCGCCCAACGCATTCCGGGCTGTCACGGAGACGGAGCCATCAGGTACCAGATCCAGATTTCGATTCCGCTCGGTCGCCCTGCCCTACCCTGCCCTGACCCTATAGCTTCGGGTGCTCCTGTCCCCGCCCTACCCTCCTGCCCGGCGGTTCGGTTCGCCCGGGTGAGCCGTGATATGTGACGGCATGCATCAGCGCTCTGAGGTCAGGATCGGGCTCAGACCAGCCCCCCCCCCCTCCTCCCCCGGACACCTGTAGAGCTGCTGTAGCCCCCCGGGGGGCCCGGGCGGGGCGGGGGAGCGGGGCGGGGGAGCGGGGCGCAGTGGCTGCCCAGCCCAGCCCAGCCCAGGCATAAACGATATGGGGAAAGCAATTTACAGTAATGGTGGACTCGAGGCCGGCGTCGTTAATGAATAACAGGCCCAGAAAAATAATAACTTTTTACGTCCCTTCGTCGGTGTCATTAGGGATTACTCGAGGCGGGCGGAGGGGCTTCCAGATCCTCCAGAATTTCTCTCGCCTCCAGGAGGCGCCGCCGCGGTCCCCGGGCCGGGCTGGGCCGGGCCGGGCGTCGAGAAATAAAAGTTACAAATAAATAAAAAATATGGGTCGGTCTACGGGAAGCACAAGCACAGTCCTGTCAGCCAATGCAGTTTTAGGTCCGGTGCAGCTAGATTGTCCAAACTATCTTTGTCCGACCTGGCGATTTCCCCGAAATCCGAAATAGCGCTGTCCGACCTCGAAAATGCAATACTTTCAGGCAGGTTTTAGAGCAGTTTTCCCCTCTGCTGTCGTGCCATGATCCTGACGGCCTTCTTCTCCCGCAGTGCAAAACGCTGTGCGTGCGGCCCGCCGACACGGTGCAGGGCTGCATCCAGATGGCGCTGGAGCACCTGGAGATGCAGGCGCTGGACCCGCAGAGCTTCCAGCTGTGGGCCAAGACGCCCGGGGACGACTCGCCCTACCCGCTGGTCGGCCACGAGCGGCCCTTCGCCATCCGGATGGGCTGCCTGCGGGACCAGATGGACCAGGGCGAGGGCTTCGACCTGGACCACTGCAACAACATGTACGAGCCGCTCAACCCGCGCCAGCGCTGCCAGTTCATCCTGAGGAACGTGAACCAGCTCACCGACCAGCAGAAGAAGAAGCCCAAGAGCCGCAAGAGCCCCATGCGCCTGCGCCACGTGTTCAAGCGCGCCAAGAGCGAGGTGAGCGTGGACGCGGAGAGCGGCGGCGGCGGCGAGCAGCCCGAGGAGAGCAAGAAGAAGGGCAGCAAGAAGAACAAGCTGCTCAAGCAGCGGCGCAGCGCGGGCGGCGGCCAGGACGCGGGCGACGGCGGCGCGGGCGCGCTCCAGTCGTACCTGGACGACCAGCCGGCGGCCAAGGGCGACCTGTTCGGCGTGCCGCTGCAGCAGCTGTGGCGGGAGTGCCACAGCCCCGCCGGCCTCGTCGTGGACGACATCGTCGGCGAGCTGGCCAAGCCCGTCATGTGCCTGCTGCACCACGTGCTGGCGCACGGGCTCAGCACGCAGGGCATCTTCAGGCGCTCCGCCAACCAGCGCGCCGTCAAGGAGCTGCGGCGCGCGCTCGACGCCCCCGCCCCCGCGGCCCCCGCCGGCCCCGGCCCGGGTCCCGGCGGCAGCGCCAACCTCTGGGAGGGCCCTCACGTGGACGCGGCCGCCGCGCTCATCGACAAGTCCAGCATCCTGACGACGTCGTGCGCGCTCAAGGAGTTCCTGCGGAGCCTGCCCGTGCCGCTGCTGGTGCCGGAGCTGTGCGCCGACTGGCTGGCCGCGCACCACGTCCCCGACCTGCCCCCGCAGCCGCAGCAGAACCAGAACCAGCAGCAGCAGCAGCAGCACCCAGTCAACCCCGCCAAGCTGCAGCGCTACGCGGCCGTGGTGGCCCAGCTGCCGCGCTGCCACCGCGGCCTGCTCGCCTACCTGCTGTGCCTGCTGCACACCATCGCCATGCACAGCCACATCAACCTCATGGGCTCGCACAACCTGGGCGTGGTGCTGGCGCCCAGCCTGCTGCGCGCGCCGCTGCACGCGCCGCCCGAGCTGGAGCAGGTCCTCACCGTGTCCACGCCCGCCATCGTCGCCTTCCTCATCGACAACTGCCAGGCGCTGTTCGGCCCCGCCGTCACCAAGCTGCTCGGGGAGCTGCCGCCGCCCCAGGACAGCGGCGCCGAGGAGTCCGACAGCCTCCACTGTGAGTACCGAGCACTGGTCTGCGGCTGCGGGCTAGAGCCCTGGGCTCCGACCAGCCCCTCACCCTCTCTCTGACCCCCCGGCCTCCGTTACAGCAGGCGGCCTGGACAGCCTGGAGCACCTGGAGCCGTGCCCGCCGCCCCGCAAGGACAAGATGTCGCTGAGCCGGGACTCGGGCCTCACCATGAGCGACTCGCAGCTGTTCAGCCCGGACGAGGAGGAGAGCGGTTCCACCAGCTCCTCGGGCTCCGGGCGCCAGCCCCCCGCCAGCCGCTACAAGGTAAGCCCGGAGGGACGCGACAACCTGTCGTCCCGGAGGGACACGTAGAGGTGTAACCTGTCGTCCTGGAGGGACACGTAGAGGTCTAACCTGTGGTCCTGTTGTCCCCAGCTGTCCGCCGGCTCCACGGCCACCTCCAGCCTCGGGCAGGCCGCCCCCGCCCAGGCGCAGCCCGCGGCCGCGGCCGCCGCGCCCTCCCCGGGCTGCCGGCAGTACGTGCGCGTGTACGGCGGCTGGGAGGAGCGGCGCGCGGGGCTGTACAGCACCTGCAGCAGCCCCCGCACCGCGCAGCTGCCCTCCGCCACCTCCACGGGCACGGGCAGCACCGCCAGCACCGCCAGCAGCACGCCCCCGGGGCCGTCGCCCTTCAAGCGCGAGGACTGGTTCCGACAGCGCTCCGCCCTGCGCAGGCTGGCCAGCGGGGGCGCGGGCAGCCCCAGCGGCAGCAGCAACAGCTACAGCCCCAACTACAGCCCGAGCAGCAGCCCCGGCCCTGGCCCCGGCCCCGGCCCCGGGCCGCAGGCCTCCGCCGCGCAGGGGCCCGCTGCGCACCAGGGCCTCTACGGCACCAGCGCGGCCTCGCCCTCCCCCACCCCGCCGCAGCGCCAGCGCCAGGGCGACCGGGAGCGCGGCGCGGCCATCCTCAGGTGAGACTCGCGCGGCCAGACACCTGCACACCTGCACTGGGCTTGTTTATTGACCTCTGCCACTCCAGAGAGCAAAAGGCTTTGAGTACCGTGGAAAATGCATAGAGATCTCCCTGCCGGCCCAGGGCCGAGGAGGGCCGCTTATTATATTGGCGGGCGGTGCGGGGCGGGGCGGACTGCTACCCCATTGTGTCCCGCCCGGCCTCGGCCGGCCCCGGCCGGCCCCGCAGTGTCCTCTCCGCTACGCGCCGGAGCTAATCAGGGGTCACGGTGCCCGCGGCCCGGTGACGGTGACAGTGACAGTGATTTGGTGGGCATAATGCGCGCCACCTGTCCACTGAGGACTCGCGTTTTTTAAAAAGGGTTTTCGCCGCAAACATTTATTGTTCTGCGTACTGACTTTTGATACTTTCTCCCCGTGGCTTGGCTAACGTGTGTCTGTGTGTGTGTGTGTGCAGGCTCGAGGGCGGACGGCAGGACCGACTGCGGCGGAGCGCCTCGGAGGAGTCGCTGCTGGAGCGGCGGACGGCGCGCAGGGTGCCGGCGTGCGAGCGCGCGCTGCCCGCGCTGCCCGTGCCCGTGCAGGACCAGGAGCTGTACGCCGCGCCCGCCCCGCTGCGCGCCGCGCCCAGGATGGCGCGCTCCCGCAGCGCCTACCACCTGGGGCCCACCAACCAGCGCCTGTCCGTGTACCCGCCGCAGCAGGACCTGGACCTGTACGGCTACGCGTGTGTGCGCGCGCCCCCCGCCCCCGCCGCCTCCGGCAGCAACAAGAGCGCCGACGAGTCGTACGACTCCAGCACCCTGTCGGACGACGACTCCACGCCGCACGTCTCGCGCTCCAACTCGCGCAGCAAGGAGCCGTGGAGCCCCGCGTCCACCCCCACCGCCTCCGACGCGGCGCTCGCGCCCGCGGCCCCGCCCCCGCCGCTGCCCCCCAAGCTGAGGCACCTGCCCCCGGTGCACGTGGAGCTGGGCGCGACCATGGAGAGGCGGGGCCGGTCGAGGAGACGCCTCCCCAAACTCGCCGCTCGCTCCAAGTCCTTACCGCCCCCCACCCAGAGCCACCAGCCCACCACCTCCGCCCCCGGCAGCCCGCCCCCATACCGGCCGCCCCCCTACCGCCCCCCGCCCAGCGTGGTGCCCAGTCACCGAGCCCCCATCACCACGTACTACCTGGGCACCCGGAGCGGACCCCACCCCGCGTCGGCGCCGGCGCCGGCCCCGGCCCAGAGCCAACAGCGGCCCCTACAGAGCGCCCCCCAGGCCCAGGCCCAGGCTGACGAGGAGTCATATGTGTAAGTCTCGAAGTGCCATGTCACGTTGTGCACCCAGTGCCGCGCCATGTAGTAGTTGTGCATATTGTGCGTAACCGCACCAGTCACGTGTGTTCTGTACAAAATTTACAATTATGTATTCACCATTTGAAAGAAGTGTTTAGAATTGTTATTTCTTGTTTCTAGTTACCATTGAGTTATGAAGATGTTTTTTATTATTATTATATTATCGTAGAGTTGATGTTGTTGTCTATTTGCGCCATGTTTTTGTTGCTTGGAGGTAGTGATTTTGAAATAATTCAACTCCCCATAAATGGAGGATTGTGTGTTCTAAGGATTCTGTCATATGCAGTCACATGTATGGAGGTGTGTGTGGTTGTCAAAATTAATATACTCTATTATGACGTGCTGTAATAGATATTTACTTTTATTGTACTTATTCTTGTTTAAATGTATATAGATGGATGCCATTTAACGCCAATGTGATCTTTAGAAACCCCCTCCTCCTTCTTTTGCTCCTGAGAAGACAAATTTGTATAATGCTGCTGAAATGGCCGCCCCGACCGGTGGACCGACAAAGTATACCTGAAAAGTAATATTAACTGTTAGATTTGCAAATTACCTCTATTATGTTTCAGTAAAATTAAATTTAACTGTTCTGATAAATCTGTCAAACTTTAAAATCTTGATGTCTCATCTGAATTAAAGAATATTACCCAAATGTCAGTCCAGTCGTTTACTGTGATTGCCGAGGCCAAGGTCCTCCACGGGTTCATGCTTCCCCCACTGAATGGAATCTGTGCACACAATGAAAAATGCACTCACTTGAAGCAAGCAGACGGCAATACACACGTATGTTTTAAAATGCCGCGGTGTAAAAGTGACGCGGGTTTTAGTTTGCTATCCGACAGGGGCCCGGCCCGGTACTCACCCCGACCCAGTGTCCGACGGCCAGGGCGAGTCCCACGGCCACGCCGCCGAGGTCCTTGAGCGCGTCGCCCCGCTCCGGGTCCGTGGCGCCCAGGAACACGAGCACGAGCAGGCCCGTGATGAGCATCTCCATGAGCAGGGCCTTGGTGCAGCCGTTGTGCTGCGCCCCGGGCAGCGTCAGCCCCGACCCGCCCAGGGCCTGAGCAGCCACAGAGTCACGGGCACGGGAGTCTTGGCCGGGACGAGGAACAGCCCCCCGCGCTCACTCACCCAGGCGATGAAGGCCCCCAGCAGCGAGCCCAGCAGCTGGGCGACCACGTACAGCAGGCAGGGCTGCCACTCGATGCGGCCGTTGATCAGGGCGGACATGGACACCACCGGGTTGAAGTGCGCCCCGGAGACGGGGCCCAGCGCGACCGCGAGCGTCGCCAGGGTCATCCCGAAGCGCAGCCCCGTGTCGCCCAGCGCGGCCAAGAACATGCGCTTCTCCACCTCCCCTGCCGAAATGTACAAATGACATGCAATTTTTCTGAACTTCTCTTAAATTTTGGAATATTTTTTTGGACTCCCAAAGGTCCGCGCTTTGTGCGAGGTCGGGCTGCCGTCCCGTCGTACCCAGGTTGTCGGTCTCGCTGAGGATGAGCGAGCCGCAGAACACCAGGAAGGTGCTGCCGGTGACCTCGGCGACGAGCGCGCGCCAGCTGCTGGTCAGGGCCTCCATGCTGCAGCAGCTGCAGGTGGTGACGGAGGGGTGACGGTGGTGACGGGGTGGGTGCGCTCTTCTCCTGTAGGCGGGTGGTCACCGCGGTGACGGGGCGGACGGGGCTGGCGACACTGGCACCTCTGGCACTAGCTCATTGTTGGCCAGAGCATACCGGCACCGGCCAATAGATTGAAAAGAGAGGTCTGCTGACCTCCTCTCCTCCCCCTTCCCCAACCCATAAGGCCCATAAGCCGACAAGCGCTGCGCAAAAACCAAGCACAAAGTACTGGTCTCCTGTCGCTGCGCAGTCCAGCCGCGACCCGCTTTTAAATTCTCCCGCCTAAAGTTGCCAATCCGCGCGCCCCTCCCCCTCCCCTACTTGCGGAACCGGGCATCGACCCTCCCCCGTGTCACGTGTCCTCTGTCCCCCCCTCCACACCCTCTGCCCCTCCACCCCCGCTGCCGAGCAGTATGGGCAGATCTTAGTGACTGTTTTGTCAATTTTCAAATATCTCGCGCTGTAAAACGCGAAGCGGCCGCTGCTCGTCTTCCAGAGAATCGCAAAGTCTCTGTTCTTCCCCCGCAAACCATCGACCCGACTCGTTACCCGCTTTTAAAGCGCGCAAAAAATATGTAACCCAGAAGCTAGGTTAAGTTGTCCGTGCAAACTTTTCCGTTTCTGCTGGGGTTTGTTTACGGCGGGGTCATTTTCTCCCCCGGCGGGCGCCTTTAAATGTGCGAATCATAGTGTTGTTGAGTCGACTTCTCGGCGAGCTTTGTTGCCCTCGGTTCGACGGAATGTTGATCGCGAAAATGTTGTGATCTTCGATCACTAATGTCATGTCAGCTGTTTGCAAAGGAACCCGCCGCTGTCAGAGCCTCTGCGGTGCGCCGCTCGCGGGATTCGGAAGCGTCTTATGGCCCAGAAAATAACGTTGATCGCCTGTGATATCAGATGCTCGATAGCAGTGATATAACCTGCTCGTAGCAGACAGCTTACCTCCCCCTCCCCCTTCTCTTCCCTTCCCTCCCCCTCCCCTCCCCTCACTCTTCCCCCCACTCACCAGTGCTTCCCCACCACTTCAAACTTGGTGTTTTTTCCCTCGTCGGCTCGGCTATATGAATCAAAAGACCATGGATGTAAACAGTTGGGCAAGGCCTGCCAGGCTAGCTACATCAAGCTGGGCTTTAGTCATGGCGAAAGTGCCACATGTTGACGTACATGTGGAACAAGAAAATCTATATGATGGGGCGGCCCAAGTAATCGCCTCCATCAGGCCAAAATGGAAGTTGAGTGACGTAAAATACAAGGTAAGTTCTATATTGTTTCATCCTTAGTATTAGAAAACTAGCATGTCTCATAATTGCAATAAATTTTTGTTAGTTGCAACTTTTGATAAATATTTTACAAATATTTAAATTAAAATGATATCGCAGTCAAAAAATCCTGGAGTCAATTTTCTGATAAAATGCATACTGTTGGCCTTTGTCCACAGTATTTCACATGTGTGTTATGCAGCTAATTGATTTTATTTCCAACGCATTTGCACAAGTTGATTTTTTTTCTTCCTGCGTCACTGTGTCAATTCTCACACTTGTCCTCATTGATATCCTTGACCAAATTATTCAGGTCATTTTTGAGACAAGTGGGTGGAAAGTGGCTCTATCATCTACTCCAAGACAGGACTGATTACTTTCTCAAGAAGGTGGGCCCATGATAATGAGAGGACACCTTTCAGATTTTTCTCCCTCCCTCCTCGTTGACCTAATCTCTGCGCGGCGCCTGGCTGTGCCTGGCCTCCTCGTCGGCCGCCCTCTCTTAACAGCTATCAGCACGTAGCGCCACGCCACGCCACGCCACGCGGCTCACTCTCTGAGCGAACAAGTAAATCGCGGTCCGAGTAGGGTAAAGCCGAGCTGCCAACCCGTTCACGTCCCTAGCACTGTTTTTATTTTTCAATAAAAACGAAAGAGTCAATCTGGTCAATATCCTCTCGCTCCGCAGCCTATCTCGAGGCATTGTTCGCGACAATGCAGATAGTAGCCTGCTGGTGTTCTTCCGTCCACCGTGGGACGCGGCGGCGCGGCGCGGAAGCAAGCGCTGCCAGCGCGGCCGCGGCGGGGAGGGAAGGCCGCTGCCTGGTGGTGGCGGGCTCGGCTCGGCTCGGCTCCGCGCTGCGCACATGTTCCAAGCGACATGCCTCAGGTTCGCGTGCGTGACAGCCGGCCTACTTTGCCGTGTATATTTTGATTTTTCAAAGTTTATTTTTACCGCGGTTGCGCGCGCGCGTGTATGTTGTGCGCTGCCGACATTATTTGCTGAATCGCCAGCATTGCCGCCGCGCGCGTCACTTAGGCCCCTCCAGGTGCCCCCTCCCCTCCCCGTGTCGACGCAATTTCATCGGGGTCCCACCGCTACTGAGAGATGAGGCGTATCCGGCCCGGCGAGGGAAGTCCCCCCGCGCGGGAGCCTAGCCTATCTGCCTGTGGGGGGCGCATGGCATAGCGTTGGCAATAAGAGTAGGGCGTCCAAATTTTACAATATGTTAGTCGATATTTCTATGTCTGTCTGATGTTTATAGGGTGCGCGCCACGACGGGCACGTTGTGGTCTTCCCTCCTCACCCCGCATCCCCCCCCCCTCCCCCGGGCCCCGCCCCCTCGCCTCGCCTGTATCTCTCTCTCTCTCGCTGACCGGTTGGTGCTTTGCGCAGCTCTTCACGGACGGCATCACCAACAAGCTGATCCACTGCTCGGTCCCGGACGACGTCCTGCTCATCCGCGTGTACGGCAAGAACACGGACCTGCTCATCGACCGGGGCGCCGAGGTGAGCGAGCGCGAAGTCCAGGAAGCAGTACAGTCGAGTCCTCTGGACACCAGGGCACTGGCCTCCCTCCCTCCCGTCCCTGTTCCAGACTCGGAACATCAAGCTGCTGGAGCGGGCGTGCTTCGCGCCGCGCCTGTTCGCCACGTTCAAGAACGGGCTGGCGTACGAGTTCGCGCCGGGCTCGACGCTGGACGCGGCCTCGGTGCGCGACCCGGCCGTGTACCCGCTGGTGGCGCGGCGCGTGGCGCAGCTGCACGCCCTGCGCCCCGAGGAGGACCTGCTGGTGGAGGCGCACCAGCTGCGCCCCGTGCTCTGGGACATCCTGCACAAGTACCTGGCGCTGCTCAAGGGCAGCAAGGGGACCGCCGCAGCCGCAGCGCCCAGGGAGCAGCGGTGCGTAACCGTACCCAGGGGACAGAAAAAAGTCACTTTGACATCATATGATGTAAAACAGAAGTCAAATTTAAGTTCATCATTATGACCTCATTTTATTTTGGTCAAAATGATGGCAAATTTATGTCAAATTGATGTCAGTCATAATGATGAACTTAAATTTGACTTTTTTCTGTCCCCTGGGTACATGCTCTCCTTTATTAATTCTGTTCATCTTTCTATTTTATTTTTTTATTTATATTTTATTAGATTTGCTGAAGATTTTGGAGGACTGGTTTGTCTTGAAGCAGAAATACGAGACCTGCAGAACCACCTCTCTCCCCTTGGGAGCCCACTCGTCATGTGTCACAACGACTTGCTGCTAGCCAATGTCATTTTGAGCCCGAACCGTTCAAATGTCGTCTTTATCGATTATGAATATGCTGGTCTAAACTATCAAGCATTCGATATTGGAAATCATTTTGCCGAATTTGCAGGTCTGTTGAAATGCATTTCCCTTTTTAATAATAATAATAATAATAGTAACAGAATTTTAATAGTTGCTTTGTGTGATTTTCTCACATTCTTGTGTTTAGGAGTTGCCACTGTTGATTACTCACTGTATCCTGATAAAGATCTTCAAACAAAGTGGTTGAAAATATATTTAGAGGAGTTGAACAGATTACAAGAAGGAAATGGAGTACTCCAAAAGGATGTAGAACAGCTCTATGTCCAAGTAAATAAGTTTGCTCTAGCTTCACACCTAATGTGGGGTTTATGGGCATTGGTGCAATCTGAACATTCAACAATTGAGTTTGATTTTTACGAGTAAGTCTTTTTGGTTTAAGCCGTGCGAAACAAGCTGAAGTTCAATTAATAACCATGTGTTTTTATTTTCTGGCAGATATGCTACAATTAGACTAAAAGAATACTTTTCGAAGAAGAACTTATTCCTCTCATTGGAGATAAGCAGCTGATCCAATGAACTGAGACCAGCTGGTAGTCTGTACTGGAGTAAATTTGCATTCAAACACTCTCCCAGTAGACTCCTTAGATAGGCTTGCCAATCTCAGATAGCTGAATGAAATTTTTACAAGGTATTATTATGCATTGGGAATTTTAATCTAATAACAATGTCCTATTTTTTAATGTGTTGTTTTAGAAGAATCTTCTTGCATAACATTCAGTTAGGCCTTTTAAAGGCCATTTATTGTAGCAATTTTGATGCCCTCATAGCCTTTACCGTGAAACAAATTCACATTTCTCATTTACATTCCTTTTTTTCCCCCTGCTTTTCATTTCTAAAAGTAGATTACAGCACTTTAGCTGTATTTGAAACTCAGTGGGATTGCCTATACTTTGGTATTCACCTTGAGTGGGCATATAATTGTGATATAACTTACAAAATGTGAGAGCTTCATTCCTTTCTATACTCTTGTATCTGTGTTAGTGTTTGGGGGAAAGCTATTTTTCCGTGTGGTTAGTTCCTAGGTCTTCCACTGGTTTTACCAGACTCTATTATGCCATTCTTTTACTTTCTTTCCCACCTCATAGCATTTTTCTTCCTAATTTTGTCTAAGTATTTTTACTTTTATCACTTCTGGAAGTGATTTTTGGTTGTATGTACATGTATTGAAAATTCACTTTTCATATTCTGTACAAGGCTTACATTTCTCTTTTTAAATACTTGAATGGAAAGGATTGTGTAACACTTTTTCCAACTGTTTAAGGGATCTTTAGGAATGTCATCATTTTAGTTCAATTACAACATGTAATATTTAGTTCTATGACGCTTCAGTGTTTATAGAAATTTAAGATGGTAGATTTTCATTGTTAGGCAAACACTGAATAGTATTGTCTTGTTGAACTAAGTTTGTAGTTCAAGACTAAGCATTATTGCAAGTCACTCAATACATTTGAAAGAGTGAGACCGATGTAGAGGTGATATGGTAGTTTCTTTTAATGAATGAAACCAGTGTCTAAAACTCTGTGATAATCTATTATATTTCATGCACATACATTCCATATCTTCAAATGTCTTCACTTTGAGTCATAGCAATTTTAGAAACCTAATGTTACGTCTTGTTGGCTACACAGCTAGGTACAAAGGGACAATGCGGACCAAATGACAAATCTTATGAAGTTTTTCCAACATGTCTTTTTTTTCTATACTTGTTTTGTTTCAATTCCTTGTTACATTTTACAAAAATGTATTAACTTTGTAGTTTTCCTTGTATTGATTTGAATACAAATGTAGTGTGTTCTGACAAGTTATGGTGATGTAGTTGTCGTATTTATTTTTACTGGTAGTAAAATCAATGTAATGCACCCCATAAAGTTTTGTCTCACTCAATCAATGAACCATCACCATCACGCTAGATTTGACACCGTACCAGCGTTGTGCACGAGCCATCACAAATGCTCCGGGGGTACAGTCAGACATGAGAAATTCGCCGCTCAGATAGCTCTGGTTCGGTTCGTCAGTTCGGCACTCACATTTTTAAAAAATTGAAAATATTTCAAATTTTGAAAAATAAGATAAGATACGAGAAAAGAGAAGGATTTGTAAATGGAATCGCAATTTTTGCGTTCAGCCCAGAAGCAATGCCTTCACTGCCCACTGCCTGCCGTAGATCGACTGATCGGCTGCTAGACGATATATCGAGACCCCTTATTCAAACACACCACCCGGCTAGACCGAGAACGACAACAGTCGAAATGGGCCTCCCTTACCTCACTCTTAGTGTCCACATTTCTTGATGTTTCTTGATACTCGGCTTAGAAATCTGGTAAGAAGTTCTTCCACCTCCCTGTAATGTTTTACATTGTCTCTGGCAATGGTTAAGTTAATCGCTCTACCTTTCAGGTTTCCGCTGAGTTTTGCTTTGATAGAGCAGAATATGATGATAACACAATGTAATTTGGCCTGTCAGTTCTTGACGGTGTATGGCAATCTTGCAACCAGCTGGATAGACAGATCGGTAAGTCGTCATTGAAGAACTCTTCCTAATCTTCCACCCTCTTCTGTTTTTTTGTTGCTGTTGTTATTGTCAACATTTCCACGGTACCCTCAATTTCTGTTTTAGTCAACATTGTCCCCATGTTTAATTTTCATTTGCAGAGGGGCTGTGCCTGTGTGAAATTTGTGATGCCCGAGGGGACAGTGGGTCTCGGGGCTGAGTGAGGCGGACAACGGAGTGGAGTGTCAACTAGACTTTATTCCAACAGACGACTGACAAAAGTACAGTGTGCAGATGGCATCATCTCCATACAAACTCTCACCTCGTAGCAAGTTGCACAAAGCTGTTGCAAAATCAAGCTAGGGTGGCTGAGGTGAGTTTGGATGCAGTTTGCCTAAACTTCATTTTGCTGCTCATTATGACAATGTACCAATATCCTGCTTTGTGAATTGCAGACTCTATGCGAACTTTGGTCTTCAGCTGTGACCATTATTAGACCTCAACACAGCTCTGGTCCATGCAATGACGGATAAGGGTAAGGTAAGCTGACATTTTTATCTTGTCAATTTTTTTTTTTTTCAACATTGTTTGCGAGATGATTACTACTACTTAATAAGCCAACCCATACTTTCAATTCTTATTTTCATCATTGCTTGATGTTACAGGTGTATACAGCCTATACTCAGCTGCATCAAGGAAGCATTGTGATGGAGGACGCTGTCGGGACAGAACAGGCCATCTTCTCCCTCGTGAGTAATCTTAATGCAGTGCTAATCTACTACTTGTCAGCTGAATTTTTCTGGAGGCTAATTGTACTACTATTATTTGTGCAGGGCCTTCTTCCATCTGAGTTACTGTTGCGGTTTTAGCTCAGCAACAATAGTGAGTACCTTCAGCGCTGGTCTGTGTCTTCGTTGGCTTCTCTTTTCCATCGTTGAGTTAGGATAATAGGGATTATAACACTGCATCACACACCATTACACACCACAACACTTATTTTCATGGTAGGAATGTAAACATTTATTGAAAAGTATGGTGTTCTTCTTAAGAGCGCAACACTCAAAAGAGTTGAAGAACACTCAAAAGTGTTGAACACACTAAAGAGTTGAAGAATACTTAAAAGAGTTGAAGAATTTTGTACGAAGAATGTATCTCTTCTACGGAGATTTTGGTAAGAGCTGAAGTGACTGGAGAATGTGTACAATTTCCTCGTTTGAAAAATGTTTTTGTTTCAGGATTTTTAGAAGTTACAAGCTATGTATTGCTGTGACTTAAAAGTTAATTCCTGGTCTTTATTTATTTATTTATTTATTTTTTACTGGTGGATTTTTGCTTAATTTCTGTAAGACCTTACATGATTATTCAAACAGCTGTTTGTATGATATTTATGTCAATTTCCAATTGTGTTATTTTAATGACCTGTATGCTGTAGTACTTATGTTTGTACTAATCTCATCAAAAGTGTTGTGAATATTGAAACGTGTGAATGAAATGATTTTAAACATTCCACTGATTGCATACTTCACATTCTGTAATAATAATATATTGTGTACTGTCTAGTATACTACAAATGGGGGAGAAAAAAAAAAAAAATCTGATACGTATTGAGGGAATGTCACAAATACATATTACATCCTTAATTTTCAAAAATTATGAATTAAAATCTATACAAAGGACATGAGTTAAACTCTAAACTGCCTTGACAGCTCGTAGTGTAGTTTTATCGTGGCATGCAAAGGTGGCATGTTACTTGCGAATTTCTCATACGTGACCACCTCTCAGCTACGGTACGTTCACAACCTCACAACGCTGGTGCAGAGTCAAATCTAGCCACCATCACCCCCATCACCTCTGTCAAATTTTCGCTCTATATTCAGGTTGCAGTTGTGCCAACCTGTGGGCAAAACAACAACACAAGAAAACAAATATTTATTCAACGCAGTTTCTCGACCATGTAACATTTTTTGATACACAAAACAAAATTCTTAAATTCATATTAGAAGTACAAATTTCAAACACCATCGCGAATGTTCACATAGTCTCGGTTAAATGAAATCATTTGCATTCCTCAATCAGCATTCAGTTATTTTTCGTCTGCTGTTTTCTAGTAGCATAACATCATAACACAGAAGAAAGTTAGTTCTTGTTTGTTCGCGAACAACTTACGGCATACTGGTTAAAAAAATAATGCCGGAGGAAAAGAGTGTTTAAAATTATATTCAGTGGATATACTGTAAAATTTTTAGCTTAGCAGAAATATGACTGTTTTAAGGAGGCTGGTCACAGCTGCTGCCGGTTTAGGTGGGTTAGGAGTATTGTGTGTCTCTGCAGCGGCGGACGGGAACTTTGTTCACGCTGCACAAATCGTAACGGATAAGAAAAAAAGCTCGTCCGTTTGGAGAAATTTGCCACAAGAGCCGCTGTCTATCAACAAGTGGGACTACAACTGGGACAGGTGCGTTTGGCATAACTTATTATTGTTTGCGTTAAACTGTTGCCTTTGTTCCTCTCAGCAATGATTTCATGTCTTTAGGAGAGAACCATCTCATAATGTTGAACCCTCTAAGGGAGGTGAAGATGATGATCGATATAAAATGGAATTGCAATCGAAGAAACCAAAAGCCACACGCCACCTATTCCTGATTCGTCACGGCCAGTATAACTTGGAGGGAAGAACAGATAAAGAGAGAGTTTTGACTGCCAAAGGTGAACTACATTTACTTAATACAAAATTATCAAAATTTTAATAAGTTGTGCAATAACTACGAATCTGTGTTTCAGGTTTTGAGCAGGCAAGAGCCACAGGTAAAAGACTTGTTGAATTAAACTATCCATTCCAGCTGATGGTGCGGTCAACTATGACCAGGGCCCTGCAAACAGGAGAAGAGATTCTTGCACAGATGAAGCCAGGCTCCCTACCCTTCAGAGATGACAACATGCTAATGGAGGGTGCACCATGCCCTCCAGAACCACCAAGTCTTTACTATAAACCTGAGAGCTATGTGAGCACAAATTTACACTGTATAAGTTATTTCTGACACCCATGTTTTCTAAAGTTTTGATTATTCTGTCTCAGTAGCCAACACTGACCTTTATATTTTTGTTCCTTAAATCTTTAGGAATTCTTCCAAGATGGTTCCCGTATAGAAGCCGCTTTCAGAAATTATGTTTACAGAGCTGACTGCGAACAAACCAAAGACTCCTATGAAATGTTAGTGTGTCATGGAAATGTCATCCGGTACTTTGTATGCAGGTATAAAATATTTTAGCTGTTTCTTTTCTACAGTCAGTGTTACTGACAGTGTTAAATCGCACGTTCTTTGTTAACTGTGCCATAATTTCTTCATTCAGGGCCCTCCAGCTGCCACCTGAGGCTTGGCTGCGTATCAATCTAAGCCATGCAAGTATTACTTGGCTGAGCATTACGCCAAGTGGATGTGTGTCCCTGCGATGCTTAGGAGACACAGGACACATGGCACCAAATCTAATTAGTAATTAATCCTGATAAGTATTCAATGCGTTATGCCCATACCAAAGTCCATGAACAGTATAGGATTTATGTATGTGTGATCTCCATGTAAATTGTGATCCTTTTGTGTTATGTTTATGATTCCAAGGAATAAGTGATATGTCATCATGTACTATGCCTCCCAGCCAGGGATCAAATACAATACAGGAAAAGACTGATTTTTTTTATTTTTTTTGTCATGGATTGTGTTTGTTCCTGTTAAATATTGCCAATAAACTCCTCATCTCCTCAGACATCAATGAGAATTTTTTTTTTAAACCCATGGTGCCGGGCAGCCTTACGACGCTTGTCGAATGGGCTGCCTACCTCCTAGGGGCTTAGTGTTAAGGCGGCCCGAATCTCAGAGTCTCGTCAAAGCTATGAGTATTTAAGAGGAAGTTAGTGGACCGCATTTAAGCACATAAGTGTGTAACGCCGCAATCGACGACATTATATCGCGCTCTGCAGCTCCCACCACCCCGCCCCTCCCGGAGTAAAGGAGTGGGGGCACAAAGCCAGATCTGGCCTCAGAGCTTGCCGCTTCAGTTCAGTATCCCGAGTGACACGCCAGCGAGAGGAGGAGGGAGAGAGAGGCTAGGGGGGGGGATTCTTTGTTTTTTGGCTTCAGCTGAAGAGCGATCGGCCAGAAGTTTCTTCTAGAGAGAGGCTAGAGCGGGGCAGATAACACGGCGCAGCACAGTGGTGACTCACCACCAGAGGATGTTCAGTTCTCGCGAATCCGCACGGGACGCTGCCTAGCTTGCCTACGCACGCTCTTGGAGGGCTGAAATTTTACAACATTACGCGTCTCTTGGCCTTTCATCTTAACCTCCAAGAACGGGCGTGCGCAAGCTCCACAGCGTCCGTCACGGTTCCGCGACAGCTGGACCACCTGACAGGAATGGCCGGGCCCGGGCACGTGGACGTTCTGCGAGAGCTGGTGGAGGACAAGCAGGTCGAGTGCCTCCTGGAGGCGCTCGAGAAGGACCTGCCGCACTCTATTCATGTGAGTATGCGTTTGCCAAACGTATTACAACAAGGCTGCACGCGCCGCATAAGCTGCCCCCTCAATGAACTCTTCGGGAGGTGACCGCTCGAAAATTTGGGTACACCAGGAGTTTAATTCCTGCTTCCCCCTGCGCTTTGGCTCTCCGGGTAGGCCGCCATCTTCACACGAGTGCTTGGCGGGTTGGCCTATCCAGTGTGTCGCAGGCGCTCCGCCTCGGTAACGTCCATTGTGGAAGCAGCCGTAGAGGTCCCACTTCTCCACCGCGCCGCTCTCTGCACTTTGCACCGCACTGAGTGAAGCCGATTGTGCTATTCAATTGTTTGGCACCGCCCCTATTGCCGCGTTTAGAGGGAATGACCCCGCGAAACTGCCGTTCCCCGCGAGCGCCCTGAAAAGTGACGAGTCCTCTCCGAGCCCTCCGAGCGGTCTTCCCTTGTGTTCCAGATCTTCAACCTAATCTCCACCCAGCTGCGATGGCGCCGCCAGGGTCTGCGGGGCAGCGGGGAGGACCCCGAGGCGAGGGCCGAGGTCCGCGTCAGCGTGTACCGCGTCGCCGAGGAGGGCGACGCCACCGACGGCCCAGCGACCACCGTGTCCCTCATGGAAGTGACGGTGCGTAGAACGCGCCCGCGACAGGGCGAGATGTCTCCCCCGACACCCCACCAGCCTCTCTGATCAGCGAGTGTTCCGTCGCGTTGGGCCCCAGGGTAACGAGACTCACGTGGCGCTGCACACCACGGAGCCCTCGTGCGCCGCCCTGCGCCGCGCCCTGGCCGCCTCCGCCGTCATACCCTGGGCGGAGTCCTTCCTGTTCGAGAGCGTGCACGAGCGCTGCGTCCCCGCCGTGCTGGCCGAGGCGCGCGCGCGCGGCGACCCCGACCCCAAGGAGTACGCCACCCACAAGTATGTGCTGCCGCTGGAGCAGTGCCTCGCCCTGGACGTGAGGTACAGTAAAGTCAAGGCCGCCGGCCGTTCGGT
Source organism: Frankliniella intonsa (assembly GCA_033675135.1). Taxonomy (NCBI): domain Eukaryota; kingdom Metazoa; phylum Arthropoda; class Insecta; order Thysanoptera; family Thripidae; genus Frankliniella; species Frankliniella intonsa. The sequence continues at coordinate 3,696,972 of CM066246.1, read as the reverse complement.
TGGCCCTCAGCCTCAGCCCCGCCCTTGCTCCCGCTCAGGGAAATAAAATTGTTCTGTATTGGTACAGCGACCCCAGTCCGGAACTGCGCCTGAGGCCCTTAGAGCCACGCCACGCCAAGATCGTCAACGACAGCTGGCCCTACGGGGACCCGGCCTCTGAGAACCAGATGTACGAGACGATCCGGAGGAACCCGGGGCTGTCCTGGGGCGTGTTCCCCGTGGACCGGGAGGACCGCGATGACCACCGCGGTGAGTGAGGAAGACGCACAGTGAACCTGCCGCGGGCTCCTTATCTGCGTTATCAACAGTCAGGATTATGCCCTGCAGGCGAGCCTGACCCGGTGGCGTTCGTCATGGGGAAGTGGTACGGCGGGCTGGGGATCCTGCACACCATGGACTCGCACCGGCGCCGCGGGCTGGGCGCGCTGGTGGTGCGCGCCGCGGCGCGCGCCCAGGCCGAGCGGCACGGGCTCGCGTCGCACGCCAACATCGTCTTCCCGAACCCGGCGTCCGAGGCCACCCTGGGGAAGGTGGGTTACACCAAGGTCGGCGGCTGCTCCTGGTTCGAGTACACGGCCCCGGCCTCCACCACGAAATGATGTCATGGTTCGACTCCTCACGCGACCAGCAAAACTTTCTTATTCCGACATTTTCTCCTCGAATAAAAAGCGAGCCGTGACATACATGATATTCGATCGCGTTTGTATTCCTTCCCTTCTCTCCCTGCCCTGCGGCTCGGACTGATGAATCGAAAGCTGTCTGAATGAGCAGGGTTGTCTTGGCACGGCGTTCTCGGCATCCTCGGCCCACTCGCAAGCAGTGCACAGCGGCTAGTCGCCCCGCCCCGCCCCGCCCCGCCCCGCCCCGCCCCGCCCCGCCACGGCGCGACGGCGCGCCAAACTCCACGACGCAGCACGGGGCGTCGGGTGACATCACGCGTGTGGCGGCAGTGGCGGCGCTGCCGGGGGGCCGGGGGAGGAGGGGCGTCACCGTGTGCAGATAGTAGACGGCCATGCTCACGTTATGCCCTGCCGTGTGAGGCCCTGTGCGGACTGCCTCTACAGACACCGCCCTCTACTTGACACGCCGCTGCCAAGAAACGGCCGGGGCCGCGCCGCGCCGGCGCCGGGCCCGCGACAACTGGGACTCTGGTGTCGTACCAGCGCCCTCGCCCTCGCCCTCGCCCTCGCCCTCGCCCTCGCCCTCGCCCTCGCCCTCGGCGTTTATCCGGAAATCAGTGTAACCCGCGCACCCAGCCGACTCCTCGGGGGAAGCGGGTACGCAACCGCACCTGTCTCCTGCACCTGCGCGCCGTGCTGCCTACCCTCCAGGCGCGGTTCCTCCGGGCTTTAGCCGGGTATAGCCGCGGGTAACCGGGCTCTAGAGCCTCTAGAGCTCTAACGCGAGTTACCCGTCATGGTCCCGGGAGACTTGAGAGCCCCGCGGTGAACGACCATGTTTCCCGGAAGGACGCGACGCCGCCAATCGCTCAGAGCCAGGAGGCCGTGGTGGTCCTTGGTCCGCTCCGGGCCTTGGTGCGCGCCCGGTGGCCCGGTGTGAGGAGAGTACTACAGGAGGCGCGGCGGGGCGCGGCGGGGCGGGGCGGAGGCTTGGACACGACCACCGCTCCTCTCCGTTTCTCTCCTCCATGGCCGCGCCCCCCCCTCCCCCCTCCTGGACTCGGCGCTCGCCGTGGCCGGGCCGAGCTGAGCTGAGCTGCCGTGGAACAGACAGAACACATGCGAAGGCACCACACCGCCACGGGCCGGCCGGGTCGGACAGTGCCGTCCAGTCCCGTCCACGGTTAGGCCCCTCGCCGCGCCTCGCCCGCCAGGTCCAACGGCACGACGCCACGGCGGGGACGTCCTCCGAGTTCCCCCGCGCCCAGGTAGCTCGCGTGGACCGTGCTGGGCTGGACTATCAGCGTACCGCTGAGTACCTTGGCGGTCAGCAGCCGATCAGCGTGGCAACGCACCGCGCACTGCGGAGACCGGCGGGGCGGACAACACACGGTTCGGACCTTGCTGCAGCAGACCAGGTACTGGACTCTCTCCAACGTGGAGCTCCGCACCGGTCCTGCCTGTCAGACTCACGAAAACAAAAAGGTTAGCTAAGGGAGCTATCTTGGCTACTCCTTTTTTCTCGTGCCGATCCAGAGAGCCGCTGCTCTCCTCGCAGCGCCGGCCGGCCGGGCGCAGGGTACGATCCTCTGCCGACTGATCCGGTGCATAAAGTAAAGTCTTCCTTACTTTATGATCCGGAGGATCCGGGGGATCGCTCTCGGGTACAGTTGCACCTATGGCAGTGGCATTAGTGCCCCGTGGAGCGAGCTGGACCGGATCATCCGGATCAGTGGGCTGGCAGGCTCATCTCTCGTATTAAGTGAGTGGTACCACGGCGCCAGGGGCGGGGCGGGGCGGGGTGGCCGGGGCCTGGCCAGGGTGGACCGGGAGTGCTGCCGCGCGCGCGGGAGCACAACCGGGGTGAGAAGCTGCGGGGCGCGGGGCGACGAGAAACGTAAAGAAACTTCCAGGACAAACGCTACGCTAGTAAAGTCTCCTGTGAGGAGAGCCTTGATGCAGTCGTCTTCGACGTTGTCGCGGATCGCGGCTTGCTTCTTCTCATTCATTAATCCCGATAGTCGACCCTCGAGAGCCTTTAGGCCGAAGAGGGGGCGGGGAGGGCCCTGGAGTAGGAGGCCCAGTCATGGAGAAGGGGGGAGGGGGGCGATGAGGGCATGCATACCAACCTCGATCCGTCGTCGGAGACGCGAGCCCTGGCGAGCATGGCGAGACCGCGCCCCGCCCCGCCCCGCCCCGCCCCGCCGCTTGTCTCTACTCTAATTACCCGTGCCGAGCGGGTCGGGTCGGGCCGAGCAGGCCGAGCGTTCACCGCTACTCCACTGTGAGCAACAATCGGCTGCCCCGGGCCCCTCTGGGGCGTACCGTGCCTGGCCCGCCGTGCCGTCGCCATGGAGGCCCCGGAGGCCCCGAGGAGCTACTGACATGTCTCCCCTATCAGCCGCGACGTCACCGTGGTATCTGCATACCTCGATCATTTCCAGTGTGGCGCCTGCTTCGTCGTGTTCGCGGGTCGCGCTGACGTGTACTCCACCCGCGGTTACACCCTCGCCATGAGGTGTGTAACAGGGGCGCTTGTGTGTGTGTGTGTGTGTGCGTGCGTGTGCGTGCGCGCGCGTACAGGTGCGAAACAGGCGGGAGGTGCCGTGCGGTATGCGCTCGTCGGGCGGGGCGGGGAGGGAGCGCCTGCCAGCTGCGGGGTAGGCCGCCCGCCTCGCGCGCGCGCCCCGCGGCTGCCTACCTACCTCTGCGCTCAATGTCTCTCTCTTCTTCCCGCACGGCAGGAAAACTTCAACTTCAACTTGGGTTACAATGGCAGCAGTTCATTGTGAACTGTCGACGTCAAAAAAATCCTACCGATGTGGGTCCCTGCCGGTTTTCGGCTGGAGATTTTATTTTCGCCCTTGCTCCGTGTGAGTGACTTGACTCCAGGTCAGGCCGGGTGCGGCCGGGGCCCCCGGGGCCAACAGGCATGCAGATTGACTTGTCGGAGACACTGGGTCAGAGTACTTGGCCTGGGGAAGCGGGCAGGGGGCGTGGCGGGGCGTGGCGGGGCGTGGCGGGGCGTGGCGGGGCGGGGCGGGGCCGGCGGGGCAATGTCCAGCATGGCGAGTTGCCGCAGGAGGGGAAGCTCCCTTGCGCAGAACTCCACCCCGCCTCGCTCCTCCCCCTGCGACTGTAGACCGATTCCGCTGCCGCACTCGTCGTTCTGTCCCTCTCGCTCTCAAGAAGTTTGCCGTAGGGTGTGGGAGCACTGTCTCCTTCGCACTCAGGGAGTGCGCCGACGAGTGCGTGCAGCGGAATCGCTCTGCTGGCGTGGCGAGGGGTTCGCACTCGTGGCGATGATGCCTCGCGCAGGGCGGGGCGCCGCGAGGATCCTGACCTCGCCCCGCCCCGCCCCGCCCCGCCCCGCCCCGCCCTGACCCGCTCCCGCTGTTCTGCCCCGCAGGCCCCGCCCCCGGGCGCGCGATGGCGGTCCTCGAGAAGGGCTGCTTCTGCTGCGAGCTGAGCACGTGCGTCAAGGCGCAGGGCTTCTTCCTGGCGGTAAGCAGAGACCCCTCCACTCCTCCCCTCAGGATGGTCGTCAGCTGATCGGCGGCGCTCACGCCCTGCTTCGCCTTGGCTGCCCGCAGGTGGTGTTCTCCACCCTCGCCATCCTGGACGTGGTGGCTCTGGCCACGTGGGTGGTGCCACGCGAGCAGAACCCGGGCCCCAGCGTGGACGAGTTCGGCCGCCGGTGGATCAGCAGCAAGTACCCAGGGGGGCAACCCCGGGGGGTTAACGACTCTCAATTTGTTTCAACCAATCAATTCTTTAAAAAAATAATATGAAGAAAACTCATCAGAATTTCAAGAAAACTTAGAAAAATGCAAGAGATATTCTAAAAAATTTCTGGTAATATTTTAAAATCAGAAATTTATGACTGTTTTTAAACTCGACAAATTTAGGAAAGAAAACCAGGAAAATGTATTGTACTTAAATTGAGAGTTGTTTCTTCCTCGGGCGGACCAGGCCATAGGGAAGGCCAGGCCTCCACGACTCACTCTCCCGCCCTGCCGCCACTTGTTGCAGACACCAAGGTGATCTGCGCCGTGCTGCTCATGTGCCTCATCGTCTGGGTGCTGCTCGTGTGCCTGCTGCTCTACGGCGTGTACAAGGTGAACAAGGCGAGGCGCCCAACTAGGGCAGGGGTCGACACGACGTCGACACGCCGTCGACCCGTCGACCCCGCGGGTTTTCGGTTTGCCAAAAACTTGACATTTTACGGGCGCAGCTGTTCGTCGCCACCATATGTCTGATTTTCCTTTGTCCCTTCTTGTCCCTTTTCTTCCCTTCTTACTTTTACAGAATTTGTTGAATGCGTTTCAGAGAAAGCGAATGCTGTTCTGGCCATACATGGTCGTCGCGGGCTTGCACCTGTTCATCACCGTGGGCTTCTTGATCTACTACGCCGCGTCCGTCAACTCCAAAGTCCCCAACATTATCATCTTGGTGGTCATTCTGGGTAAGCAAGAGTAGTGCAGTAACGAGGGGGAAACAACTTAGAAAATTTTGTAAACCTCGTAATTCAGAACAAAAACCTGAAAATTTTAGAAAATCTAAGAAAAATTCCCCAGGAAGCTTTAACGGCTCTGTCCTGTCCCCTCTGCAGTGGTGCAGTTCTACCTCCTGCTCAACGTCATCAGCCTCTTCCAGAAGATGGGGGAGGACGAAGATCTCGAACCGACCATGAACGAGCAGCAGACGTGAGCACGACGGGCGCGTGGGGATGCGCGTGGAGTTCACTTCTTGTTATCTGACGCGATGTCGAGTACGTCAAGTCGCCTTATTCGTCTGTGATATACCTGACCATTTCCCCCTGTTCTGGACGGGACACTCTTCACTCAAGGAACCCCTTTCTTCAGCCATAGCCAGTCTGGGCAGGTGTAGCACTGCCAGTGTACTTTTTATTAGATCTCAAATGGCTCACAGTCTAAGATCCATTTTGATACTAATGTGAAAAAACACATTTTGTTCATTTGTTCATGCATGCTAGGGATAAAATGTTGATACATTGTTTGTCAATCTCTGTCAACTGTTGTGTGTCAGCTACCAATACGCTAGTCTTATATTCTTTATAAATCAGAACATACACCTTGTTAAGTACTTTCTCTGGTGTGAATTCTTTGCTATTTGCACCACTGCATGGTGCGAGGTAAAAAAATATCTTCTCATATGACCATAAGTAAAACACCTGAGATTTTTACATAAAATATTTATTTTGCATATAACTAACAATCCATTGCACATTACACATTTATACTAAATTTATGTCAGATTTGAGAAGATAGTCAATCACATTGATTGCTACAATAAAGTTGAAGAGAAAAATGAAAAGCAAAATAATGACAACATGATACATTTAACAGATAAAAAAACAACTTAGAAAAGAACACAAATAGAAACAGATTACAGAAAACTCCGTCAGAACAAAATCATCTGTGACCTTGATTACACTAATTATCACAGATATTGACCGGTCTGTGGAATGTAATATGTAAGATGCACAAAATACTTGAACGTTTTAATGGTTATTTAGAGTTAATAACATCAATGTGTAAATACTCTCAAGAACACAAATACAAAATTTCATGACAATATTTCTTTACATTCAGAGAGTGAGTACATACATGATTCAAGTGCCGTTTAGCAATATTGAACTCATGTTACATTCGTTACATTAATTCTTTTCATGCCTTACTACAGTAAGGTGGGAGTTTGAGACCTACTAGTCCATAAAGAAGATTTTTTTCTAATCTGATTTGATTGAAGTGTTTTTGCATTATGAGTTGTTAACACACCATGTGTATGCATTATGGAACATACGCATCCACGGTGACACCTGTAGATCCTTGTTCCACGCAGCAGGAGCCCAAGGCCACTGCCACATTTTTGTGCAGCGTTCAGGATGAGGCATCATGGCCAAATGTCTGCCGTCAGTAGAACAAATACCAGCAATGGAACCTAAAAACATTAAAATATAAAAAAAAATTAAGAGGCAATTTAACATGAAAACAGAATAATTTTTAAAACTTTCAAAACTTAAATTCTGACCTATGCTTCCATTAGGATTCAAAGGATATTCCATTGTTGGTTGACCATCCTCATTGACATAACGGAGAGCTACACAAGATCCACTCTCCAGCTTTTTCAAAATTGAGCTCTCACGCATGGTGAAGTTCCCTAAATACATACAAGACAGTTATGGTTGAAAGGACACAAATGCCATGTGAGTAGGTTTGCAGTGCATCATCTTAGAAAACCTACCTTCTCCATGGGCAACCCATACACCAAGAACACTATCAGCCATTCCTTGCAACATCATGGCTTTAGAACTTTCAATACGCACAGTGCTAAAGCGACACTCAAATCTCTCAGAGTCATTATGGTCAAGCACTATGTCAGGGATCTCACCAGCATCACCTAAAGAAGAGAGATATTTTTTAGATATAATTTTCTAGATACAAGAAAATAACAGAACTCATCAAACTCACCAATCGGTTTTACACCAATCCAGCCCAATAGACTCATAAGTTGACAGCCATTACATACACCTAAGCTAAAGGTATCATCCCTTAGAGCAAAGGCTTTGAACTGATCTCTCAATTTGGTGTGGAAAAGCAAGTTAGCTGCCCAACCTTTAGCAGAACCTAATACATCTGGAAAATTTAAAAAAAAAAAAAAAATGTAAGAAGGTCAAATGAAATTATTAACCTTAGGAAAACTGTTAGGCTGAGAGAGAAAACTTACCAGCATAACTGAATCCACCCGGGAAAACTACACCTCTGAAGGTATCAACAGTAATCTTTTCATCAAGAAGATCTTGCATAGTTATGTCCCACACTTCAAAACCAGCCATGAAGAGAGATGCCGACATTTCTCTGTCACCATTAGAGCCTTCTTCTCGAATCACAGCAACTCGTGGAGCTGCAAGCAAATTTGTTTTTTAAAGACTGTCAAGAATTATATCAAAACAGCATATGCAGTAGCAAACATTACCAGCTGTCAAAGCCTTTGAGGGCTTTGGAACTTCATTGGCGTTAAATGAAAGCTGATACTTTGGAATAAGCCTCCTCCTTAAGCCTTCAAACTCTTGACGAGCACATTGAACGTTAGTCTGGCGACATTCAAGACGGTAACTGGTTTCTTCCCATAAACGGAAAAGTGAAATAAGATCTGCATTGAGGGCAACTGATCCCTTAATTTTCATTTGGATCTGTGTACAAAAATATTAGTTGCTTACACATGTTACTTTATCCAATTTAAGATAACTCTAGGTTGCTCAATGTTACCTTGGATTCTGTGCCTAAACCAGAGGAATACCCAATGCAATGACAAGGTACTTGTGCATCTCTAAATGTTTGACGGACATAGGAGAGATTTTCTTGTGAAACCTCCAAGACCCATCCTAATTCCTCAGCAAAAAGAACCTCAAGTGGATCAGCACCGTCCTCAGTATGGTCTATGTTAATAAGCAGACCACTTAAACCAGCAAATGCCATCTCCAAAAGACAAGTAACTAGACCTCCATCACTAACATCGTGACCAGCAAGAAGAACATTGTCTGTTCAACAGGGACAGAAAAAATCGGTTAGCTTTGAAAAAATGTATGAAGACAATTTTTAAAAATTACAACACACAGAAAAAATAATGAACAACCTTTAAGCAGCTTTTGAGTGGCAGTAAACGCTCTAGATAAAAGTTTACAGTCATCCAAGTCAGGTGGGGAATCACCCAGCTGCTTGAAACATTGAGCCAAAGCTGATCCTCCAAGTCGCATTTTACCACCTGACAGATCAACCAGTACCAAACAACCTTTTTGACCAACGGAAGGACTTTTTAGGTCAGGGGTAATCTTCACACGAATGTCTGGACAAGGTGCATAAGTTGAAACAACTAAGGTTCCTGAAAGGTAAAATATGGTGATGAAAATGTGAAACGCAATCAAAATTCTATAATGTTCAAGGACGAGAAGGTAGTTTTCTCACCAGGAGCCTTAACAGTATCTGTGCCAACACGAGCTGCCATACTTAAAGAATCCTTTCCACCGTCAATAGCAATACCGAGCTCAGACATGGCTTTGCACATGGCTTGACATGCTTCGTAAAGAGCGCTTCCTTCACCTTGAAGTTTAGCTGCCCACATCCAGTTTCCACTGCACTTGACATCCTAAAAATAAAAGGGCATGTAAACTAAAAGTGGGTGAAACTTTAAGGCTGGATTAAAAGGAGGTATCATGATGTAGCACCTTTATGTCTGATATAGCAGCAAACACAAGATTTGTTAGAGATTCAGCGACAGCCATACGAGCACCTGCTTTAGCATCAATAAGTCCTTTGATGGGTTGTTCCCCAATTGCTGTGGCTATGCCCTCCTGGAATTTACAAAACAAAAAATAAATAAAAATAAATATAGAAAGTATGAGCAAAGAATAACAAATCCTGCTGCTCAATTTTAAATTTGCTGGACTACTCACGGTGTTGAACATTGAGAGTGCTGTGACAGCAACATCCGCAAGAGGTGTGTGCAAGGGTCCAACACATTGTTGCTGAGCTATCAGTCCGGTTACACAGCGATCTACTTTGTTGGTGAGGAAGCGTTTGCTGCACACAGTTGGTAAACGTAATACTCTCTCAAGAGCAGAGCTAACAGTGAGACTTGCAGGAAGAGATAGTGATCTTGTAATAAGTGGTTTCCGATCAAAGCGAAATTCCTAAAAGTTTAAATAAACTGGTGATGGCCAAATAGTTTCACTCATGAGAAATTCAAAATTATTGTATGTACCTTTTGCGGCATTTTCCCCAGCACCAGCTCCAATTCTAAATCTACTGGGTGTCGTTTATCACCATCAGCTGACCCATTAAGGTATTTTTCATCATTCATGTCATCCTCTTCTGACAGAATCACCTTGAAATATTTAAAATCATTGATTACTAATATATTATTTTGAGTCCAGCAGACCGGCAAAAAGTGGCTTAAATGTAATACATACTTTTCCAGTTCCAGTTACTGTTCCTACAAAGTTAATAGGACAACGTTCCCGTTCTCCAATAGATTTTAATAAGGGGACATCCTCCTTTTTGCAAAGAAGAGCATCATTCTCCTGATATTCAGCACCCCAGAGTTCAAGAGTTGAAATTGTAGGATCTCCCAACTGGAAGCGCTTGGTAAAGATAACAGCTCCCTCTGGTTCTACAAGCTCTTTTAAAACATTTCCTAGGAAAGAAAAAAAAAGAAAAATAAAGTTTCCATTTTGTTTTGTTTGTTTTAAATCATAGTTTTTTTTTAAATGTACATTAGAGTTTATACATACCATTACCACCTGCACCTTGATCATGAATGGTAAGAATTGGATTTTTTTCACCCAGTTCCAAACAGGCTCTGATTACTCTATTTAACTTCTGTTCCATTTCTGCATCACCACGTTGAACTGCTCCAAAATCAAGATCTTCAGTGTTGTCTCCTTGAACCTGAGTGAGGTAAGTAGATAGATGGAGTGATACAAAATAAATAAAAAATATTACAAGTAAAAATTAAGCTTGTTCAGGCTGATGTACCTCTACTGAACTTGCAGAACCACCACCAACACCAATCCTATAAACAGGACCACCCATCTTCACAACCTGCATGCCTGAGGAAATAATGAGCTATTTTAAAGTTTCATAATGGATTTAAGATACAGTATTTAATTTGACTTGATTAAATTTTTACCTTTGGCTGGTTTTAATTTTTCAGTCATGTTATGATCAATGGCCCCTACACCTCCACTGAACATGATTGGTTTGATCCACTCCCTTCTTTCACCAGAAGAGTCAAGAAGACCAAAAGACCTAGTAAAGCCACAAACAACTGGTTCTCCAAACTTATTTCCATAATCAGACGCTCCATTACTCGCTTCCACCAGGACATCAACTGGTAAAGCAAAGTTACTAGGGTATTTGAAGCTCTTCTCTTCCCATGGGAGCTCATAGCCTATCACAGAAGATATTTTATTTATTTTATTTAATGATACTGCACTTTCATTAATACTACATTCTTACATAATTCATACCTTGAATGAGAAGGTTTCCGACTGAATATCCTGCAGTTCCAGCAATAGTGTGTCCTCCTCTACCAACAGCATGGACATCTCGAAGCCGGCCTCCAGTGCCTGTGGTGGCGCCACTAGAAAGGAAATTTATACATTGCTTTAAATAGATACATTGACTAGTATTTCAAAACTAAAAATATCCTGGAAAACACGCGGTACCTGAAAGGTGCCACTCCAGTGGGGAAATTGTGAGTCTCGGCTGTGAAGATAAGATGACTCTTGGATTTTGCTGTTTTGAATGGGCTGGGTTGCTGAGGGTTTTGAGGACGGAAGTTCTGCACTTCAAATCCTTCAATGGCACTGTAGCATAAGGAAAATAAATTGAGGGACAAGGTCAAGAGATCATCTGCTATATGAATTGTCTGAGTAGCAAAGCAAAGACTTACCTGCTGTTGTCACTAAACTTTATAACATTATTCGGGTTCGAGTTGGCCTGGGTTTGAATAATCATGTCAAATAGAGATTCTTTCTGTCTCTCACCATCAATAACCATAGAGCCCTATGCAAAAAAACAAACAAAACAGTTGAAGATAATTAAAGACAAAGTGAAAAGCCATCTGGCTTGTGCCTACTATAAACAAGATATACAAGAAAAAAATTGAAATACCTTGAAAAACCAATGTCTGCTATGCTCACTATTTGACTGGGCCAAGTCAAAGCACTCAACACTGGTAGGATTGCGCTTTAACTTGTCCTTGAAAAGATTAGTGTAGAAATCGAGATCCCAGTTATCAAATGCAAGACCTGTGATAATTACAAAGACAGGGAAGCTGATCAAATTAAGTATTCATAGATTCAACTTCAAAAAGAGGGGGGGGAGGGAAGATCCCGTTGAGTTTTAAATGTTATTTTATCTTACCAAGTTTAGAGTTAACTTCTTCCAAAGCTTCTCTTCCTTTGCTCATCACATCAACCTCAAACCAGGGAGCTGGTGACACACCAAGACTGAATGATTCGAGGGGTTTATCATACCGACACTCAGTCATTTTATCATGAAGCACAGCAGCAAGCTAAACATTATTACAAAAAAGAAATCAGTTTAAGAAAAACCACAAAACCTGTATAGAGATTAATATTTTTAAATTCATTACCAACCTTATTCTCTAGATCTTTTCCAAAATTCAAACCATTTTGTTCCCAATCTACGAGATACCTTACAGAAACCTCCACCCTAGTCACTTTTGTCAAGCCAACTTTTTGGCATATTGACACAGCATTACTGGAAAATGCTGTTGAGAAATTAAGCCTGGAAAAAAAAATTGAGAAAAAGTAAGTTTGAGGTGTGAGTACAGTTATTCAAAAGTAACAGTAAGTTTGAATACATTAGTACATACCTTGGCCCAATTTCAATAAGGAGACTTCCGTGAGGATGACCAACAAGAGTGGGATTGATGGAAATTTGGTCTGGATGAAGAGGGTTACCCAGAATCCAGAACAAGACACGCTTATCTTCTTCTGTGAGATTTCCCTGAACTTCCACATTGTAGCATAATTCGGTTCTTAGACCACTGACAAGTTGTGATACTTGCTTTAATAGCTTGACCTTTGATGCAACAATCCCTACACTCAGGCCTGGATGCCGATAAACACGTTCAATGTGTGTAGCCATTTTAAATCCTGAAATATTCTGTAAAATGTTAGATAGGAAAATAATTATAGTCGTACATTTGACACAAGTCAGGAAAACATACTGTTTAAGAGAAAAATAGGAGCTTATAAGCTGGCTAATGTCATACTACTGAGAGCCGAAAAGAAAGTGTGGGAGGCTATGTCTCAACAAGGGGCACGTCTCAAGGGTTATCTGCTTGGCATGTAAATATCAAATAGATTACACATCATCTGAACTTTGACCTCCAAAGGAAGGCCAGCTGACAATAAGGAATCTACTCAAAACATGAGCAAGAAACCAATCCCCTAAACAAGATATGATGAAAGTGTATATTACATCACCTATTTTGAGAGTTGGTGGGCATTTGCACAATATATAGCCCACTTCCACTCCACAAAACTTGAGTTTGTGAGAGATCACCAAAGTATTTTAAAAATAAAACAAAGTATTTCTGTTATTTCTGAAATTTTGTGTCCATGCTGTTTAAGTCAAAATTAAAAGTTGTTTCCAGTGTGAATGTTGGGAAATATAAAACGAAAACAGCAATCAACATATGTCACGGTTGATTGACAGAGGATAAGATTTAAGAAGAATGATCAGATTAGTTCCAAGATCACATTGTAGTAAGCTCCTCTTGTGATCTTGGAAATGTGACTCTAGCATGACATAAAATTTTTTAAATCTGCAATGATTAAAATTTCTTAACATGGAATCATGTAAAACTCCAATTTTAACACAAAGTATCATTCCCATTCACATACAATTTTGTACTTTTCATGTAAACTAGAGCCCCACAGGAAAATAAGAAAAAATGTAGAACTAATTATTAGAGCAATGGTCAGTTCTGACCCGATCAGACAGGTTTGAACCACACTGGACGACGCTGGAGCAACCGAGTTATATAATATCACTTGGAAGCAGGAAATTCAAAGTGGGAAATGGGAAAAGTTTATCGGCGAAGAGAGAATTTGTCATGACTATGGGAGAGAACGGTCGTGTGTTTTGGTTTGAGGCAGTTTCACCCCCAAACGTACTCACATGCCGCACAGGGCCGCTACAGGTGTTGGTCTCTTCCGCTGATCACTGTTCTGCTGTGTCCGCAGGACCCGCTCAACACGCACTGTTTACAGTTGTCGCTCCCGCTCCGGCCCTCCCGCCCTGCCTGCCGTCCAGCGTTGCCAACCTCTGGCCGCCAGAGGGCGGTACGGGGTCGGGTAGCTTCCCCCCCTCCTCAGTCCCCTGCCTGGGATTACGGATTACTCATGGGTGAGAGAGGGCTGTCCCCGGCCCCGGCCGGTCGACCAGCCGGCCGCCTCGAGCGCCGTGAGCAAAAATCCGGGATTCCGGGAATTTAGGGAAAATCCCGCTAGGGCGGTACGCAGGGACGCCAGTCCCGGGGCCCTCCCGGTCCGGGTGGACTCCCGACGGGTTGGGAACTTCCCGTATTTGTCGGGAGGGGTGGCGGTGTGTTACAGAATAGGGGTCCAGAGCGGTACGGCGGTATGAGCCTTCTGAGGGCGGTACAAATACCGCCTAGGCGGTACTTTTGGCAATACTCCTGCCGTCCCGTCTGCTAGAGATGCTAATCAGATGTCCGCCTTCATCTCCTCTCTCCGACAAGTGTCACGTGCGAGCAGGCTGGAAGACATCTTTCAGAAGCGACTACACGACAGCGTTTTTGAGTTGATCGTGAGATAGAACCGTTCAAAAACCAAAGTATTTTTTTATCATACCCCTTTTACTGTAGTTTTCCAACGATAGCTAAAGTAAATTTCAGAAACTTTACTTTGCAGTTGGCAAAACTTGTTCTCAACAATGGGACGAAGGAGTCGTAGGCGGCGGTGGATCAGTAGACCTCTTTCTTTTCATTCTTGACGTCTTTTCTCGCGGAGCTCTTACGTTACTTTAATTTACAAATAATACGATTATTATCATGTTTGAGAAGCAGACGGTTTACTTCGCTCGCCCTTAACTCTACGCGAACGCTGCAGAAGAGCCGGCCCGCACAGTCGTCGTCTCCCCAAACGTTTTCTACCCCGTCCCGATTTCTGTTCGCCTCCCATCCCCCCGGACCTGACAGACACCCGAGGGGAGGCGAGTTAGAGAGCGACTTGTGCAGCCAGAAGCCTATGTCAGTGATCGCATCCCAATGTCGTGTGCGGGCGCGAGCCGTGTGATATTGCAGCGCTCCGCGAGCCCCGCCCCCGCCGCGCGCAAGTCGTCGATGAGGTGAGGAGTGAGTGAGTGAGGATTTGTCTACTTGCGCCATCTTGCATCTCTAGCCCACCCGACCCTGGCCGATCCCTTCCCCGCCCCGCCCCGCCCCGCACGCTCATAGTGGTGTGTGCTGAGGCTCAGCACGGTACCGCACTGCGCCTCGGCCCCGGCCCGGCCCGGCGGTGAGTAAAATGGAAAAAAATAATACCGAAATTGGATCCTTTTTGCTCACATTCTGACCTTGGCGAACGCAGATGATTCTATCATCGCGTTGGGGGTGTGGAGGGTCACAATAACGTCGCGAACGTGACCCCCTACACTGCAAGGTGTGTGTGTGTGTGTGTGCAGCCGAACCACAATCATCTCGGATACTTCCTGTTTCCCTTTGACAGATGAAACTAATCGGTCTTTTCTGGTTACAAGCCTGATGCACGGGAATCTGCGCGAGTTTCCAAGGGGACTGTTTAATTTATTCCTCGATTGATGTTGCTCCGCAACGTAGTTTCTCCTTCATGTTTAATAACGTCCTCCCCTCTCCCCCGCCCCATCCTCTAGGCGAATCTAACCTGTCACACCGATCGAGGTTGATTTGGATAAGTTTGTTAGGCCCTCAGTTCTTTGTTCTAACATCTTTCAATTCATAGTCTTAACCCTATCTACCTTGGCAGTCGCACTCATAGAACACCAACAAACTGCAATGTATGGTTTTTGGAAGGCACTCCACAATTGATCACAATCTGCTAAAGTCTCAGAGTCTAAATTTTCTGGAATATGAGAGCAGAATGCTATATATTTGTACCCAAACTTTTTCCTTAATTTTTGATTCCTAGGCAGTGAACTCACCTGTTATTTGAGCAACACATCTCAAGGACTGTTCTTATCTGTTTGTTTCCAGAATTTTATCTTAACAACGAAGAAACATTTAACCTGTAATTCAACTGATGTACTGCTGTTTTCAACGGCACCTGACTTAATGCTCTAATGTCAGTTGTTTAAAGAGCATTATTTATCACCATTTTATGTGATAGAAGGTATATTCTATCAAGATATTTACCATGGATCTACTTTCCAATGATGATGAAACTTTTGGAGATGATTTCTCCGATGGTTCACTTGAAGATTCTAGTCCTAAACATCAAGTGGAGAGCACTTGTCGTATTTGTAAAGAGAAACTGTGTAAACCCAAACTTCTGTCCTGTTTGCATACATTTTGCGAAGATTGTATTGACAAACTTTTGGTTGATGACTCTGGTGATTTCAAGAGAGGTGACCACACAGTTTCCTGTCCAGTCTGTGAGCAAGAAACTATGGTGAGTTAACAAGTGAAGCCCATTTGATAAGAATTCTTTTTGATATCAAAATTTCAGTGTTGGTCAGAGTATGTGTCTCAGTCTGCTTGTCATTTGTGAATTCTCATTATTTGCATGTTTTGGACAGGTTTCAGAGAAAGGTGCTTCATCTTTGCCATCTAACTATGTCATGAACAACTTTTTAGACATGTGTGCTATTCAAGATATGACTGTAGTCTGTACCAGCTGTAAAACCAAAGAGGTCGCTGTATCGCGATGTTCTGACTGTGCAAACTTTCTGTGTTCTCATTGTAACACTGCTCATCAGGTATATTTAACACATGTGGTACTATGTGATCATTTTTTTGGTTGTTATATCCTCCCTATTTTTAAGAAAAATATATTAAGCTGGGTGTAATAAAATAATCTTTTCATGACTTCTTTTCAGTTTATGCGTTGCTTTGAAAATCACCATGTAGTTCCTTTTGAGGAACTGCGTCAAAATGCCAGTGAATTAAATGATTCTGTTCCCATTCATAAACCAATTTTCTGCTCGTCACATACTTCAGAGTGTCTGAAGCTGTACTGTCACACTTGCAGAGTGAGTTGGGCTTCTTGCTGACAGTTCTTGTTTGGACCTTGTCATAGTTTTATATTTTATTTTTTATTTTTATTTTTTTTTCCATGTAGGTTGCCATCTGCAATGATTGCGTGGTGTCTGATCATGTTGCTCCTCAACATCGGTATGAACGCCTTACCACAGCAGCACCCACATTTCAGGAGGAACTAGAAAGATTAATGGTTGAGGTTAAAAGGAAGTCCAGCATTTTTGAAGTAGCGTCTTCTGATTTGGACAATGCCTTGACTGAGCTTCAAGCTCAACGTGATGCAGCTCAAGACCTAATTAAGGAAACATTTCAGGTTTGAAAAAAAAAAAGAAAATTCATAATTTTTGCAGCTTAATTTTTGTATTTGTTTCCTCTTAACGTCTCAATAAAATACTCTTCTTGCAGAGCTATAAAGCATTTCTTGAAATGCGTCAAGAAGAGTTGCTCAAAGAACTTCATACCATTCATAAACAAAAAGAATTAAAAATTATGGGTTCACATCACATGTATGTGTTACTATTAACAAAAGTGTTCATTTATATGTCTTTGTGCTCATTGTAATCTTATTTAATATATTGAATGCCAGGGTTGAAAAAACAATGGATCAAGTTGATGATGCATGCAAATTTACAACACGTCTCTTGAAACAAGGCAACACTGTTGAAATTGTTTCATTAAGAAATGTGGTTTCTTCTCAACTTCATAAAATTTTGGCTACATCACCAGAGCCTGAAGTGAATACCTCTATTGAGTTTGTCACTGATAGCTCCAAGTTCCAGGCAGCAGTTAAGGTAGTGATCTGCTTGTTATTTCAAGAAAGGCAACAGCAAAATTACACCTGATGATGCTTTCAATCTAACATATCAATGTGTGTTTGTATTGCAGGCTACGTTTGGCACATTGAAATGCATTAACATAGTGGATGTTGTCCCTCCACTATTGAACAATCACAGCGAGAGTCTATCAAGTATATTTCCTCCTCCTCCGCCACCCAGTTCAACCATTCAAATCGTGCCCCAGGGGGTAGCTACAAGGGAAGATAGCAGTCCCTCACCTACATTCTCTACTGTGTCTTCTAACGGAGAGAGGATAGGGACTGGAAGAGTTCCATCAGCATTCATTTCAACTAACTCTTCCGCCCTGAACGGTTATGTGAGCCCTGTGACAAGTAGCCCAGTTTCATCCTATGATAGTGAGATCAGTCAGATCACAGGGTATGGCATAGCCTCCAAAACTGAAACACCAACAGCTCAATCACCACCCATGTCATCCACTACACAGAATGCCAATTTTGGTTTGACAAGTATTCAAGAATACAACCTTACTCAATTAGCTAACCTTGCTGATAAGGTAGATTAATTTTAAAATTGAAATATCTCATAATATGCATAGCTGCTATCATATGTATTCTAATGTATTTTTCATTTTACTATAGGTTGATATTGATTCAAACTTGTCTTCTGCTGCCTCTACTTCACCCATGCTCTTAACTGAGCTGTTATCAGCAGGCCCAATCGGTCATCAAAACCATGCCCTGAAAAATCTCCAAGCACTTGCCAAACTGGGAGGCATGTCCATTAGCGATCATGGTAGGATTATATGTGGTAAATTTGCATTATAACTCAATCCCTTTGTCAGAAGCCTCTTAACAGATTTCTTTCTCTCAGAAGACATGGTGAACGGTGATGACAAGATACATTTAGGACCACCTGGAATGCTCGCTCGACCAATATCACCTCCTAGGAATAGTCTTGGCCTCCCTCCTACTCCCATGATTGACAAAGCCAACAACTTTACAATCCTGTCTGAGACTGATGAGCCAATTCTAAGTCCTTCAGGTAAGCTCCTAAACTTATCTTATCTTAAAATTCAACCTCAATCTTGACACAAATTTTGAGGAAACAGCAAACTAATGCAATCCTCTTTTTCGCCGTAGGATGCTTTCCTTCCAATCGGGACAGTGGTAAACCTATGGCAATGGATGTGCGACTGAAGTTTGGATCTGTAGGAACTGGGAAAGGGCAGTTCAGTAGCCCACATGGTTTCTGTCTCGGTTGTGATGAAGACATTGTTGTGGCTGATACTAACAACCATCGTATCCAGGTATGGCTATAATCGTCATTCATTGTCACGCCAACTTGTCTTAGTTTCACCTTAACTTGTGTTGTTTTTTTGTTTTTTTCTCTTTAGGTTTTTGACAGAACTGGTCAGTTTAAATTTCAATTTGGTGTAGCTGGTAAAGAAGAAGGACAGCTATACTACCCTCGTAAAGTTGCTGTCATCCGCAACTCTGGAAAGTTTGTTGTTTGTGATCGAGGAAATGAGAGATCTCGTCTGCAAATTTTCACCAAAAGTGGACATTTTGTCAGAAAAATTGCAATTAGGTTTGTATCATGATTTCATGTTCTGTCTGTGTTCTGGAATTGTTCAACTAATTTTTTTCACTTGTTTTACAGATACATAGAGATATTGGCTGGCTTGGCTGTTACACCCTCTGGACAAATTGTTGCAGTTGATAGTGTTTCTCCCACTGTCTTTGTCATTTCAGAAAATGGTGGTATAAACTCTTGGTTTAATTGCAGTGATTACATGATGGAACCATCTGACATCACCGTTTCAGGTATTTGTTTTGAAACATTACAAATCTCTATTATTAGTATCATGTCTTCATATTTGTTTGATTATATGCTATTTACATTTCAGGACGAGAATTTTATGTATGTGACTTCAAAGGACATGCTGTAGTTGTTTTTGATGAGGATGGAAAGTTTAAGCGACGAATCGGACGAGAACCCCTCACTCATTATCCCAATGGTATTGAAGTTTCTGATGCTGGGGATGTGGTGGTTGGTGATTCTCATGGCAACAGATTCCATGTTGTTGTTTTTAATAAGAATGGGGAACAGCTATCAGAATTTGAATGCCCACATGTCAAGGTAATGTTAATTAAAAGCTTCTGTATTCATCCTACTCATTCCTCTATTATTAAATTCAATTATTTTTTATCCTGTATGCCTGTTTAATCTAATGTATTCTTATTCTTTTTACTTTTAGGTGTCTCGTTGTTGTGGTTTGAAAATAACTTCTGAGGGTCATGTTGTCACCCTTGCAAAGAACAACCATTGTGTGTTGGTCTTAAACACACTTTATGTCAACTGAAATCTGTGTTACTCATCTCAAATTCTCTAAACTGGGAGAAAAGAGAGGTTTTTTTCATAGGCAGTTTGTATGTCTACAATCACCTCTGTATTGGCAGGGTTACGTAACCTAGCTTGATCTCATAGTCATTTTAAGATAGTCAAAAAGAGTCATTATGTTTACTCTAATCTCTTTGGAATTTGAGACTTATACGCTGAATTTTCCTTGACTTCTCGTAGCAATATTTGCAATATATGCATTTAGGCTAATACTTCTTGTCTAAGTCTCTGAGGTGAAATGTATGACAGTTTGTTTTGTTTTTTTGTGTTTTTTTTTTTTTTAAATTTTAAATGTCATCAGTTATGATGCAGAAGAATGTGTTTACCTATTTTTAGACCGGTCTGGTTCCTACAGGCAAATATTGGAAAATATTGAAAAGAAAAAAGAAAAAAAAAGGTTGGTTCTTCCCTAAAAGTCAGATATGTTTCATTATAGGGATTTAAACCAATTAACCAATTGTACTTCTAACCATATGAAGAAGACTGATCATTTTATTTTCTTGTTTTTATTGAAACTAATTTTGATTAAGTTTGTTCTAATGTAGTGGAAAGTTTTGTGTAACTCTTTATACATGTACTGCCATTTTTTTTTCCTTTTAAATTTTTGTGACTTTCTTTTCTATGCAGAACCATGTATTTAGCTCTGCTTGTGTGGTTTCTCACCACATTCAACAGTCAAGGGAAGTGACAACATGGAGGTCTTATATTACTAATATCTAGTTCTTTCATACTCATGCCAGCTCCAATTTTCAAACATATGCATCTATATTGTGATACTGTTTTGAAATATTATGTAACAGAATGCACTGATTTAATAGAGCATTCATTTTCTTTTTAGAGTATGCTTGAAGAAGTGCCATTTTAGTTGAGTATTTCTGATTAAGAGTTCCAAAGGAGAGTGTATTTTTGAAAGTACTTTATGTGCTGTGTGGAAGGTATTTTAGAAATAGGATAGCACCTGTATTGATGTGTCTTTTGTCATATTTTATGATCAATGGTATTGTTTTCATTGGTATTGTTTCATTTTATCTTTATGGTGCAATTTGTTGCAGATTCACTAGTTTATATATATTGTCATGAATGTTTGTGTATTCACACTTAATCTGTGTGTGTTTCCACATGGTTATACACACACATACCCGTATTCATTGTGGAAATGTATCTATCTGTAAGTTATATAAAGCTAAACATGTTTCTGAAACCAAAAAAAAGAAAAGAAAAAAAAGAGAAAAAAAATTGTTATGTAGTGTGGGGGTACTAGTATTTAAATCCGTACTGCTTACACTCTTATTCAATATATGTAGCAATAAATTGACTGTAGGGTACAAGCTGAACTATCCTGTAACTAAAATGTATAGGAGATGTACATGCTCATTCATTAGACAAGAATCTGCAGAGATAAGTGTCACACTGGTAATTTATTTAGATTTAAATTTCAGTGGTGACTTAAGTGTAAGTGTAAGGGTATAAATGTGGAGGTTAAAAGTCTGTAACTTTTGCTGGCACTATTATCTAAGTGGTTTAATGAAACTTAGCATTCCTTCTAGGTGAATACAGCATATATAGCTTTAGCCTTCTTTTTCCAACTCTTTATCTCTCTAATGAAATGTTCATCACTGTTGAAGGAAAGTTAGTGTTACGAGTTTAAAATTTGCCCAAACTGACGTCTGTACCTGATGGAATGGAATAGATCTCTAATATATGCCAATCAAGAATTCTGAAATAATATTCTTGTCTAGAGATTTATCTCATCAATGCAATGTTACCATGTCAATGTTTAGTGTCAGCGTTGTGCTTCTCTTGAAATATCTTGCACATGTTATTTGGCAAAATGTAATTCTCCTCTGCAAGTCCCACAGTGGTAATCTACCTCTGTTTAGAAGGCAGTTCAATCATGACCTCTGAACTAGTGGTAATGTCTTGTGCTACCCTGTGACTAGTGTTAATCTTTACGCTGACTTTAAACAGTGGTAGCTGCTTTACCATTATTGCTTTAGCCAAGGAGATTTATGCCATATATTGTGTAGTGTTCAAGGCTTTCATAGCTGTGTGCACTGACTTGTTTCCTCTCATTTATTGGACATTTTCAATTCTATTCTATTTGCTATGAATGTAAATTTACAAACCTCAGCAGGCATCTTTTAATTGGAGAGTAGGGAATCTATTTTATCTGACCTTTTTTGATGTGACATCCTGTGATAATTAAAGTAGAGTTAACCTGGATTTTACTCTAGGTGTACTGCATTGTTAATTAATAAGATTGACAATTTTTTTTTGTTTGTTTGTTTAAGGATTTCACTATAGTTTATTTTAAAAATTACTACTTTTTGCCCAAAATTATTTCTATTGAAATCTTTCTAAATTGCAAACTTTTCTCGGTATTCATGTGAAGGGATATATTATGTAACTATTGTGATTCATTGTTTTTAAGTACATAGCTTTGTAAGAGTGGTTTCTAAAACGAAAAAAGGAAAAAACAATAGTGATGGTCGGAAATTTAATTCAAAAAAATGGAATTTCTTGGCTACTATTTACATAGAACCCATAGAATTTCCTTAAATCTTATTATTGCCTTCTAAATGCTTCTCAGGTCATGCAGTGTTTGCTTTATTAGCACAACCTGCATTGTTACTAAAAGTTCATGCAAAAATATGTTCTCTTTTTGACATTTTACATTTAGGTTGTAAATTAAGCTGGTTTAACTTACTGTTTATATGCAGTGAATCATTTGTTGGTAAACCCTTTGACAGAAGGTTGGACCAATGTCAGAGTTAAAGCTTCTGTATCGAGTATTTACGTTCTCATGATAAAAGCATCTGTGATTTTTCTGAGAAGCTTTTGATATTGCTATGGAAGTTGGCCGGCAACTAATTTTTGACCTCTGAAAGTGCTTAAATTTTATTGCTATGATCATTTTTATACAAAGTATGTTTTTTTCTTATATGAAAGCTCAAAATTTTTGTCTTGAGTCTGTGACAGTTGCTGGTGATGGTAGTATGCTTCTTGTCAATATTTTATCTTGTAATTCCATTTTATCTGGGGCATCCTTAGTTACTCCCTAAAAATTATCAGTATTGAAATTGCACTACATTCTCTACGTCACTTTCCAGTGAAATACTTTGAATTTATGAGTTTAGAGCTGTATTATATCCCTAGACTTTGTATGACAATGCTCATACATCATCTCTTTAAATATTTGGGTATTTCTCCACAACTGTTTCAAGTAGTGAAAGTGCGTATTCGTGCTTTAAATTCAAAATAGATGTTCAGGGTTCTGTTAGCATTGTCACTTTCAAAAATATTTTATCTAGATTACATAAGTATCTGTATATGGGTTGAAATTCTTTATAGGCAACAAACAGGGTAATGTTTATTTAGTACATTTTAGGTGTACAGTAGTAGATCCTAGAAAAATGCCAAAGTGAGGTAAAAACAAATTTTAAGTCTTGTTAAACATGTTGTCCTTGCTACCAACATGCTTTTCAGCTTTTGTCTTTTCTCTTGCTCTAATTTAATTTCTTTTTAATTGTGTTGAATGAATTAGGGGGAGTAACAGTCTGACAAGATTTCAAGCAAGAGGAACACTTGTGTCAAGTAATATTTTCCTATCTCATGCAGAAGTTAATGGAAAGTACCATCTACCCCTAGTCTCTTATTTACATTTTTCTTGTTTGAGCTCAGTAAAAAGTAATCATTCTAAAATATACATATCAGAACTGATGGATAAAAGGTGTATCTGTTGCCTAAGTTGTCACTATTTCTATCTTTAAGGTCCCTCACTAATTTGACTGGTACTGCGGATGAGTATGTGCTAATTCCATTTTTGTGTTGTAATCTTCGTCTTCCTGTGTTAAAGCTAGATTCACCTTGTGCTAATGTATTGCTAGCATGGCTTAAGAGTCATTTACCTCACATTTTTGAATTTGTTACGGTTACACATAATTTAGTGTGCCTGTCACTATATCACAACTGTTCATAAAATGACCAATTATTGTGTATATTAATATGCTTTATACTTGTGAGTTTAAAAAGTGATTTAGCTATTAGATTTCATTACGAAAAAAATCTTCAAAAAACAAAAACAAAAGCTATTACATGAAGGAATTTCTCCGATTGTATGGCAAAGGATTGACAAAATGATTTTTCTCAAAAGCTATTATGTTTGGAGTTAAATTAAGAAGCAGGATCTTTTGAGGTTCTCTCATTTTAAGAGCAGGGTTATCGCTTGGGATTTCATGTGGATCTGATTTCAACGCCTCAACAGATACTCTATTAGTTCTGTCATATATTGAATACTGTATTGTGGAAGTCGTAGATCAATTGTCAGTGCATTCACATAACTGACAAAAATTTTAAATTTTGCGAAACAAAAAAATCAAGTGACCTTTTATCTATGCGCTTACAGTTGTTTATAATTTTAGCTGGAGAGTGCCATTAAGTTCAGGAATAGGACTGTTTACCATTATTGCCAAATGTTAAGTGAAACCCCTACCTTTTTTTAGAGCTTGTTAAATTGTCTTGTTGGAAATGACTGAAAAATGTAAAAGAGGTCCTTACATAGGCTCATAAAACGCCAGTGGTAAGTGATACATTGCTTGAAAATTTATGTAACAAGAAAAAAGTATATAAGTATTTTTGAGAGCAATAACTTAGTTACCAAATATGTGACTATGAATAATTCTCCCACATCACTGGTCTACTTTTGCGTAATGTTGCTGTCTTATTCATCACGTCACTATCCAAATCTGGCTTATGCAATTGTTTCCCCAACATGACCAAACATACAGTGTGGTAAATTCAGTATAGAATTCCTGGGAAATCTTATGTCCCTCTCTTGCAATGTAATATCTCTCAGAAAAGTGATTTCTTTTTGAGACTATCTTAGTGGAAATTTGGTCTTCATGAATCATCTGACGAACATATCAATCAAGTTATTTGGTATGATGGTAGATAAGAACTCTAAATTTCCATTCATATTTATTGTAAGAGCTGAACTTCCCAAATTGTTGCTCAATGTTTTCTTTTTCTCTCTAAAAGTTGCTAGCCATACAGTGTAGTAAAAGTTAAGAATGATAAGAACGTTAATCAATCCACACATAGGTCTTGCAATTTTAAATGTCAAGTCATTGTTAATGGTTTGACTCTTTGTCAATTTGTGATTTTATGTGTTCCTTGAAGTCATGTTAAACTTATTCCAAATTTTCTGGGCTATTCCCCTTTTAACGTTTTTTTGTTTTACCCTTTGTGTGCTGATAATGCCCAAATCAGTCTTAGTAACAAATTTGTGATTATTATAGTAATGTTATATGTTGAGGGCCCTACCATTCCAATTCCCCCCACCCAAAGTATATTTAATGTTGAGGCTGTCAATTGCTAAATTGTGTGGTTATGCTCATGAAAGATATGCAGCCTAAAAATTAAAATATTGGCCTATTTAAAATCTTGTTATTATCTTTTGCTTTTCTTCTCTTTCAAATTAGTGAAGAGGGTCTGATGCAGGTCCAGCATGAGTATGTTGTGATGTTGCAGTGAAATTTGCAGCTTAAAGTTCTGCTAATGTGCAAAACCAGGGTTTTAAGTTCTATTGCCTCTGCTAATATTGTATTTTTTTAAAAATCTGATTTTCTCAGATCTTTTTCCTTAATACCAGGAATCTGTGTTTATTATTACCCTACCATTATCAAAGATTCCTTTATTTTTTAATGCATCAAATGCTTTGTTTTTAATGTTCCTGTATTTTCAAAACCTACTTGAAAAAAAAATTTACTATTTATGTTCAAGAGTTACTCATGTTCAAGGTCCTCAGTTGCATTTGATCTTTTTACTTTGTTTCTTCCTGCTCAACTGGTTAAAGACAGAATGTTCTGGCTGAAACACCAATTTATTGCTTACTTTATTCTACTTAGTGTTTCTGCATTGCAATATTGAAATTTGATTGCTTTTTTTTGTGGTACAGTGAGATTGTAATTAGTCCTTATGTTTTTATTGTCTATCACATGTGCTCTTGATTGTTTAACTTTAACAATATTATTCTTCTGTTTTAACCTTTTTGAGGTGGGTGTTTTTTTTTTTTTCCTTTCATGTGTGCTTACAAAATACTTGTTTTGTTGTCTATACCCTTTTATTGTTTACCCTTATGTCATCCATTCCATTATATGTTTAACAATGTTATTGAAAGTTGTGGTTTTCTCAATGTCAGGTTGTGAATTTCACTTGTTTTAAGTGTTGGCAAGTTAACTGTCCAAAGACGGGAACTCTAAAAGACCACCAGTGTATATGCATTCCAATGGGAAGCTAGCTCTGTGGGTCAAGAAACTTACTTTGTTCATGAGTGGCCAAGCAAGCAAGAATTTTCTTTAGTCAAATGTTATGAATGGTAAATGTTGATAGATTTTATTTTGTTTGTCAGTTTATCAATTAATTATTAAGTACTTATTATTTTTCTGTTTTTATGGTATACTATTGCGACTGAAGCTGAGGCACAAGTTAAGAAGTTGACAAACTTGAGGGATGTGATGGAATAGTTTGCTTGTAGCGGCATATGTCTTGCCAACCTATTCTCTCTTTGCAATGGTCTTTTGTCTTGCAGAAAAACTATCATGTAGTCAGTTAAAGTACAAAGATAATAATTGTGAAGTTCTGTTGTAGGTAGTAGATTTAGATGTTTTCAAAACTCTTGCATTTCTGCAGAGGCTCAGGAGTTTTCCTTACTATTACTTAAGGTATACTTGGTTTAATTCATCTACCCCTTTGCAGCATGTGTCCAGTTTCTTTCCTGGTGTGTATTTTATGGAAAGATGCTTAATGTCATGCTGTACAAAATTGCTTTGAAAATTGTTTTCCAAAGGATTTTGTATGCTAGTCTTTAGTTATATGGATATGTTACTGCCCCCCTCCCCCCTGTTTTATGACCATTGTGCTTCACTTTTCTTCCCACCATAGTTGTCTATATGTTCAGAGCTTTACTCAAAACATTTATTTGACAGTGCTGCAAATTTGTTGACTTTTTTGACATTATTGTCGCCATTGTGTAAAGTAGTTGCTTTCTTTTAAAGCTTAGTAATTAAAATTTTGATTATTTTCATTTTTGAAAAGTTCTTTTCGGAACTCAAATTGCAGTTGCTTATAGTGTTTCTTTATTGTATAATATTGAATAATCAGTTGATTTGTATTGTCAATTCTTTAACAATAAAGTGTTTGCAAGTTTCATGGTTTTTTGTTTGTTTGTGGTGTGAGTGAAACCCCTATCGCCGTTCTCTGCTCATTTGAAACAAGAGACTACTGTAGTCTCTTGTTTGAAATGACCGCCTCTCCAATCCCGCGGCGGGGGAAACGGAAACGCGGTGAGGGAGGAGAGGGTTACTGCTGCCCAGGAACAACAGCCAGCCCATGGAGATTGTTTTCGGCTGCGCTGGGAGAGCACGTTAACGCCGGCTGGAGCGTCTGGGACCCGCAAAATTGTATCTAAGTACGTACTCTAGAGCGGTAAGGACTGCTGGACTATTTGCTACCCGCCGCGAGACGGGCCTGTGCGTTAAAACGCCGTGTACACTGAATGGCAAGAGTCATGCTACTTGACGGCGCAACATTGTGCCCGAGCGCCCGGCCCCGCAGTCCTGCAGCACCGCCTACAAGGGGCTCGCAGAGCCAGTCTGCCCACAATCTAGCGCACTTATTTCGCCATGGAATGCACTGTTACATCCCGCGGGCACGGGTCGGGTAGGTTAGGTTGCTGGAAGGTGTGTGTGTACTGGTCGCCGGGCCGGGGCCGGCGGGGCGGCGTTAAGCCTTTGGGTTGGAGGCTAGCCCTGAGCGTCCTTGTGTAGACCCCTACACGCGCCGCGACCGAGCCGAGCCGCGAGGGGCAGTGATCACGTTGACGTAGCCTGGTTCGCCGCCATTGCTGCATGGCAGTAATTGTTCCATAATTTTAGAGGTAAGGCTTAGGCCGGTAGGGTATTTTGAAGGGGGCGGGCCGGCGTACGGCGGGGTCCTGCCCCATGTCGGGCGCAGCTTTCGTCGAGGGTTTTGCAGAGCGTTGTCGGGCAGGGCAGACCCGGGCCGGCTGCCCCCGGGGCCCGGGCCGGGGCCGTGCCGTGCGGTGCGGCGGGCCTCTGCTCGGTCCCGGTCAGGTCAGGCTGTAGGGCGAGTGCCGTGCCGGTGCCGGTGGGTCAGGGCTGGCCTGGCGGCGCAGGTAGGGCCGCCAGGGACTGCACCGAGGGATGCAGGCCCCCCAGCGAGGCAGCCTCCCCCGGCGCCCCCCCCCCCTCTCCCTCACCTCAGCCCCCGCGCTGCATTGTTTGTGTCACGGCGGGGCACTGCATGTGCGCGCCGCGCACGGCGCCTCGCCTAGTGATTGCCGCGGTGACGCTGGGCGGCGCTCGCGGCCCGCGCCCGCAGGAGGGCCCCAGCGGTCCCCGCCCCCGCCCGCGCTCCCGATCCTCCCCCTGGAGTGTTTGTTTTGTTTGCGGGGATCCCCTCTCCCCCGCCCCGCCTCCCCCGTTCTCGTAGGTTAGGATTGTTGGGGCACTATTCTCCCGGTACGGTACATACATGTTGCTCCTGGGCGAATCGCAGAGCAGGCCCGGCTGAGGCTGCCTGCGCTTCGCGGCCGGGCTGCGGCCTCGCGCCACCCGCAGTCTGTGCTCTCACACCACATGGGAGAATTGTGACGCCAGTGTCTGTTGTATTAATCTAAGGCCTCTATCTACCCACATATTCTTCTGCACAGACTTATGACAGTAATTTTCTTGTGGCAGATTTAATCCAAAATGGCCGAAGGCAACGGGGACTTATGTGGAGACATCGAGATTAAAGTTGAAAGAACAGAAGACTTTCAAAAACTGTTATCTAGCGGATTAGATGAAAAAGTAGCCGCAAAGTTGGATGATATCTACAAGACTGGTATGTTGTCAAATGTCTGAACCCCGGAGAAAATACATCTTGGTTCTACATCAGCCAACATTAACCAACAAATATAATGTTCCATTTTCACTTAAAAATATTCATTGGAACATACATAGCTCTGCAAAGTTCTATAATTCACAAAATAAGATGGTAGCAAATATGCGCATTATAAATAATATCAGTTTTTCTTGCTCTCCTGCCGCTTTTAACACAACTGCTTTTAATTTAATTCCAAAATTTGTGTATGCTTATTGTCAAACAACTCACTAGGTTTTTGCTTTTGGAAATTTGGGATATGGGATTATTATTTCCAAAACTGGTTGGATTTTCATTGTTAAATGCAAGGGAGATGGATGGTTTGCCGCCTTGAAAAACTAAGTTTTTCAGATGCATTATTTGGTATCTGCTCTGCGAATATTACAAAATTTATGATTGTTGTTGCAGGCAAACTTTCTCATGTCGATTTAGATGAAAGAGCTTTAGATGCATTGAAAGAGTTCCCTGTTGATGGAGCTCTCAATGTGCTAACAGAGTTCCTCAATTCTAATTTGGAGCATGTATCAAATAAGTCAGCTTTCCTCTGTGGAGTCATGAAAACCTACCGTGCCAAAAATCGTGCTGGTCAGGCTGCAGCTCCACCTGCAACACCATCTAATGCTGTCAAAGCCCCTGATGAAGAAAAGATAAAGGTGAAATTAGGAATTATAAAATCACTATTAATGACATCTATTGCAAACCCCTATTATTGCGACGTATCTTGTTTGTCGATATAGGCCATTTTGGATAGAACTGGTTATTCCTTAGATGTGACAACTGGTCAACGGAAATATGGCGGGCCTCCACCAGACTGGAAAAACCCGCCCCCTGGCAATGGCTGTGAGGTAAGAAAAGATATGGCTTTGCTTTTTTGCTTGATTAAAATGGGGCTTTACATCACATTTTATCTTACTGTTCGTCTTTAGGTCTTCTGTGGAAAAATTCCCAAGGACATGTATGAAGATGAGCTTATTCCACTCTTTGAGAAATGTGGTACGATTTGGGATCTACGGCTAATGATGGATCCTATGTCTGGTCAAAATAGAGGTTATGCCTTTGTCACATTTACCTCAAAAGATGCAGCACAGCAGGCTGTGCGAGAGGTAAGTCTTCCGCAACCTCAAAACTTCTAACTTAAAAGATGCGAATCAGAAATGCATTGAAAATGGTAAGGGGTGGCTGCATGTTTACCAGACATAGTGAAAAACATTCATTTAAAATTAGGGCAGAGGATTTTAAAGGCTATAAGATAAATCACTTAAAGCCAATGTCAAAGATTAACTTCTTCTGTCTTTTTGTATTGACTTTGATCCATCATGGAAACTGTCTCTCATGGACTCATTCTATATGCATTCATTTCATGTTTCTCTCTCTCTCTCTCTTTTTTTTTATATTTTAAAGCAGCCTTTAGAAATCTCTTGATAATGTTGATGAACTTAAATTTTAATGGCATGTTACCTCATTTGTGGATGGACTTAATAATTGATTCTTGGAGGTTGTAACAGTATTTGTCAAGGGGGGGTCTATAGAACAACTCAAATGTTGACCTTTTTGACAAGCATGGATTGTTGCAATTTCTTTAAACTTTCTCTTAAGGGTGTCTGTATATTCCTTCTCTGGCTATTTTAGTTTTAGGCAAGTGCTTCCATTGGCTGTTCTGGGCTTCATCCACTTCAGTATAATATATTTCAGTACTCTGCATGGTGCCTTATTATTTTAACTGGTGAAACAAGAATTAACTTAATCTTTCTGACCAGAGTAAAATTTATGTTGAATCACATGTACTCTTTAAACCTGCTTTAATGTCTCAATTCTCAGTGGTAACTGTACGGTGTTTCTGTTGTCTTTTTATTTTTGACTTTTCAGAAAATGTATCAGGTTTGTGGATATTAAAGATGCATATGCATCTTTTGTTAACTCTTCCAGGTCTCCTCTTTGCTACTAGCAAATCGGGAACTGGAATGTTAAATAGTTCTGGGAAAGATTCATTCTAGCTTAGTTGCCACATATGTGCACATAGTTGTGCATGTAGACATTTCCCTCTCCTTTGCTTAGTGAAAATTTCTACAAACTTTAAAGATTTATGTTTGAAGGTTGTTCATTTCTTCTCACAAGTCAAAGTCAAGAAGGTACTCTACGGATGTGGTTCCAGACATGGTGATTGCTCTTGTCAGCGGGTCGGGGTGTAACCATAAGCATGCCTTTTATTTTTTGTTGTAGTTAGTGCTAAATTGTTGTTTTGGTCTTGGTTTCCGAAATTGTTTTTTGTTTATTTTTCATTTTACTTGTGAATTATTCCAAATTTGGCATGTTTGTTCTTTTTTTTTTCTTTTTCATTCCACAGCTTGATAATTATGAAATCAAACCCGGCAAGAGTCTGAAAGTAAACATTAGTGTTCCAAATCTGCGACTTTTTGTGGGCAACATTCCAAAATCAAAAGGCAAAGACGAGATTCTGGAGGAGTTCAATAAATCAACAGGTAAATGGACTTTGAAATTCATAAGTTGGCTGTCAGGAGGGTTGGAGGGGGGGTTGTGGAAAAATCAGTCAGTTGTGGTTGTCGACTTAAACATTAACATCTGCTGCTGTATTCTCAGAGCTCGTTTCTTGTCAGTTGAACACTCCTTCAACCAATCTCTCAACAAAATCCTGGTGCCATTTTTAACATTGCTTTTGTCAGATACGCATCTGACTTTGAGCTGGTGGCCTTTCCCACCCTCATGTGCAGCCAGCAAATTGTGACCCATAGAGGGCATAATTGGCATTGTTCTTGCAGCTCAATGATTATCATTTACAAAATGGGAAAAAGATTGGTGTAACAATTTCTTTTAACAATCACCGATTATTTGTGGGAAATATTCCTAAAGATCTTGACCGAGGCAATTTATACCAAGAATTATCGAAGTATTCACGTAAGTCATGTATCAGTTGCGCCCCATTAGGATCTCGTCCGTTTGGTGCAACATTGAGAGATTGGCTCTCAGTCTTGTCGTTTAATGTCATAGGCAAATGATTAGCTCAAGATCAGGGTTTGTTTTTGGTCTCAGTAGGTCTTCATTTTTACTTATAAATTATCAGTCTATTTCATTTAACCTTGTTCATTGTACTGGACATTTTCAGTTTTTAATTTCTCTAATTTGGTTGTTGGAAATTACTTTTTGAAGTGTAATTAGCTTGAATGTGTGTCATTGTAGTTTTGATTTATGTAATTTATTTACAAATTTTATTCCAATGTATGGAGCTAAAATCTTCTTCAAGTCTGATAACATCTGTAACTTTGCTTTCCAGCTGGCCTAACTCAAGTTATAATATACAGTTCTCCTGATGACAAGAAGAAAAACAGAGGCTTCTGCTTTTTGGAGTATGACACTCACAAAGCTGCTTCTCTTGCCAAGCGAAGGCTTGGCACAGGGCGTATCAAAGTATGGGGCTGTGACATTATTGTAGATTGGGCTGATCCTCAAGAAGAACCTGATGAAAGTACTATGTCAAAGGTAAATTCCTAGTAATGTCACGTAGTAAAATATCTGGTATCAATGTTATTCAAATATTAATCAATCAATTGGTTCTGCAGGTTAAAGTACTTTATGTTAGGAACCTTACTCAAGACTGTTCAGAGGAAAAGATGAAAGAATCATTTGAGCAGTTTGGCAAGGTGGAAAGAGTAAAAAAAATTAAAGACTATGCCTTTGTACACTTTGAAGAACGTGATAGCGCAGTGAAGGTAAGAAATAGTAAAATTTTGAGATTGTGTAATATTGTTCATGGTGTAATTCCGGCCTCAACTGTAACTTAAACATTTTTCAGGCCATGAAAGAGTTGAATGGTAAGGATATTGTTGGAGGTGGTTCTGCTATTGAGGTGTCTTTAGCCAAACCACCATCAGACAAAAAAAAGAAAGAAGAAATGTTGCGTAATCGTGAGCGAAGGATGATGCAAATGATGCAAGTTAGAGGAGGGTAATTTCACATCATCTTATTCATTCTTCTTAATTTCATTCAGTATGTAGTGTTTTGTCTCACCTTGAGTGGTCTTCTATTAGCATGATGCCAACCCCTATTCCAATGCGGGGACCAGGGGGTTCTGGGCCTAGGAATAGTGCTGCCATGCGAGGACCCATGGGGAGAGGAGATTATGGTAAGTTTAAGATCTGACTTTTTCTGTTTGGCTTGATCACTAACTGTTAGTGGTTGATTGTGATTCAAATGTTGCTTGTTACTTGTTCCATCTCAGAGTAAGAGTAATCAATAGTATGTTCAAATCCTGCTTAGTTCTTACATTCAAATTTAAGACTAGATTTTTGAATTTCCGTCAGTAACAGTTCTGATGATACTTTTGTGTTGACCGAGCAAGTTTAAATCTTGGGTCTTATTTCATTGCTACTTTTGAATAATTTTAAGAAATACTTTCCTGGGTTGACACTGAGATTTTACCTGTTTTTCTCTAGTATTTTAATACTTCATCTGAGTCACATTTTCATATATCTACTTCTTGTATAAATAAAGGATGGTCATGAAAGTCTGAGCTTGGGTGGTTGGGTGCTACTTAAAGGTGATTTGGTGTTATAGTTTTAGGCTGTATGTTATTGGTACCTCATGTGGTCAGTATTAAAGTAGCAACGAACACTGGTAACATTCTTATGTCTCTTTTAGGAATAGAAAAAACTCAAATTTTAATTCTACTTGTCATCACAGATATCTTGGGGTTCTGGAGGAACATTCCAATTTACAGGAAAGGAATAAATTAATAAATAGCTAGTCACCCAGTGCTTTTATTGCATACAAGGGTTGGGTATATAGACATCGCTCTTCTCATTGTTCTATTTCCAAGTTTATTGTGCCTTGTCCATGTCTACTTTGAGCTTGCGATTCAGTGGGATCACTATTTGTTTGCAACTCTTCTCTATGTGGTGGTATAATAGGCTGTGAAATATTAACCTGCTTTTGGAAATATATCCCCAAAGGACCTAACCGCTTGTTTGAGGGTCAGGAGGGTAGTTTCTTGGTATGGTTGGTTTGTCTGTTTTTATTAGCCAACTTCAGATGGGAATACATTATGCTCTAATGCATCTCTAGGATTTAAACCAGACTACCTTCATCTCTTTATTTCTCAAACACACTTTTAATCAAACTTTTTGAAAACTTCATCAGTACTTAATCTTTTATGAGAACCTAGTTTTTCTTTGGTAAACAGTTAATTTAAATTTATTCTTAATAAGTTGAACTTCAAATCAATAACTCATGACCTTTTGGATTAGACGTTTTCTCTCTTTCTCTGTAGTCCTACTTAATGTCAGTGTGGTTTTTTTGTAGGGTGAGTATTTCGCTTTAGAGCTCTTTCCTACCCCTTTCAAGGCCTTGGCAGGTTTTGTAATTTTAGGATAACCTGGTGGTAGGAGTAGTAGAGTTAACATACTTGTACTGACAATCTCTGTATGTAGCATGTTTTCCCCCATTCCCTACACCCCTGAATATATTTTATTCTGTGGTCTCTGTAAAGTTAAAGGAAAGATGGTCTGGTACTTTAAGGTGGCTAAAATTGGGCTTGTTTGTTCTCTTTTTTATTATAGATTATGATTACGAGTATTTCGGTTATGGGGATTACCGAGGCGGCTACAGTGATCCTTATTACGATGAATATTACCGCTATGAGGATTACTATTTCGATTATCCGCCAGCTCCACCTGCCAGAGGACGGGCGAGGCAACCTCAGCCGGTGGGTTCCTTTGATTGCTAAATTAACGTCACACTCTTGCTTTGACAATATTTAATTAGAATGTGGCATAGTTTTTGAACATTTTAGTTTGAGAACAACTGTAACCTTGCTATGCTACATTCAATATTAATCATATCTGAGCCATATCATTTCGGCCCTAAAAGCAGGGTGTATATGCCTTTGGTTCTTTCATAGTGAGGGGTATATGTAATTAATCCCTGCAGATTTTAGTGCGGGATGTTTAACTTCCCATTGACTCAGATATGATAGTCCTAGGCAGAGGGTTTTATGATTTGGTTTCCCGTTTGTGGAGCAGTGAAATTTTTATTGAAGATTCAATTTTTATCCTGACCCTCAGAAACGCATGTTCTTCTCATAATAATTTTTTTTTTTTTTAATTTTCCTTTTTTTAAAATTATTATGTTTTGAAGTGTTGTGTATGTCGGCTGGGGCTTTCAATTAATGCTTTTTGCTTCTTTGTTTGTAACGCTTCTACTTCTGCATTTGTAGCAGCATATGTGCCAATTTTCTTTGAGTGCAGTTGCATTGTCCACTCCTCTTTGCCCCCTGTTTTATTGTTCATTGGTCTGAATGCCTCATCCTTTTCTGCTGCCAATACATAACAGAAGCATTTGACATCCAGTAGAAAGTATTAATTATTGCCCCTTTTTTATCTTTATTAGTTTTAGTTTCATTTACAGAAAGAATGATGTTTTAATTCAATACCATTTCTGTACTTTCTAGCTGTATGACAAAATTTGAACACAAATAATCATAAATCTTTACTATTCTCTGTTTCATTGTGCTGATTGACAGAAACTTGTCAGTCTCTCAATTATCTAAAAATTCTTTAAACTAGTTAATTTTTTAAACATGATAATTTTTTTTTAATTTTTGTCTTAAAGCTTTGTTTTTTTTTTCCTCTTAGAAGATAGTGTGTTGATTAGTCACCTTTTGCAACACTTCTGTTTCTTGTGTACTGAAAATAATTTCTAAATTTGTGTTACTGTCTTACAATCTTCTCTTATTCTCTACTGTCTTCGTGTGTTTATAACACTTGATTCTTGCACGTGCAAAGAATTTAGTGCACAAGTATGTTAAAAGTTTTACAGATGTAGAAATCATGTATACTTTGCAAGTGTTAGTACTTTTACAGTCTGGTATTAACCTTGAGTGACACTTAATTTTTAAATTTAAATTACTGTTGCTGTTTTATTATTTTAGCATCACCATTTTTTTCTTCTTGTGTGTCGTGTTAGTGCCTATTTATCATCGGCCTCTAATCTAAGCTCATGTTTTGGCGTGGCCTTGCCGTCAGTGGTCAGACTGTTGGACTCACTTGTTGTCGTTCTCTGGGCTCTCACAGGCTGGGCGTGGCCGTGGGGGAGCAGCGGGAGCGGGCCGTGGTCGGGGCGGTGGTCCGGGGCCGGCGCAGGGTCGTGGGGCTCCGGGGGCCCGGGGGGGGCGCCCTCCCGCAGCTCCAGGGGCCCGTGGGGCACCGCGGTCGGGGGGCACCGGTCGTGGCCAAGCCCGCGGCAAGGGAAGTTTGTCAGGTGAGGATGGTCTGTATCTCCAAAGTTTTTTTTATTTTTTATTATTTGATATTGTTTTTAATTGAAACTGGGTCGGTAAGGAAACTTTGTTTTGCTTAGTTTCCTGACGTAGGGTAGTTGAATTTATGTTTGATTTGCGTGGCTTTCCCTGCTGCCCGGTCCTTTGTCGGCTTAACAGTCATGTTGGATAGCAGCAATTCTGTTATCCCTCTGGGGTGTTTTTGACTCAGTATTAATGCTTTACCGGCCCAGTTTTTTTTTTATTATGAGTTGTCTTTCCAAGTGTGCAAAGCCCGAAACCGATAGGTCATTTTGTCCTGTGCGCCCATTTCTCTTAGGCACAAAATTTTTCAGTGCAATTATATCTTAGCCAGTATAATGCTTTTCATATTCTGTTTCAGTTGTCTTATTGCCATTTTATTAATTTGCATCTGTTATTTAATTGTCAAACAACCTTTTTTTTTTTTTTTTTTTGTAAAAAGATCTATCAGATATCAAATTTGCTTACTTTTTTCCAGTCATAATCTTTATAGACCTAGGTTTACTTCTAGATTTGCCTTAAATGCAGAAATGTTCATCTAATTCCTAATTGCCATGCAATTAAAAATGAGAGGAAATTATTAATAGCTGATATAATCTGGTTGCTTATATACATTTTGGAAGTCAATTTTATTGTTCTTATTGATGTGATTGTAAGTAAATATAATTAATTTGGCTCGCTGGTTTTCTTGGATGTTGCAGGCAAGCGCAAGTTTGATGGAAGTCACCAGAACCAGGGGGAAACTAAGCGTCGTTACCAGAATACTTGGAGCAATTCTCCAAACTCCCACCAGCATCTCAATAATGCCTATGGTGTAGGCATGAACGGAGGTGGCTTTGGGGGCAGTGCGGAACCACAGTTTTTCCAAGACACTTACACGCCTTGGAGTTAAACTGTCTGCTGAGGACTGCGTTAGTGGAATATGACTGTGACTGTTGCCTATACAAAGGCCGTCCATTGACTTGCTTACTGCCCGTGAAACGGAGCTAAGTCAATAAATGTTATATATGTGCGAGCATTTGAGGCTCTTGAAATACAAGGATCACGGTTCAGGAGTGTGGTCTAAGAGTGATGTACAGACTTTTTTTTATTGTTAATGGTGGTTGTTGAAATGGAAGCTAGAAAGAAAGGGCCCTTCTCCAATCAAGATTACCATATGGCCCTGGCTTTTTAGTTTCCATTGGATAGTTATTATCAAGAAAGCTTTCATTGTCGATTGTTGCTCATTATTTAAAACCTTGAACATCTCCTCGTACCATGTGTTTTGACTGATATAAATGGCAGGAGAGCTGCAAATGCCATAGGAATCCGAAATGAACTATCAATCTGTCGCCTCTGTAAAGAAACCACACAGGTCTCATGCATGTGCGTGTCTGGTCTATCTTGGCTTTTCAGTAATAATGCTTGTCACATATTATAGCATGAGACCTTTCTAATTCTCATTAAAGCATGTCTTAACTGGTGTCATCTTTCACTCAAACCCCCTCTAGTTCTGGAGACAACAAATGCTTGGAGGGACTGTTCAATCATTGGGAAAGTCTCTTGCAATATTGATCATTGCAGCTGTTTTTGTCTTTAAATCTTTGAATCCTTTATTTTCATAGATACTTAATTGAAAGAAATGTTAATGGATCATGTGGTGATGTAAGACAGGTTGTCAAGTGCCTGTTGAAAGAAAAGAACCTGTTTGTTACTTTCTTTTTGTATGTTTACTTTTATTGCCACAAATGTATTTTTTATATTGGAGGGTATTAAATTTCTTATAATGAAATGGCATGATTTTGAGGCCATGTTATTCTTTTAAGATTGATCCTTAATCACAGGACAATACCATTCATGTGATCACTGTTTGTACTCCTCGACATCTGGATCAAATGTGAGAGTCTATTTTGAATGTCAAATGTTACACAATTATGTTTGTATGTTCAATGACAAATGTTGTTTGATTATGTTTGTATTTCATGCAAAGAGTATGCACTTGTATCACTGAGGGATTGAAAATTTAAAGAACAAAACTTATTTTCACAAGGAAACAGCTCTTTGCTTTTGTTAGTTTAGCACCTAAGTGTTGGAAAAAATCCTCTTTTTTTTTCTTCTGTTTTTTTTGGACAAATTCTTTGCAACTTCTGCTTTTTTTTTTTTCTATATTTTTCCCTATTAGTGTTTGAAATTTTAGTGACTTTTGTCTGTTAGATTGCTTTGCTTTTTCACTTTTAACCTGCCTTTCAAAGTGTTCTTGATATGAATTAGTACTGTAGAAAAGAAAATCTAATTATATACATTTTTTAAAAAATGAAAAAGAATGAATTGCCAGATCCTTCTGTCAAGATGTTGCCTTTAAAGGTCAGTATATGCAACTACTCTAAGGTTTTAAAATAAAATCAAAAAGATTCCTGTGGACAGTTTGATGCTAAAAGTTTCAAGCCCATAAATCATCAATAAAGTACAAAGCAGGATGAAGTTTGGCCTTATTTCTTACACCTCGCTGCTTTCGTGTCAGGTGAGAGTGATACTACTACTGTTCCTTGGAAATAGTCCCTTTATTTACACAATAATTTATGTTTTACAAAGAAGGTAAATATTTAAAATCATATTCACACAAATATTAAGTACACTTTGCTGTAAGGATACCTGCAGCACCTGAAGAATAGACAGTTCCTACAGAGGAAAAATACATGGAGATCTCATAACCCAGTACTGGATCATAGCAAGTCTTACTTCTTAACAAATACGAAAATAAATAAGCTTTCACAGACTGAACACACTAGTTGATAGATAAAATAAACTATTAACAGTATCACATTTATATTTTCTTAAGTAGAAAGTACGCAAAGTCCAAATATTTTCTTCTTTTTTAAATTTAGTGTTGCAAAGACAGACTTCATAGATGTTATTAAGCTGCCTATAGAAGAAGAATTACATTCACTCACAGCCTATATCATAAGGAATCATCCACCATCAGGATGGTAGTATTATTGATTTAATTAGAGTTTTAATTCCTCATCCGAATCTGACACAAGTAAATGCTGATTTTCAATTAAATTTCTGAAATAAAAAGTAGTTTTGAAATAAGAAATGGCACATAGAAACCTTGAAATTGTTAGTACAGTAGCTCTTAAAATAATATTTTTTATTCTTCCCAAACTTCATAAAACTTTTCAGGGTTTAACATGGATGGAGTTTCGAACAAGAGGATTGGGACAAAGAGGAGGGTTGATGGCACCGACATGGGCAGGATGGATTTTCAGGAGTACATTGGATTTGGCTGGGTGTCAGACACATATTTAAAGCAAACTTATTTGAATCCTAACATCTAGAGGATTAAAGTATGAAGTTTTATTGAAAACTGGGCGGGGGAAACACTAGTAATTGAAAGAAACTTACCTCTGATGTTGAGGAATTATTGGCTCTGCATATGCTCTATGGTTTAAATCTCTGCAGAAATGTAAGATCATTCCCACAATGATCATAAAAATTACAACAGCAATGAAGCCAAAGACTGGAAGGACACAAAAGTTTTTTACATCACTACCATGATTAAAAAATCTTAAATCACCAGACCATTACTTTGAAATAACTTACACCAGTACATCCAAAGAGGGGAAGCTTGCTGTGGTTTTATGTTTTCTGAGGGTTGTTGACTAACATTACTGAGAGCTTTCCTTTGAGGTTCTGATGTCATAGAAGATAAAGAATTTGAAAGCAGCATGGTGAAGTTGGCAGTTGACTCTACTTCATGTTCTATTTCAAGGTTTAAAATAAAGGCCCAGAGGGGATAGAGTTCTGTAGTATTGAAGGGGTCCAGAACAATATGATGTTTTATTAAAGGTCCCCAAGCAAAAAATATTGGATGCATTGAAGATAATGAGTTACTATACCCATGAATGCCATATTTATTCCTTGGGTTTGCTGAAAAGACATATTATTTATGAAAATATGAAACAATACTTTGTTGGTTCCCAAGTTAAAGGAAAATACATTTTAACTTACGTTCTATATCAAACTTTTTGTTTAGGTTCTTAATATTTTCATAAATATCTTGAAAAGCATATCCCTCATTTGCTACAACAAGGATTGGAGGAGTTCTGTTGTTCTCAGAATAATGCCAAATGCTAGGTATTTTTGTTTTAGTGTAAACATTGAATACAGATCCATATCTTTGCTTTGCGTTCTGTAAACTGGAAAGCACGCTGTCTTCGAATCCTGGGCAAACAGTTCAGTGTTAAGACAGGAAATTGAAATTAGCTGTCATGGACCGCCCAGTGACAAATGATTTGGGATTTTCAAATACTGTGACATTAAATAAAGAAAATTTTTCTAGTCATTTATCACTAGGTAGTGTCAAGACTTACCATCTTTTGGAAATATCTGTAACACAGGAGAGCTTCCAGCAGTGACATATGATGAATTATCAACATATTTATTTAAATCTATAATATTTCTTTGGTTGAGATTGATCATACCATGGTCACTAACAACAAATACCGTAACTAAATGATCTAACTTGTGTGTCTTAAGCTGTTGATTAATGTAATCAATGCTCTTATCCAGTCTTTTGATTTGATCACGTACTTCAGCAGAATCTATACCAAAAGCATGGCCATGCAAGTCAGGTTCTTCCAGATAAAGCATAACTAAATTAGCTGGCGTGTTTTTATCCAGAAACCAAGATAACACAGTATCGACTCGATCTTGATAGCTGACTTTTTCATCCCATTTTTGAGAAAATGTTGGCTTTGTCTTTTTGCATCCATACGAGAATTCTCCACCGGGCCACATCATGACTCCACTGTGGCGCCCTTTCCCCGCTAACTGGTTTAATGTCTGGAAAGAATAAATATTATGAGGTCTGATTGTTTCATTGGGTGTCTATAGTTCAGGATGGTGTGGAAATAAAGCATAATCTCCACTGATCTGAGAGAAAATTTGTCCAGAAAAACAACTTACCCAAATGGGAAGAATATCCCTATTATAATGGTACAACTCATAGCTGTACCCAATTAATGAGCGATTTGCACAATCATCCTTGGAAGCGTATACAGTGCTGTCCAAGACTCCGTGCACCTCAGGCTGCACTCCAGTGGCGAGAGTGTGGTGGTTAGGAAAAGTCTTGGTAGGGAAAACGTTTTTCATGAACGGGGCATAAGCCCCGGCGGTCCGCAGCTTAGCGATGCTGGGCGTTAAGCAGTCGTCGACATAGTCCGGCTTAAACGCATCCATCGATACGATAAGCACCATGGGAAACTTTGACACGGACTCAACAGACTGGTGACTGAGTAGGAGAACGCAAAGTAGAAACAGCATCGCAAATCGTGTCAAACAAACGGACAAGTTCTTTAGAACCCAACAGGCGAAGTATTTCCCCCCACTAAAAAACATATGGGTGCTTAAGGTGCTTAACTCTAGCAGAAGATTTTGTTTGTTTACAAATCGCTGCCCTCAGTAAAACAGCTGATGGCGAGTGAGCTGTCTGCGCCAGTGGTGCCAACTGGATAACTGACGCGCGCGCTTCTGTAGTCGCGCGGCGCGCTGCTGTACACGGGGCGGGACACGGTCCTCGCACTTCTTTATGCACTTAATAGCGTGCGTTTATGTTCGGCCACATTTCAAATCCGATTATTTTTGGGTACGATGCCTTCCGGGGAATATAGGTCGGTACGCCTGAGGAGCGGGACGGCGGCCTGGCGGGGCGGGCGCCGGTATACAGACCGGACACAAAATGTCAATTTTCAATCATTTCGACGCAAAACCACAGTGGAGAAAGAGACGGTGGCGACAGTAGAGAGGTGACCGAGGGACAGAAATCCAGGCAACTTAACTGCGCAGAAGTTAGCGTGAGCGTAAAAGATGGCCAAAGACACCCTCGCAGAAACACATACTGTACTTCCCCATTTGGTCCGCGCTCTGCTGCAGGCCAACGAGTGCGTGGAGCAGGACGGCGACCGGGGCGCATGGGGTGGTCGCCCTGCCCTACAACATGCGCGCGATCCCATCCCGCTTCGCCCACAGGCGCCGGCGCCAGGGCCGGCCAGAAACGCCTCCGCAGAAACACATACTGTACTTCCCTATTCAGGAAGTATTGAATGAGCCGTGCACTGAATGAGCACCAATTAGTTGGTAAGAAATAAATAAGTCGATGTCACAGATGAATCATTTAGCATTACTTAATAATAAACAATATTAACAGTAAAATAAATAGACAACAGGCGCGGGCGGATCCTTGTGATGCTCCCGGGTGGCGGGGCGCGTCCGCTAGAGCATCCGGCAGACGCAGGCGACGGGGAAGCGCGCCATCCTGAGGCGCGGGCAGGCGGCGGGCGCCTCGGGGTCCCAGGTGATGACGGGCACGAGGGCGGTGCGCTGGTCGCAGGCCGTGGCCCGGGCGCCGTTGCGGAAGCCCAGGTTGCGGGCGCACTTGGAGTCGGCGAGGCGCGCGCACGGCCGGCCGGGCGCCGTGCACCGCTCCACCGACACCTTCTGCACGACGCGGCCCCGCGCCTGCAGCGCCACCAGCCACCGGCCCGAGGACACGTCGCGGACGTAGCCCGGCCGCAGCGACCGCCGCACCGACTGGCACGCGCCCTCGCCCTGGGGGTGCGGAACACGCGGAGCGGGGTAGAGCGGGGCGGGGCGGGGTAGAGCGGGGCGGGGTACTAAGACAAGACTGGGGTGGAGTGGCTCACCTCGCTCTCGCCCTCGGGGTCGCGCTCGTCCAGCGGCGGCGCGTACATGTGCTCCAGCAGGTGGGAGCAGCGCTCCACGGCCTCCGACACCTGCTGCCTGCAGGAGTGAGGCGGGGCGGCATCCAGCAGGCGGATTCAGGGTATCGTTCTCGTCGCTCTGTCTCTCTCGCACTCATTGGGCGTGCCGCATAGGTGCGAGAGAGACAGTGCGACGAGAACGATACCCTGAATCCGCGTGCAGAGATCAATGAGACCCTCGCCACGCTGCAGCGTCAGGTCAGCCGGGTGCCACAACTTACATGGGGTAGCGCGGCGGCGAGTCGCAGTACCCCAGCTCCTCGGCGCCCGGGCAGTCCTGCGCGAGGATGTCCTTGAGCGTGGCCTTCTTGGCGGTCGCCGTCGCGTCTGCCGGCGTGCTGCTGGTGGTGGCGAGGGTCGCGGCGGTGCCCGGGCTGGTGCCGGCGGGGCCGCTGAGCCAGCCGGCGTGGGTCGAGTGGTGCTCCGCCGCGGACACGCTCTGCGACACCTGGAGGAGAGAGAGGCGGGGCAGTCCAGTCGGGGCGGGGCGGGGCGCCTGCAGGGTAGGCAGCACGAGCGCGCGCGTGCGCGCAGCTGAGGGTGTTGCCTATCTCGCCAGGGGCGCTGCGGCCGAGCCCCGCAAATAGCGCGACAAGGACGCAGGGGTGTTGGAAGTGTCTTTTGGTAGGGGGTGCTGACTCAGGCGCTCTGCGCCCCCTATATTATTTTAGGGGCTGCTCAGCGCACCCCCTGATCCCCACTTCCGACGCGCCTGAGGGGGATCCTCAGAATCTGTCAGCTGGAGGCGTGACCTGGAGGAGACCGCCGGGGGAGGGAAGGGTTTCCTGCTCGCACGCCACGCCACTCCACGCCCAGCCGAGCTCGACGGCTTTTCGAGGGAAATCTCATGGGGTGCGCAGCGCATAGTGATTACAGAGCAGCGATGGCAGCGCACAATTAGCGGCCCGTCCCGCCCCGCCCCACCCCGCCCCGCCCCGCCCCGCCCCGCCCCGCCCCGCCCCGCCCCGCCCCGCCCCGCCCCGCCCAGTCGCAGTGCCACTTTCCCTCCCGTCGTCGTCGGCGCCACTTGCATATCTCACGGGCTCCTGCAGCCCTTTTTCCAAACACATCGAAACACTTGTTCTTTTGCGATAGTTGCCTACCCAATGCCTAAATATCGCCGGAAATCGAACTGCTTCGGTTACCGGGGGAGTCGGGGTAGGGGCGCCCCTATGGGCTCCGCGAGGCCGCCGCGATGATGGCACTAGGAAGGGCTCTCCGTGCGGTCTGCAGGCCGAGGGCGAGCACAGCAGTACACGTACACGGCCCAGCCCGGCCCGGGCGTCGCGCTTGGCTTCTTGAGCGTGCCCCGCCGCCACGCCCGGCGCCCGCCGCAGATTGGACGCAGCGTCGTCTCAGTTGCGGGGGGCGGGGCGGGGCGGGGCGGGGCGGGGCTGCGGCGCTCGGTGCGCCGCTCACATGACGTTTGTATGACAGTGGCACGAAAGAGAAAAGAAAAGGACCCGGGTGGCGCGCGATTTCAGCACGAAAATTATGTCAAGTATAATGAAAGAGAGTGGCGCTGCGCTCCCGGCGCGGCCAGCACGGGCCCCTACCGGGTAGCCTACCTGCACGGCGGCGGCGGGCCTCTGGTCCTGGGGGGTGCCGGTGCCGGTGCCGGTGGACGCGACGCCGGCCTGGTAGTCCCGGTTGTGGTACGCCGCGTACGGGTCGAGGCTTGCGGACGCCGGCGAGCTGCTCGCGGTCGGCGCCGGCACCGGGGCCGTCGGCGACGACGACAGGTGCGGGCGGGACGGCTGCAGCGGTCGGAAGCGCTCCTCCTCGGGGTACGACGTGGCCTGCGGGCGGAAGGAAGACGTCAAGTTGTAGCAGCCAGCGTATTGGCGTGCTCTGGGACACGGTCGCCACAAGTCTTAATTTTTCCGTCTGAGTTTGCAGCGGCCCCGGGCGCTCTCACCTGCTGGTACTCGGGGGTCATGACGGGGTCCGGGTAGTGCGGGTACATCCCGAAGCCGTAGCCGTACGGAGGCATGTCGCCGTAGCCCATGAACCCGGCGTAAGAGTCCGGCGGGGGCGGCGCGGGCGGCGCCGGGGGCGGCCCGTACGAGCCGGGGTTCGCCGCCGCCGGCGGCGCCTTGGGCCGCCCCTTGCCCTTGCTGGTGGGCTTGGCGGCCTGCTGCTTGACGACAACCGTCTTGGCGCTCTGCTTCTGCTTGTTGTTGGACTTGCGCTTGTTCTTGGCGCCGGGGCCGGGGCCGGGGCCGGACCGCTGCGGCGGCTGCGGCGGCCTCAGGATGGTGAGGTAGTCCATGTCCTCCA
Source organism: Frankliniella intonsa (assembly GCA_033675135.1). Classification (NCBI taxonomy): domain Eukaryota; kingdom Metazoa; phylum Arthropoda; class Insecta; order Thysanoptera; family Thripidae; genus Frankliniella; species Frankliniella intonsa. The sequence goes on along the minus strand of CM066246.1, from coordinate 3,652,049 downwards.
GGCTCAGCGTCATGGGCGGCCCGCGGCCCCCCATGGACAGTGGCGCGGGCACGGGGAGCAGCTCGGACGCCGTGGCCACCGAGTCCCCCGCGGTCAGCTGCGTGTCAGGCGGAGAACATGAGCCTCCGGTGCACGCCGCACCTCTCGAGTAGGCACGCGGTATGGACAGTCAGGCCAGCTGACGACACCTCTACGTACCGGTATTTCTATAGCCCGCTGTTCGCCTGCGAGTTCGCTACTACTGTCCTCCGGCTGTCCGCTCATGTCCTTCTCCTGACGGTCCGCCTCCGACGGCCGGGCGTCTACCTGCGGCTGTTCCGCGGCGCTGTCCGTCGGGGCGAGGGTGACGCCGACGCCGACGTCCTGCTCGGGACTGGGCCCGGGGTCCCACGCGGGCTGCGCGCCGTGCAGCGCGGGGCCGGGCTCCAGGCTCAACAGGCCCTGCGGCGTGTCCTGCGGCGCGTCCTGCGGCCGCGAGGGCCGGGGCGCGGACAGCAGCACGGCCACCTGCGGCAGCAGGGCAGCAGGTCAAGCAGGGCGAGCTCACCTCGAGGGCGCACGGTGAAGCACGTACCAGCAGGGGGAACATGTCGGCGGGGCGTGCGGTGCGGTGTGGGGTGCGGCCTGCTGGGGGCGCCGTCCAGCAGGTACTGCGAGCTGAGCTCACTGCGTGCCGTGCGCCCCGCCCGTGCGCGTGCACCCAGGGCACGCGCCACGGCGCACGCACGCACGCACGCACACACGCAGCGGACCGAGTCTCTCGTCTCTCGTCTCCTCCTCTTCCCTCCCCCTCCTCTCCTCCTCTCCTCTCCACTGCCCCCGCCCCCTCCCCCCTCTCCCGACCCCTCCTCGGCTGGTTTCTGGATGAGCTGAGGCTCCCTTCTCCACCCGACTTGGATGTCAAACTGACCATCATATTTCACGCTTGCTACTCTTAGAGCGCATTAAGACAAGAGTTCGGAACCGTTACCTCACTAGTGTGCAGCGAAAGGAAAGTTGGATTCATTCATTAATTGTCTTAATATCCCATATCCGTTAGGAGAAACATTTCTTTCAAACTTTCCAACTCTCTATCCAATAGACAAGTGGGACTTCCCTACGGCGTCCTCAGTGCGAATTTCCTACGACCTATGCCCTCCATGCGACTAGAGCCCGCCGCAGCGCTACGAGTCGTACTTTCCCGCGCGGACCCCCCGACCCCTGCCCCACCGCCTTGCGAGAGTCGCCGCTAACGCCCCGACCGACGTGGACTTGACTTGACCAGGCTGGCCACCCCGCGCGGACCTCGTCTGCTGCCCTCCTGTCAGCGACCCCATGTTTCACGGCGAGGCGCGCCCCCGCAGCGATAACGCCCTCTCCCCGGGCCGCGTCCCGGCTCTCCTCTTTCCCGCACGTCGAAACAGACATTTCCCCCGGGGGGAAACCGACGCGATCCCGCCGCAATGCTGCAAAAGGAGTGACGGAGTTTGCCTCATCACGCGGCCAGTGTTGCCACCCGCTCCGTGTGTGCTGCTCCTGGCAGCTGCTACCCGACTGGTAAACAGTCAATATTTCCTTCCAAAAACAATAATGGCCCCGACAAGAAACGACGATGGACTGCTGGCGAGGGTCAACTTTCCTCTTTATACGCTGCAAATGGTGACCAGCAGGCATATCTTGGTCGGAGGAGGAGGCGGCTCATCGAAAACTGGTGTCGCCAATGGTTTCGTAAGTGTCAAGACCGCACCTTGAAACGCATGTATTGGTCCTGCGGATGGTTAATTGTCGACGTCGCCGCGTCAGAAAAGCTAAAACTCTGTTCCGGTCTCCGAGGCGGTCCTGTTCTTTGATCGTCAGATAGCAAGTGTTAAGTACACCTTAACCTAACGTGGACATTCTTGGTTGGCTCAGCCACTGTCAACCTTGGCAACCTGTTCTGCCTATTTTTACACCCACGAAGTGTTCGTTCAAAGGGATATCCTTCCCCCCTCCATACCTTGATATTGTATTTCAAATTATTAATTGATTAAAATTCAAATTCTATGGACCTCTCTTACAGTAAATGTGTTTATAATATTCTGTGTCTCTTTGTGTAAGTTTTCTTTGTCTATCTTTTGAATCAATCCCCTTTTCCAGGAAATTTTTGAAATATCTCACAATGGAGAGAAATTTGTTGCCGAGGAAGCAGTCCGCCATGAAACTGGACCATCCGTCGTGATGAATTCAGCAACTTACAACGATGGGAAGCGTACTTTTCTAGTTGCTGGTCAGGAGAGCCATTGCCAGCTCTACCATGTCCGGATGTCTGTAGAGAGTGAGAAGAGAAACAGCATATCTAGTGCCGATCAGAAAGAAGGTTAATGTCAATAAATATCATACCTACAGTTGTTGTTTGAATTATATATCTTTTGTGATGAGGATATGCGTTTAAATGCTGTAAAAGTTTTTAATATGTTTCCAAAACATTTTTGCAGGTCACTCAAATGATAATCAGACTAGACAGCGAAAGAAAAGAGGTTCAACTGACAAAAATTCATCAAATACAAATGAAAACACAAAAGAAAAAATTTTAAGCAATGGAGTTAATAAAGTTCACAAGAGACTACATTTTGAAATCAAACCAGCAGATAGCATTCAAACAGATTTCAGGTAAATTAAAAAAAATATATATTTTAAAAAAATTACAAAGAATATATTATTCAGTTAATTATTTGAATATAAATGGATATTCATGTATTTGTTAAAATCTATTATTGCAGTAAAGAGGAACCTCTTCAGAAAGTTGTGCGCATCAGTCGCAATGGTGAAATTATGGTTACCGGAGGAACTGATGGGTTCATCAGAGTTTGGCAATTCCCAACAATGAATAAAATGCTCAATATTAAGGCTCACACTAAAGAAATTGATGATCTTGATATTTGTCCTGATTCCTCAACAGTAAGTGTCACACACATCTTCTTATTACCACCTTAATTCCTCATGTACTTCATGTTTTAATTTTTCAATTCTCCTTTTAGATAGCAAGCATTTCTAAGGATGGGGCATGCTGCTTATGGAATGTGAAGACAGGTAAAAAGACCTCTGTTTTAACTTGGGAAACTCCTGCCAATTCTAAGTATCTCTACAAACGATGCCGGTAAGGGAGAGACTTTTGAAGATTACTTTGACTAAATTTTACATTCTTTGTGCCACCTTGGGTAATCTCCTACTTTTTCATTCCAAAAAGCTTTGGTATTAGAGGCAATGGGACAGATGTGGACTCGCTCTACACCTTGGTGAACCCTGTGGGTCGTCCTGGTAATCTTAAATCATACCTGCAGCTCTGGGAGCCAACAAATGGAAAGCTACGCAAAAGTCATGCATTTGATGAAAGCCTCGCAGCACTTGCAGTTCGTGATGATGGAATGTTTGTTGCTGTTGGTACAATGTTTAGCGGCAGTGTATCTATTCATGTTGCCTTTAGTCTTCAGGTATGTTACAATTTTGTCCAATTTTATGTGGCGATGTACTCTAAAACTACTTTGATTCTGACTTGTCCATAACATTATTTACAGAGGATTATGAATGTCCGTAATGCACATGGTATGTTTGTTACTGGCCTTGAATTCTTACCAACATCCCTAGATGGACCTGCTATTACTTCTCCTTATGAAGCTGCAGTTGTTAGTATTTCTGTTGACAATCGAGTTTGTATCCATCAAGTTCCCTTCAGACGTAAGTATATCAATTTTTAGTCTTTCCGTGTCAATTCAGTCTTTTACTATATGTACTTGTACTATGTATATCCAACTTTTTCTTTTTCAGATACAATGCCGGTTTGGCTTGTCCTTGTTCTTATGGTCATCCTCCTGTGTGCATCATTTACAGTTTGTAGCTACTTTGGTTTATGATTCTAAATTTGTCCTAAATTATGGTCAGATCTGAAAATATTTTCAGTTGCTGATCATGTCCATCAAGCTGGATGTCCTCAGCTGCAGATATCCCTTTGTTTTGTTTCTCTGCTCATAACTACTCTTGGTTCATGGTTCTTCAATTCTTCTTGTAAATTTATACTCTTCAAAATTTCTAAGTAGGATTAATACAGTATTTTGGATCTGGGCATCATTATGTTCTTTCTTAGTCTATACATGATTCCAGTTCTAATTTCTATACTTTAAATCTTAGTTGAACTTGTGCTCAAGAAAATAACCAGATATTTTGAACTTATTTAAATGATTAACAACGAGATTGATGTATTACTTGTAACTGTTGTCAATAGTAACTGTTCTTTTCTTTCCAAATTTCAAGCTGTTTGCTGCTAGTCACTTTTCATACTGGACAATCATGATGCCATTTTATTTCATAACATGGACAAAGGTATACTAGGAGTTAAATTGACAGCTTTTGCATTCATGATAGTAAATTTCAATTAATTATTGACCATGTTAAGGATAGTGATCATGACTTAATAAGCATAGTGCAGATTATATCAGCTTATCTGTATGTAAATATTTAGTATCTTTTAATTATTGGCCAAAGTTGACAGTCCCTGACTTGTTTTCAAAGGAGCATGCACCTTGCGCAGTGCTTTGTATTTTCTTTTGATTCTAGCAGAGGTGTAGCTTGGTTGTGTGACATTAGTGGAGCAGATGTTTAAATGAATTCAGTACAATATCTTACTATTAAATTTATTTTAGATTTGTAGTAATTTTCCATCATCACAGCTTGTTTCTCTTATGCCCTCATCGCTTTTATTGTTTGATGTTTAAGTTATTTCATTCCTTGCAATTTGCTCATTAGGGTACATGTATTTTTTTCCCTCCTGTGATGATCATAGCAGAATGTAAATACATTTCATTGATGTCTGGGCTGATCTCATTTATGTTGTTGATAAAAATTACATTTATAGATGGAGTGACTTCACTCAGCTATGCATTGTTTGTTAGTCTGAAATAATTAGAATAGATGATAGCAAAATATTGGTTTGGCTGGCCCAAACAAATCACTGTGTGAACTGGCCTTGTCCTGATTATCTTTCGTGCATTGTGTTTTGTGTGTTGTTTTATCCAATGTAAGTATGAGCTAACATGTCTCAGATATTTATTTAAAAAGCCTCTTTATTTCATGGTATTTATTTTTAACTTAACATATACCATAATTTTGTGGTAACTGGCATTTTTATTTGTTTGCTTCAGCAAAAGAAATGGAAACTTCTCTCTGAAATTATTTTAATTTTTGATAAAATTATTCTTATGGCTGAAGAATAATTTTTTAGACCTGTTTAGTTATACTTTTTTCGGTTTGTTGAAACTGCTCTTATGCATTTAGGGTTGGAAGTTGGTTTTGTTGCACTTTAAGTTAATCATGGCATGGGTCATAAATCAGTTGATTGAGCTGTTGAGCTGGTTTTGTTGACAGAACTTGTCCTTAATTCTCTTCATTTAGAAGCTACATAAGATTTAGTTAAATTTGTTGAATAGTGTTTTTATCCTTCTGTTAAATTTTTCTATCATTGACTTTATTGACCATTTAATGCATCAAGTACTGCAGTTATTCCCTTGTTTTCAAATATCTGATATATCTCCTGTGATAGCATTCAGGAATTTTCCATGGCCAATGGTCCTGAGGTTGAGTAAAGATAGATATTTACTAGATGATAGAAAGTTGTACTTGTAAAATTTTCAATGGCAATTTGAAGGGAAAGAAAAGGTACTTCCTCTTCTGCCTCAACACAGGGTTATCTCTATACTCTTCTGGCAAGCAGTATAAGGGAAATAAATTTTAACAATTATTTAAGAAGGTTGATTTTACTTTATGGAAGAAAAAAAAATGTTTCCTAGGGTCCTACCCTTAAGTATGGGAATTTTTTAAATTATTTGTGTAGTGTCTGTAAGAGATGTATCCTCTTTTTGCCTTGTGTAGCAACAATGACTAGCAATCTTACCAGTTGCAATCACCATTGAGTTGTCTTTAATCTACTCATATTTTACTTTTTGGTTTTAATAAAAAGATATTTTGAGTCTTTTCTACTTCAAAGCTTTTTGTGAGACATTACATTTGTAAATTTTATTTATCAAAATGCAGAAGGTGCAGGGAGCTCTTTTATGGACTGTCGGAATAAACTTTGTTATGTGTGAGTAATTAACGTTGTCCTCTATTACTTTCTTGCCTCTGATTGACCACGTACTGGAATATTTTTCGTCCCCTCGTGTAGATGCGTATGGAGATTGCGAATATTTCGGACCACGCACTATTATTTTCCATGGACGGGCTCTCGATGTCCAGGGGACATTTTCGAATGTAAACGAACCCCGAGTACTTCGCAGTGTGAGAAGGGGAGGGGGCGGGGGGATTTTGTAAATCTGCAGGTATGCACCCCACCCCACCCCACCCCACCACATCACTGGCGGTGGTGTGGCCCGCCTGGTTCTTCCCTCTCGGCCGCGCGCCGCGCCGCGCCGGCCTCTGCTCGCGCTGAAGGGGCGGGGGGCGGAGGAGGAGAAGGGGATTGGGGGGGAGGGGTCATGATCAGGTAGGGGGTCTCTGAGAGACCGGACCGGCTTCCTTCCAACGGGGATTGGAGTCGAGGGGGGTGGGGGGCTCCGCGCCGGGCCGGGCCCGCCGGCCTGCAGCAGCTGCCCCGCCCCGCCCCGCCCCGCCCCGCCCCGCCCCGCCCCGCCCCGCCGGTGCGCTGCGGGCTGCGCTTCTCTCAGCACAGCACCACACCAGCCAGCACTCAGCCGCGCCCAGCCGCACCACACGGCAGGCCAGTCAGTGTGTCAGAGGCGTTACCGTAGCGCAGAGATCTCCGCCGCGCCGCGCCGCGTGTAGTAGCGCCCCCGGTGGGGCCGCCGCGGTGTCAGGAGCCGTGTGTGTGTGTGTGCGTGTGCGTCTACCTGGAGTACCTGCGGCAGGACCTGCTCGTCGTGCTCGGTGAGTGTGAGAGTGTGTACTCGGCGAGGCACGTGAGCCAGGAAGCAGCCTCATTACGGGTGCCGGTGTATGCCGGGCGGTGCGCCGCGGGGGGGGGGGGGAGCGCTCACGTGCGGCGTATGCGCGGCGCAGCTCGGCCCCAAGCCCAAGCAGTGTGAGCGCAGCGCAGCGCCCCCGACCGGAAGGACGGGACGGGACGGGACGTCGACGCGCCGGAGCCGGTGGTGACCGTGGTGACCGTGGTGACGACCTGCGGGCTGCGGGCGGGCAGGCTGCTCCCTGCTGCGGCGAGACGAGACGAGAACGACGGGGAGGTATAACATGTTGACCGTAAGATAAGGTGACCGCCCCGCCCCGCCCCGCCCCGCCCCGCCCCGCCCCGCCCCGCCCCGCCCCGCCCCGCCCCGCCTCGCCTCGCCTCGCCCCGCCTCGCCCCGCCTCGCCCCGCCTCGCCCCGCCCGGATGACGCGCCCTGCGTTTGTCTGCGCTGCTGCTGGTTTGACAGCGGCCGGATACGGAAACCATACCGTGCGGTGTGCTGGTCTGTCTGGGTGGCAAAAGTGAACAAGAGAAAGAAAGAGACAGGAAGTGCGCGAGTGTGAGGGAGGAAAGAGAAGAGCAGCAAGATAATGCAGAAGTGTGCGCGCGGCGCGGCGGCGGGGCAGGGCCGGGGGAGGGAAGTACCTGCCAGTGACAGGGCAGGGTGCGCTCCCTGTGGCTCCCTGTGGCTCCCTGTGGCTCCCTGTGGCTCCCTGTGGCTCCCTGTGGCTCCCTGTGGCTCCCTGTGGCTCCCTGTGGCTCCCTGTGGCTCCCTGTGCCTCCCTGTGGCTCCCTGTGGCTCCCTGTGGCTCCCTGTGGCTCCCTGTGGCTCCCTGTGGCTCCCTGTGGCTCCCTGTGGCTCCCTGTGGCTCCCTGTGGCTCCCTGTATACTCCACTGGCGGCCTGCCTCTCCCCTGTGCGGAGGACTGTGAAAAGGTCGACTCCATCTCCGTCATTTCTGAAGTGGTTTAGCGGGAGCGGCGCGAGGCTGGTGCTGGTGTCCCCCGCGGCCCGCGAGCAGGCAATTTGTCCTTTATTATTCTTTTTTTTTCCGTCGGCGTCGACGTCGGTGTCACGGTTTCGTCGCGACGATTACTATGATAATATTGCGAGTGAGTTGGTTCTAATGAAACGTGAGCCCGGCCGGAGTGCCTCACGCGCGCCGCGCACCCCAGTCAACGTCAAGGTTAGGACAGGACAGGACCGACTAAACAAAAAGTGATTTAAACGTGCGGTTTGTACCGGGACGATGCACGCGGTGTGCTGCGGGCGGGAGCGGGGGCCTGGGTCTTCCCTCCCGCCCCGCCCCGCCCCGCCGCGTCGCACGCGGTGCAGCAAAACCGCAGGCCTGCGTGTCAGACGCCCCGCCCCGCCCCGCCCCGCCCCGCCCCGCCCCGCCCCGCCCCGTCGATCGCGACGCGCTCAGCGGCCCGGTGACCCGGTGGCCGCGGGGAGGAGGGTCTCGCCGTGCTCAGGCACCTCTTCGTCCCGAGTCCCGGAGGAGTCGTCTCGGCGCCCAAAGCTGCTATTCATGCTTCCGGGGGCGCCGCGCCGGAGGAGAAGGGCCAGACTCCGGAGGCACCGGAGGCGGCCTGTCACCGCCCCGCGCCAGGCACGCCGTGCCCTAGCCGTGGCCAGGCTTAGGGCCATCAGGGCTCCGGCCCGGCCCGGCCCGGGCCCGGCACTCACTTTCTAATCGCCCGCAATAACCATTGCATTGCCGGCAACACGCCCAATATGCTCGGCTCGGCTCCTCTAGTGCCTGGACGGGCCTGGCGGGCAGGCGCTGGGTGGCCCCGTGGCCAGAGGTGGCCAGAGGTGGCCCTGTGGCCAGGTGGCCCACCTGCCCCTTGGCCGGGCTGGGCCGGCCTGGTCGCGACAGGTCCCGGTCCCGGACCTCTCGCTGGCCTGGTCCCTCTTCGACCCTGACCCATTCCGGGTGGAGGATTGGCGAACGGCCGCGCCGTGCGTGTGTGGCGGGGCCGGTCCGGGCCGGCCTACGCCCTTCACATCCCCCGGAGGGCTCCGGCACCGGCCCCGTCCCCGGCTCCGGGCCAAAGGCTTATTGGCCAAGGGGCACAAGTGAACTGCAGGGCACGGGCGCACCGCTGCTGAGGTTGGCTCGATTGGCATCAGCAGCTCATCTCCCTCGCTCGCCAGCGCCTCGCGATCAGCGCGCCGAGGACACGGCTCGCTACCCGTTGGCGATGTGATAGAGTAACCCAACTCGACGTGACCTCACAGTCGTCGCCGATACGTTGTCGCGTTTCTCCCCGCCCCACCCCGCCCCGCCCCGCCCCGCCCGCGCGCGGCGAGGTGCCCTCTCTTGGAATGGGATTTTCGACGGCCTCTAATGTCGACGACTTACGTAACGGCGCGCCAAGTTCTTTGGCGATTTTTGCGTATTAGCATGCAGGTCAGGCGGCAGGGGCGCGGGCCGGGCCGGGGAGGTCTGGACAAGAGGTGCGTAGCGGCCCCCGGCCAATAAGACAAGTACAACAACAACCATTTTGTTTGCGAAATGATACGGCGGCCGGCCCGGCCGGCGCAGGTCAGGGCGCAACCTTCTGCGCGTCTTCCCGTTTAGGCGGTACGGCACGGCCCATTATGCCCCGCCCCGCCCCGCCCCGCCCCGCCCCGCCCCGCCCCGCCCCGCCCCGCCCCGCCCCGCCCCGCCCCGCCGCGCCGCGCCGCGCTGTCGGGAGCAGTGTAGTGTGGCCCGGCACGCCCGGCACGGCCCTGTAGACCCACACAGACACACACGGCGGGGCACGGCGCCAACACGCGCGAGATTGCGATGCTTTTTGCCTCGCCTCACTTATTTCTCGATGCGTTTCGGCGCGGGCGCGGAGCTATGAGATGGGCGTTGATCGGCCTCTCTCCTCTCCTCTCTCTCCTCCTCCTCTCCTCCTCTCTCCTCCTCCTCTCTCTCTCCTCCTCCTCCTCTCCTCCTCTCCTCCTCCTCTCCTCCTCTCTCCTCTCCTCTCTCTCCTCTCCTCCTCTCCTCCTCTCCCTCTCCTCCTCCTCCTCTCCTCCTCCTCCTCTCCTCCTCCTCCTCTCTCCTCCTCTCCTCCTCCTCTCCTCGTCCTCCTCCCTCCTCTCTCCTCTCTCCTCCTCCCCCTCCTCCTCCTCCTCTCCTCCTCCTCCTCCTCCTCTCCTCCTCCTCTCCTCCTCTCCGCCTCTCCGCCTGTCCTCCTCTCCTCCTCCTCTCCTCCTCCTCTCCTCCTCCTCTCCTCCTCTCCTCCTCTCCTCCTCCTCTCCTCCTCTCCTCCGCCTCTCCTCCCCTCCCCTCCCCTCTTCACGCTCCGCGGCGCCTCTCTCGGGGCTGTTTGCCGGTATGTTGGCAACGCGTCTAACTACTCCAGCGTTACTCCACGCGGCAATGCGCCCGCGCGCGGAAGAGATCGGCGCGATGTTGGCTATGCTGGCTGCAGCGTGAAAGCGCCCCATTAGGTCTGGGGCCATCGCCCCGCGCCGCCCCGCGCCGCCCCGCGCCGCCCCGCGCCGCCCCGCGCCGCCCCGCCCCGCTCCGCCCCGCGCCGCCCCGCCCCGCGGGCCCTAGGGGGGTCCCTCTGTTGTTGTCCTCGCGTGGTACAACTGCTGCGGGCTCTTGGTCCAGACAGCATCCATGGCTCAATAGGCAGGAATCAGGGATGGTATAATACATTTAATGCACCTACAATAGACGGGATGTGTCGAATTCACTATATAAAACTATAAAACTTTTAAAAATATCAATGGGATGGATTTGGCGAGGGGTACACGGCAGGACTCACGCCATCACCATGCAGTAGATGACCAGCGCCGCGATCGCAGACCACGTGCCGTGGTACAGCTTCATGAGCATCTTGAGCCTGAACAGAAACCCAAGAGCACTGGTATACACACAGCTCGATCGACTGGCAGACTGGCCCCCGTGGGAGCGTTTAGTCAGGGAATTACCTTGGGATTCTCTTCAAGTGCTCCGGGTTGTATTCCTCCTTCAACGCATAGACCAATATGCCTTTCATCGTCGACGAGGCCCACCTCGTGAAGGTCTCCACCGAGTCTCTGCAGCTGTAGAAGTGCTCCAGACCGTAGGCTGCCTCATCCTTGGGGTGCATCAGGCTCTGCAGGTACTGCTGGTTTTTCATTGTGAATGTGAACTCCTTGATGAATACTTCCATCGTCGCCATGGCTACTACGTAGCTTCGGTACAGTTTTATCGCCCTGGTGCAACGTGGATGTGAACAACAATAATACTATCATGTGGCGGAAAGTAAAACGAGTGATAGCCTGGACTGCATGCTGCTTGTCGGCACCTTGGTTTCCGGCCGGTGAGGACGGCCATGCTGTCCAGGACGGCGCCGAACAGGAGGTGGTGGTAGGCGTGCTCCAGCGCGTACAGCACGCTGTTGCTCTGCATGTACCACTTGGGGTCGCGGATCATGGGGAAGGGGACCTCCTTGGAGGTGGTCTTCAGGCACCACTCCATCTCCTGCATGGCAGCGCCTGCCTTTCCGACGGTGGCGTTGAGCACCTCGACGCCCTCGTGGACGCGGTCGCCGGGGGGGCTAGCGATTGCAAATTTCCGGTTAATGTCAAATTTTTCACGAGGGAAAGGCGTGTTATCTGTTTATTTCCATTCTGCCATTATACCATTCTGCCACACTTTAGTTAACTATCTAAAACAGAACGAGCCGCGCCCACGCACTGGGTCGAGTCGAGCTATACGCACCTGATCCGGAGGCCCAGGCCCGTCGCCCAGGAGGCCAGCACCGTGTTCTTGACGACTATGTCGGCGGGCACGGTGTCGAACGTCTGCTCCGGGTACGTCTTGCAGACGCGCAGCATCCCCGAGTAGGCGAACGCCCATATGCCGCCCACGCTGTACAGGTTGTCGATCCAGCCCGGGATGGGGTCCCGGTAGGCCGCCGTCACTGCGCACCGCATGCTCGTTGTGGTTACGGGTATTAGCTGGTATTAGCTGAGCTAGAGAGTTGTAGCTACCGATGGAGGGGCGGACGATGACGGCGGGGAGCTCGCCGGCGACGTCCTCGATGACCGTCTCCGCCAGGGCCTTGGTGAAGGTGTAGGTGTTGGGGTGGAAGCCGAGCAGCCTGCGGGCAGAACAGGAACACTCACTGCATGGCCACGCGCAGGGCAGCGGCCTCATGTTGTAGCCATCAGGTTTAGCTACGTCCATAAGGTCTCCGAGCAGTTTTGGCAGAACCAAAACGCTACCGTGAATTTTCGCCGCCAGTTTCTTGGCTGCTTGGAAGCAACGGACGCAGTTTTTCTCGTGGTAGTTCCAACTTTGTCTGTTCGCCCCGCCCCGCCCCGCCCCGCCCCGCCCCGCCCCGCCGGCACTCACTTGTGCCCCAGGCAGTCCAGGGCGCGCAGGCCGGCCGCGTCCAGCTCCTCGGCGATGCGGATGACGTGGCGCCAGTCCAGGTCGGTCGGGTACACGCGCTCCTCCACCGGGTCGCGGTTGATGTTGGCGTACGCGGTGGACACGTGCACCAGGGCCTTGAGGTCGGGCATGCGGCGCGCCAGCGCCACCACCTCGCGCGTGCTGCGGACGTTGGTGAACACGGCCTTCTGGAACGGGTCGTCGAAGCGCACCGAGGCGGCCACGTGGAACACGATGGAGACCTTCTCGAGGAGCGCCTGGTGCTCCGGGCTCAGCCCCAGCGCCAGCTCCGTGATGTCGCCCGGCAGCACCACGACCTTGGCCAGCGCGCCGGGCCGCTCCGCGCGCACCTTGTCGAACAGCTGCAACAGGGGGGTCAGGCGGTCAGGTGACGGCCCGGGCGCTCAGGTCTCACCCCGGACGCGAGGGGGAAACAACTCTGAATTTTGGTGCGCAAATGTCGGGAATTTTTGTGAATCTTCCTGAATTTTCGCGATTTTTTTGGGTGAGATTTTACTGATTCTTTTCTAAATTTTCCTAAACTTTGCCTGATTTTTCCATGAATTTTTCTGAGTTCCAACGTGTGCAACACTTTGCGAAGTTGCTCCCCCTCCGGTTAGGCATGTGACTGACGGGCACGTCGAGCAGCGCGCGGATCCTGTCGTGCGGGGCCTCGCCCTTCTTGGCCCGCAGCACGAGGTAGATGTTGCCGATGTCGGGGCACGTCCGCAGCAGCTGCTCCACGATCATGCGGCCGATGAAGCCCGAGCCGCCCGTGATGAACACGTGCCGGCCCCGGTAGAGGTCGGCGACGGACGGCCGCTGGACGCGCTCCAGGATGGTCCTGGCGCGCACCTCCAGGAACTGGTCGCGCACGGCGTGCAGGTCCCGGGCCATCGCGCCGCCCGTGTTGCACCTCGAGCCGGTCCCCGTCTGCATGCGGGCAGGAGTTGGTTCACTTTATCCAGAGTGTCTCCAGTGGACGGAGCGGGACTGGGGCGGCAGGCAGGTCCTGCTTACCGAATCCATCAGCGCTGCGGGTGTGGGTGTCTGCGGGGCCGCGCTGCGCTGCTACCGCTTCTGGGCTAGGCGACTCGCCAACTGAGTTGAGTTGGGGGGTAATTCCGGTCAGTGTTCAGAAGTGTCCTCTCTCTCTTTCTCTCTCTTTCCCTAGCTCTCCCCCTCCCTCCCTCTCTCCCTCTCCCCGCATGACCGCATCGAAGGAGACAGAGAACTCTGCGCCGGAACACTTTGCTGTACGTCAAACACTTGCCCTCCCGACCCGCGCACCGAGTCACCTGCTCGCGAATGCAGATTTATTTTTTTTTCAATTGGCATAAGACAGTAGTAATTACTACTTGTGACTATGCTGACGACATGTGAGGGCGGAACGCGGAGACCTGCAAAGGTCGAGTCGGCCGACTCGAAATGCGTTCGAAAGCGACGCATGTGAGTGAGACACACCGGCAAGCTGCGCTCGCTCTCGCTCCCACTCACCGCTTTCGAACGCATTTCGAGTCGGCCGACTCGACCGTTGCAGGTCTCTGCCGGAACGCGAGAGGGCAGAGGTCGCGATGATTGCCTACAGCAAAGGTGCCTGCTCTAGTAATTTTATCTAGAGGCTATGGCTTAAAAAAAAATAAAAAAAATTGTAAGTTTCAGGCTAACTTTTAAACCCGATTGAGCCAGAGGGCCAAAGTTTGACACGTGACATTACTAATGACCCCGATCAAACACTCAGATGAGCAAAAAAATCGGCGATTTGACCCAAAATTCTTGGCGGTTTTGAGCTGGAGTTGTACATAGAGATGGATGTTGTAACAGATTTACACACATTGCGACAAACACGTGACCACTTTGTAGCCACGCTCACGTGCAAGGTAAGGACGGACTGCACCAAACGTGTCAGCATTGGCTCGGTTTTCTGCCTTGCAAATCGCCAACTTGCAAACACGAGTGCGTCTTCCCTCCCAGGCGAGTCAGTCTAGTTATTTTCCCATTCTAGACACCACTGGGTTCAGACGGGCGGGGCGGCCAGTGCACCTGCACCTGTAATGAGCAGAGCCAGGTGGACAATTACAATTAGTCTGCTAACGCATTCCGCGTACCGCACGAGCGGATAACTTGTTGCTGTGGCGCGAATTTGTTCAGGTCACAGCCCCTCTCCTCTCTAATTTATAATATTTATGCGAGTGTTATTATTCTTATTTAATATTTTATTATAAACTTCTGGTCATTTTTTTATATCTTTATTATAGTTTATATGTCCATAACATGTATTATGTTCAGTGACAATAAACTCAAAAATCCTCTAACTGCTCTCCTCCCGTCCCGTGCTGCCAGGTGCAAGTACTGGTTGTGGAAGCTGAAGGGAAGCCCGGTGCAGGGCGTGGTGGGGTGGTGCGGGGGCCGGGCGGGACCAGGGCGGGATTGCAGTGAGCCAGCTGCAGCAGGCCCCACCCCACCCCGCCCCACCCCGCCCCGCCCCGCCCCACCCCGCCCCACCCCACCCCACCCCGCCCCACCCCGCCCAACCCCACCTCGCCCCACCCCACCTCGCCCCGCCCAACCCCGCCCCGCCCCGCCCCACGCCACACGGCACCGGGGATTCGCAACGTCTATGTAATATTATGATGAACGATAGTGAAACTGGTGCAACCCGGGGCGGAGTGGAGTTGCCACCGAAGTTAGGCAAAAACAAGGCAAGCTTTGCCTTCTTATCTGGCAACACCACTGCTGCCCGGTGCGGCCGACGGGGGGAGACAGGCGGCAGGGTAGGCAAGCCCGCTCGGCGCGCACGCCACATGGTTGCCTACCTGCCCGGCGCCTAGGAGCCGCGCTCCTGCTCCTGAACCTAAGTGTCGGTTGCTTCCTGCCCTACCCGGCCCGGCCTGCGTCAGCACTGGGTCACAGGGCACACGATGCCACGCCACGCCGCGCCACGCCGCGCCGGGCCGGGTCCGTTTTGAAGCTCTAGAGCTGCTGCTGCTGCCGCTACCGTACGGCCGTGCACGGGGTTAAGCTCTGCAGGTGAACTCGACTCAACTGCCTCAACTGGACTGGGCTGGGAGTACACTCCGCCTGCATGCACGGGGTTTACGACCGAGTCAAAAGCAAAGGGCCCCCATTTAAAAAAAAAAAAATTGTGCACGAGGAAAAATACTTGCAAGATACTCGCGTTAAGTCGCGAAAAACTCGCGATAAGTCGCGAAAACTCGCGTAGAAAAAAGAATCCAGAAACACTCGCAAGTACTCGCGGAGCGATCCAAAGGTGCGGACAGTGCGGTGCGCTGCGCTACGCGCGTGTGTTATTTCACGGATATCAGTGAGGATAGTGATCTGGATATTCTAATGTCCGTGCCGCCCGGTGCGCTCCCGTATGCCGTGGCGTAAGGAGCACTTTCACCCCCCCCCCCCCTGCGCCCTTACAGCCCGCGCGCGGGTTCTATACTAGTGTCGTTATTGTCCGTGGCGAGGGAAACTATCTGTCATCGCGGGGCGACAAAATTATCTCCTCTTTTGTTTCCTTGATGCGTTTTTGCGTCGTAAAAATATGGGCGAGCAAAAGCGTTTTATACGGCGCGCATAAACCGGCCGTATGCCATTAGGTTAGGTTAGGTTGCGCGTGACGCTCTGTCGGCGAGTCCTGCTGAGTCCTGCTGAGCCTGCTGACCAGCAGGAGTTTGGGAAGCGAGCGCGCCTGCGCTGCGCCTGTGCAGCGGGGTGCGACCACGCCAAGTAGTAGGCACGCGTGTTTGAAGCGCACGCCGGCAGAGTGAGTCTTGTGTGAATGCTGTGACCAGAGGGAAGGACCAGAAAGGAACAGCTCAGCCCCTGGCGGCGTGGCGCGCGGCGCGCGGCCCCGTACGGCCATCAGGTTCATCGGCCTGCAGGCCACGGGGGCGGGGCGGGGCGGGGCGGGGCAGCAGCGTCCAGTCCATAGAGGTACTACCTCTCTGGTCCAGTCTGACTAGCCTAGCGGGACGGTGTATGGCTTTGCGGATCTCTCAAGGGGTTGTCGAGCTCGGCTCGGCGCGAGCGCTCAACACTACGCTTCATGTAGTGCCCGTTTTATGGGGGGGGGGGGGGGGATTGCCCCTACTCCCGTCAGCCCGAGGACGGCGCCTTCCGAGTAGGCATCTTGAGTCACAAAACCCCCTTTATTTATGCAACCCGCAGTACACCGCCCCTGCCGTCAGCTGCTGCATGAAACCGCGTCTGGTGGCTTCATCGACAGGGATAGTAAATCATTTCTGCGTCCCTCGCGCACCGCGCAGGCAGGGAAGGACGGAAGTTGCTAGTGCTGCCCCATGAAGTTTATAATCCCGCCCGAATCATTCAGTCTCCGCGGTGGCACTGCACTGCAGTTGCATTAGCATGCGGCTTCAGTGACTGCCCTGCCCACGGCGCGTGGTGTGGCCTGCGACTGAACAGAACAGCTGACCAGACCAGGGGGTACGGGACGGGACGGGACGGGTGGCCTTGTCTTACGAGTGGAGTGGCGGGTGGGAAAGTAGTGTTGGGGGTGACGGGTGACCGCACGTGCTGGGGGTGACGGGTGACCGCACGTGCTGGGGGTGACGGGTGACCGCACGTGCTGGGGGTGACGGGGGACCACGTGGCGAGGTGGAAACAACTCTGAATTTTGGTGACCAAGTGTAGTGAATTGATGTGAATTTTTATAAATTTTTATTGTGTTTTGGTTTTGTTTGCAATTTTTGCCTAAATTTTTCAGATTTTTATTTTCTTCTTCTTCTCATCCGATTTTTGTCTTCGTTTAAATTACGAGGTGTACAAAAGTTTCCGCCCTCGCCACGTGGTGGCGTGGCGTGGCGTGGTGGGGCGGGTGAGCGGCGTGGCGTGAGGAGACGCATTCTGCCAAGGGAAAGGGAAGGGAAGGGAAGGGAAGGGAAGGGAAGGGAAGGAAGGGAAGGGAAGGGAAGGGAAGGGAAGGGAAGGGTAGGGTAGGGTAGGGTAGGGTAGGGTAGGGTAGCCCACGCGCCCAGGCGTTTCACTTTACTGCCGTAGTGTTTGACTGAACAGAGCCAGCCGGGCCGCGGCGCGGAGCCCATAGGCGGAGCCGCAGACAGGGAGGCAATAAGATTGTCGCACCCGCGCCGCCACGCCACGCCACCGGCTCTTCATTGATAGGCTGGTGTAAAACTACACCAGAAAACCGGATCCCACAGCACCCCACCCCACCCCACCCCACCCCACCCCACCCCACCCCACTGCGCCCCGGCGGGGTGCAGGGTAACGTGACCTCCTCCCGTGCTGTCCGCCCGCCCCGCCCCGCCCCGCCCCGTGCTGTCCTCTATCCAGTAACCGATGCGTCTGTCTCGTCCCGGCCCGGCCCGGCATCAGTGTCCTGATTACGCCTGCTGGTCTGCGATAGTGATCGCCCCCGCCCCGCCCCGCCCCGCCCCGTGCGGCGGGTAGAAGCGCCACGCCGGTTTCACTTGCGATAAAGTCCTCGCCTTACCTTCTGCTGCGACACTCTCGCCGTGTCTCGGACGCACCAGTATCTGCAGGAGGCGGACAAAAAAAAGTAGAATACCCTCGGTGGCGGCGGTGGTGCGGGCGGGGCGTGGCGGGCCGGGCCGGGCCCGGCCTATGGAGTCGCTTCTGAGAGCTACGGTGCCAGGCATCTCCAACGAAAACACGACCGAACTCGGTTAGAGGGTAACACACTTTTACGTTTACGTTGCTGCAACACCTCCCACGTTTTTTTAAATTTTTTTTAATCTTTTTGAAGGCGAACTGACACCGGTACTGAGCTCAATTGCTGTGCTTTGGATTATGCGTCCGCCCTGTTTAGCCCGGTCGGTCAGGCCGCCGGCCGGGCCGGGCGGGGCGGCTGGGGCCTGCTTCCCGATACATGTTCACCTTGAGGGCCGTGGAGGGGACCGGGCTGAAGGGGCTCTCGGCCCGGCGCAGCGCGGCCCGGCGCAGAGACAGGTGAAACTACCCGCTTCAACATGTACAAGTGCGTGCGGGCGGGGCGGGGCGGGGCGGGGCGGGGCGGGGCGGGGATGCTGGACCCCGCGCCGCACGCGCGCGGCATGGCGACGACTCCGAGTCCATGCAGTCGCTGCACAGCGCACTTCGCGTCAGGTTCGCCCGTAGGAGGCGCCAAACCGGGGTGTATTCGGAATGAGTGGTGCACCGTGCAAGTGGCGGGGCGGGGCAGGGCAGGGCGGGGCGGGCGGGTGGCACTCGCAGGGACCAGGGCGGGGCGGGGTGCCACCTCTCTCCCGCCCGTGGTGTGAGCTCCGCTCCGCTCCGCGGTTACATCATTGATTCCACATGGCTTTAGGAGCGGATACTTAGGGGCTAATGAAAATGTGGGCGGAGAGCAGAGCAGCCCTGGGGAGTCAGTCGCGGGGAGAAAGGATAAGTAGAAAGTGCCCCCGGCCCGGGCCGGAGCGCCGCGTCCACCCGCCCGGCCCGGCCCGGCCCGGGCTGAAATGGTCAGGGCAGGGCTGGCCAGGGCACGGGCAGGGCAGGGCACTGCTCTACAAGGACGCAGCGAGAGCCTTCCTGAGCTGCGCTGCGGTCAGCAGAGCGGGCCGGGACGACCCGGGCGGGCTGGACGTAAACCCGGCCGCGTGTGGTGTGGGCGGGACGGGACACTACTACTGGTCTTTTCGTGGTTACGAAAGCCTCTGGACGCGCCCCGCCCCGCCCCGCCCCGCCCCGCCCCGCCGCGGAGCTAGCAGGCTGCGGTACAGGGCGGGCGCTCCGGGTAGGCAGGCCCGCAACACACCCGAGCGCGCCGGGCTAGTCTACCTATCTGCTCCAGGCGCTCCGGGAAGGGAAAAGTGCCCGCCTTCTTCGCGAGGACTAAAGCATTACACACATTTTTACACAAGATTTTTCGATATGCACTTTCACGAGAGTAATTATGTTTTTTTTTCTACCGGCGGTATAATATTGTTTAGTAAGAAACACGGCGCCGGCCGGGCCGTATACAGTGTTTCCGGTAGGTGATGGTTATTGCCGCCGTGATGGTCAAACTGCTTTATAGTGAAACTCAATATAGTGGTGTCTCGTTTTACGCCGCCCACATTTCTTTGGAGACGTGTGACGACGACGCGCCTTTCTCATACGACTTACTTTACTTTCCGTGCGGCGCCCGTCGGGTTTACTACCGCGGCGGTGAAATAATTTTCATAATCTTTGGTCTCGGGGTGGTGAGCGTGAGCGGTCAGTGTGATGGTACCGGATTATCTACGGTGGCCCCGCCCCGCCCCGCCCCGCCTCGCCGGCCGTCGTGGTCCAGTCGACCTTGCAGACAGCCCCGCCCCGCCCCGCCCCGCCCCGCCCCGCCTCGCCTCACCTCTCCATGAAGCGAGCGTGAAAGTGCTGGAAGAAAGCTTTGTAGCAGTCGTATAGAGCTGGCCCTGCCCGGCGCCGCGCACGTGGGGCCCGGGTTACGTACACCTGTTTGAAAATAAAAATGATTTAATGAATAGTGCGGACGCCATCTGCTCCCACACGAAAAAAAAAATTATTATTTCTTTAAATGACTTTGAATGCAGGCACGTAAGAGGGAAGGCGGCCGGCTCTGACAAAAACGATCGCTTACCGAGATGAAAGTGAGAATTTTTTTTAAATAACGGGACAAGTATTGTTATAAAAATTTCCGACGATTTTTTTTTTGTAAATTAACAACAGCAACAAAAATTTAAGTCTTGCAGCGTGGTCCGGTTCGGCCCAATCTCGCCCCGCCCCGCCCCGCCCCGCCCCGCCCCGCCCCGCCCCGCCCCGCCCCGCCCCGCCAGGTGAGCGGTGCTCGGTGGCCGGCGCGGCGGTGCTGATGCGGTGCTGCACTCTGTATGATGAGATTGCTTCTTCATGCTATTAAATGGCGCGACACTGTCCTTACCTTGCGCAGTTTCGAGTGGCTTTCACTTCCATCTGTACTCCGAAATGCTCGGACAAACTTCGGCAGCGGCTATACATTAAACGCGACACTCAAAAGTGTTTTTTGTAGTCAGACAAAAATAAAGGTTTCCTCACACACCCGCTTGGTGAGCTAATCTGAGCGAATGTCAAGAGCGTCTGCTCTTTTTTTGTTTTGTTTTTACTTTCGCGAAATATCAATAGCCAGGCAAGATCCCGCTGCTCGCGGCTACGTCATGGGTATTCCTGTCCGCGTGCGGAGTGAGCGGGGCGGGGTCACCGCCGGCTCTGCCCCGAGGCACCTGCTATCCTTGTGATGAGATGCGAAATGTTGGTTTATTCGGTCTCGGTCGTTTACGCGCTATGCCTTCCGGATTGACATCATAAGCTGCAGCAGTGGTGCCTGGGGCGGGGCGGGGCGGGGCGGGGCGGGGCGGGGCGGGGCGGGGCGCCCTGGAGAGGTACGGAGTATGGAGATGAAGCCTGTGCCCACCCCACCCCTCTCCTTCCCTCTTGGCTCCGCGGCTGGTCCAGATTGCGCAAGGCTGACAGCCTACCCGCCCCGCTCAGCTCAGCTCGAGCAAGTCGGTTTACTTTTGCCAAATCGCAGAGTGTGGCAGGCGCTGCAACCCGTCCCGCAACCCGCGCGCGACTGTATCCTCGTGATTAAATAATTAAATGAGCTGCGACAGGCCGTAATGGAGGGCGGGGCGGGGCGGGGCGGGGCGGGGCGGGGCGGGGCGGGGCGGGGCGGGCGCTTCTGGTTTCAGAGGTGTGCGGGTGGGCGAGCGTACCCCTGCGGTTGTTTCTCTTTCAACGACCCGTTAAAATAAATGTCGAGTGACGAGCGCGAGGAAATGGAACAATGTTTCAATTTCCTCTCGCCCCCCATACACTGTGCTCTTTAACTTCCACATGCACTTGAATCGTTACTGAAATAAATCCCTAATTATCATCCAACTCGTACGAGAAAATTCTCTTGAACCAGTCGCATGCGATTTGCAAATTTGCAAATTGTTAACAATTCTTTAAAAATTTCAGGAGTGTTTGAATCGGGAACCGTAAATTTTTCCGTGTGGCTTATAGTGTTGTGTATGTTGTGTTGGCAGGCTAGGCTGCCGCCATGCTGCCGCCGGCGCTGTGGTGGCTGGAGGAGTCGGGGCCCGCGCGCTGGGAGGGCCTCGACATGGCGCGCCTGCGCATGGACCAGGCGTACGTCCGCGTCCATAACGAGGCCGAAGAGGACCCGCTGTGGCTCTACTCCCTGTCCGAGGACTGCCAGGACGTGAGTATGCCACAGCTTTTTAGTTTTTTTTTTCTGGGTGCTTCAATCTATTTAAATAAAACTGAGGAGGTGTATGCATGTGCAGTGCCCCTACCGCCGGTGGTCGGACGTGTCCGGCGAAGGACCCCACGTGCTGACCGTGGACACGGCCAGGACCTCCACCTGGCGCGTCTACACCAACGGGGACAACGCCACCGTGCCCGAGGATGACACCAGGTACGGCAGCTGACCGCTAATATTTTCTCTGAGGACGACACTGCAGCTCATTCATCTTCCTGTGACAGGTGGGCGTCCTGCGAGGTGCCCGCCGCCCTGGGCGAGTTCGGCGTGTACGACCTGCACGTCAATGGCAGTGACTGTATGCTCCGCACCGCCCGCCAGCCCGCCAACGTGCTGTTCCGTGAGTAGCGCCAGCGCTCTACCTCTAGTTGTCGTGCAGCCTGACCTGACTTGACGGTGGCCTGCTTGTGCTTGGACAGCGCTGGCGAGCGTGGCCGTGGCGCTGCTGGCGCTGGCGGTGCTGCACGGCGCCGTGTCCCTGGTGGCGTCGTGCGTGGGCCGGCGGCAGCGGCGGCGCCGCGAGGCGCGCAGGGCGTCGGCCGCGCCGCCCACGCAGCCCGTCGACGTCAACGAGTACAAGGCGCAGCTCAACGGCAACGGCCGCAAGCTGCTGGACCCGGACTCGCCGTCGGCGTCGCCGTCACCCTCGTCGTCGCTCGCGCCCTCCGCGGCGCCCGCGCCCACCCCTGCCCGCCGGAGGGTGCGGTCCGTGGACGTGGTCCGGGGGTGAGTACCGAGAGAGTGAGACCCGAGACCCACCCGCCCAACCCGAGGATGAATTTTGGTGTACAATCGTCGTGAATTTCCCTGAATTTATTCTCAATTTATCCTGAATTTTTCCTGAATTTATCCTGATTTTTTTTCTGAATTAATCTGAATTTTCCTGATTGTTTCCTGATTTTTTTCTGAACTTTTCTGAATGACAAAGTGTACAAAAATTTCAGGGTTGTTCCTCTTGTGCTCGCAGCATCAGCATCGTGCTCATGATGTTCGTGAACCACGGCGCGGGCGGCTACTGGTTCCTGGGCCACGCCACCTGGGACGGCCTGTACGTCGGCGACCTGGTGTTCCCCTGGTTCCTGTGGATCATGGGCGTGTGCATCCCGCTGTCGGTGCGGCCGCAGCTCGCCCGCGGCGCCAGCCGCTGCCGCCTGCTGCTCGCCGTCTTCAGGGTGAGTCGAGGCGAGGACGCCCGGAAAATTGAAAAGTTTTGTCCCCGAGCGCGGTACGGTGGTTGCTGTAACCTTTGAGTTTTCTTGTCCCGGCCCGCAGCGGTCCCTGGTGCTGTTCGCGCTCGGCGTGGCCCTCTGCTCGCTGTCGTCCAGCCGCCTCGAGTCCCTGCGCGTGATGGGCGTGCTGCAGCGGCTGGGCGTCGCCTACCTGGTGGTGGCCTCGCTGGCCGTGCTCATGACCCCCCGGCGCTGGGGCGCGGGCGCGGTGGACACGGGCGCGGGCCCCAAGGGCCGGTCCCCGGGCGCGCTGGCCGACGTGCTGGTGCTGCTGCCGCAGTGGGTCGTGGTGCTGGCGCTCGCCGCCCTGCACGTGCTCGCCTTCCTGCTGCTGGACGTCCCCGGCTGCCCGCGCGGCTACACGGGCCCCGGCGGCGTGCACCTGGACGGCGCGCACCCCAACTGCACCGGCGGCGCGGCCGGCTACGTGGACAAGCTCGTCCTCGGCGAGGAGCACCTCTACCAGACGCCCGGCTCGCACGCCGTGTACGGCTCGGGGCCGTTCGACCCGGAGGGTCTGCTGGGCTGCCTGAGCAGCGTGCTGCAGGTGTTCCTGGGCGTGCAGGCGGGCAGCGCGCTCGTCACCTTCTCGTCGTGGCGGGCGCGCCTGGCGCGCTGGTTCGCCTGGGCCGTGCTGCTGGCCGTGGCGGGCGTGTGCGGCTGGTACT
Source organism: Frankliniella intonsa (assembly GCA_033675135.1). Lineage (NCBI taxonomy): Eukaryota > Metazoa > Arthropoda > Insecta > Thysanoptera > Thripidae > Frankliniella > Frankliniella intonsa. The sequence continues at coordinate 3,628,580 of CM066246.1, read as the reverse complement.
TCGGCGGCGTGCCCGTCAACAAGTCCCTGTGGACGGTGCCCTTCGTGCTGCTCACCTCCAGCCTGGCCCTGGTGCTGCTCTGCGCCTGCTACCTGCTCGTCGACGTGTGGCGCTGCTGGACCGGCTCGCCCTTCCTGTACCCGGGCATGAACGCCCTCGTCATGTACGTGGGCCACCAGCTGTGCTACCAGCTGTTCCCCTTCCACTGGCAGCTCGGGCCCATGAACACGCACCTCATGCTGCTGCTGGAGAACGTGTGGGGCACGCTGCTGTGGATCCTGGTGGCCGTCTTCCTGTACCGCCGGAAAGTGTTCATCTCGGTGTGACTCTAGTGTGCTCAAGCGTGCTCACGCGTGTGCTCAAGTGTATGTGTAGCCTCTGTAAATAGTTAAGTTCTTTCTACACTAGTGGTACTATGTTATTTCTTGGATTCTTGTTTTTTCCTTATGTGTGTGTGGGTGTGGAGGGGGGGGGGGGGGTTACATTGAGAAACGTGGGGTGTAGAAATTTAGTCCTGAGTACAAAACCTTAAGTGCTGAGTTTAAAATAAACATACGGTGTATCCCTTTGAATTCTGAACGGCAAAGCATTCCTAAACTGGCAATGCATTGCGAATTCCAGTAAATGTGTGGGTGGCCTGCTTGCATTATGAGCTGCTTTCCCGAGAGTTATCTGCCTGACTGATCATGATGTAATAACCTTTTAATAACCTTTTGTGCCATGACAAGCTTGGTGATTTTGTTGGTTTTCCGCCCTGTATGCTATAAAGTAAAATAAATAATAAAATTGAACTACTTTCCATGTAATTAGTTTTAGTCAGTAGCTACCCAGTACTTGAAAAAAAAAATTCCTTAAAAAGCATTTTTGAACTTAAACTTGGAAAAATTACGTACGTGCTCTGCAAGTGCAAGTGTGGCGTGAAAACATGGAAAATTTTTGCGGCAGTAAACCCCCCGAAGGAGGTTGCGGTTCCCGCCAGGCACAGGGCTTTTACCCACCGTGCGGCAGCCAACAACTTCGGTGTTCTTATAGGAACCGGTGCTTTTCTGACTGCGATCCTGTCGCGCAATTCGACAGATTTGATCCCCGTACTGCCAGATTTAGTCGTACCGTGTTTAACCGAAGTGCCCTGTCCCCAGGGCATGGAAAAGCTATTTTTGGAGCCAGATTCTAGGACTTATGACCCCACGACCGACCACCAGTCGTGGGCATGGGACGGAACTTCCTGGCAACCCGCTGTCGCTACCAGTGAAGAACCTACCTGGGATTGAACCAGGCCCCATGTGCCGAGTCTCACAGACACCCCACGGCTTATTCCGAGCCGACTATAGAAAATGAGGAGGTCAGGCCAGGTCAGGGAGCAGGGAAGGAAAGCCGCGGTGGTTCAGAACGTTCAGAACCTACCGCCAGAACAAGAGAAGATCGATCCTCGCCTCGCTACAGGAGCGCCCTCTGCCCTCTACGGCGTGCATCGAGGAAACACGTCAAGTCAGAGGTGAGTTCCCGAATTTGTTGTGTAATTGTGATTTCTTAAAATTTGTTTTTAATATGATATCGCGTAAATCACTTATTGGGAGAAGAAGGATTTGTTTTATTTATTGTGTAAATGTCATACATTTACATTTTATTTTGCTTGCGATCGCGAGTGTAAATTGAACGCCCTTTCTTCCTACATGTTCCTCATTTTCCTGAGAGCTTTGAATTAATCGACAGTGTTGGGTGTAACTCTTTAATGGAGTTAATGGAAGCGACATTTTATAATTTCCTTAGAACGGTCGAAGGTGGTGGCCAATAGTGGCTTAGCGTAATGCAAAGCTAAACCAAACGACATAACCTGAACGTGGAACCCTCCCCATAAGTAAAAGGTTTCTGAGCTGTTATCGAATACATTTTCGTTGATTGCACGCATATTGTAAGATGAAAATTAATTTAAAATATAATTCTTCGAATGTATACGAAATTTTTCCATGCAGCTTTCTGCTGTTGTGTAAAATTCATGTTTGCAGCCATTTCTCTTTATGTTCCTTTGTATAAAATAACTTGATACAGTGATACAGTTTTGATCAACTTTATCCGGCTTGCTTGTTTGAAGTAGTGTCAAGTTGTGAACCAACACATTTCTTTTTTCTTCCCAGTTGTAAATGCTGTCTGTATTATGCGTACTTCTGTGAGAGAAAAATATGGTTATGGATCCTTCAAAGTTTTCACCTTTTTTCTTTTATTTTGTTTTTGTTTCAGATTCTACTGAAAGAGTATTTGAGGGAAAATCCACTTGCTACTCGATCTCCCAAGTTATTGCCTCACCTCCACCAGTATATGAATCTCGATGGATCCCTTCCCCTTCCACCTTCTGCGGTAAGTTTACATTAGTAATTATTTAATTAGTCAACTGTGCTTTCTTCTTCTCACACATGTCTCTATATATTAGTTGTTCTTGATTTTAGTTGAGTGTAATTGTGATATTATTTGTTTCCAATGCCCCCAAAGGGTCAGTTCGTCTAAAAACCGGGTCTGTCTGCGAGAAAATGCAGTATTTCCAAAAGCGCAAAACGAGTCCGGCAAAAATGCTTAGGAGCCGAATTTCTCACAAGTAAAGTCCGGTATCGACCTCCTTGAACTTTCTACATGTTTTTTAGACCCAGTAGGAGGTCTCCTGTAACTAATATCGAAAGTGGAGACAATCTTATTTTCGCGAAAAAACGAAAAAAGGCAAAGGCTATAGCCTTTGCATTTTTTCGATTTTAGGCCGAAAATAAATTTTGCTCCAAAGTGACGGGGGTTGTGCAGGGGCACTCTTAACTTCCTCTAGACCAACCCTCGAGGATGTCCTGTGAGTTTGGTCGAAATCGGAGACAATTTATTTTCGGCTGAAAATCGCAAAAACGCAAAGGCTATAGCCTTTGCATTTTTACGATTTTAGGCCGAAAATAAGTTTTTCTCTAAAGTGACGGGGGTTGTGCAGGGAAACCTTTTACATCCCCTAGACCAACCCCCGAGGGTGTCCTGTGAGTTTGGTCGAAATTGGAGACAATTTATTTTCGGCTGAAAATCGCAAAAACGCAAAGGCTATAGCCTTTGCATTTGAACGATTTTGGGGCCTAAAATAAATTTTGCTCCAAAGTGACGGGGGTTGTGCAGGGGCACTCTTTATGGACTAATTTGATCAACCCCATGTCCTGTGAGTTCATGGTCATGGAGAAATAATTTATTTTTGTCTATACCTTATCGGATGAAGGCATGTCTATTTTATGGATAAAATTATCCATATTACGGCACGATTTTATCCGTAGATGGATGATTTGTGATCCATATTACGATTGCACAACAATTTAATGTAGATAGTAGAACGTAAGGCAATGAGAGCCTTCCTTTGCATTTTTACGATTTGAGGCCGTAAATTAATTTTGCTCCAAAGTGAGGGGGGTTGTGCAAGGGCACCTTTTACTTCCCCTACACCAACCCCCGAGGGTTTCTGTCAGTTTGGTCAAAATCGGAGACAATTTATTTTCAGCCGAAATTCGAAAAAACGCAAAGGCAATAGCCTTTGCATTTTAACGATTTGGGGCCGAAAATAATTTTTTTTCCAATGTGACGGGGGTTGTGCAGGGGCACTCTTAACTTTCCCTAGACCAACCCCCGAGGGTGTCCTGTGAGTTTGGTCGAAATCGGAGACAATTTATTTTCGGTTGAAAAACGGAAAGGCCATAGCCTTTGCATTTTTACGATTTTGGCCCAAAAGTAAATTTTTCTCCAAAGTGACGGGGGTTGTGCAGAGGCACTCTTAACTTCCTCTAGACCAACCCTCGAGGATGTCCTGTGAGTTTGGTCGAAATCGCAGACAATTTATATTCGGCTGAAAATCGCAAAAACGCAAAGGCTATAGCCTTTGCATTTTAACGATTTTTGGCCGAAAAAAAATTTTTGCTCCAAAGTGACGGCGGTTGTGCAGGGCACTCTTAACTTCCCTAGACCAACCCTTGAGGGTGTCCTTTGAGTTTGGTCGAAATTGAGACAATTTATATTCGGCTGTAAATCGCAAAAAACGCAAAGGCTATAGCCTTTGCGTTTTTACGATTTTTGGGCCGAAAATAAATTTTGCTCGAAAGTGACGGGGTTGTGCAGGGGCACTTTCTGCTTCCTAGATAACGAGGGTGTCGCTTTGAGTTTGGTCGAAATTGGAGACAAAATTTATATTCGGCTGTAAATAAAAAACGCAAAGGCTATAGCCTTTGCGTTTTACGATTTTTGGCCGAAAATAATTTTTTCGAACTCACAGCATTGACGGGGGTTGTGCAGGGGCATAACTTTCCTAGACCAACCCCTTGAGGGTGTCACTTTGAGTTTGGTTGAAATTGACAATTTATATTCGGCCTGTAAATCGCAAAAATGCAAAGGCTATAGCCTTTGCGTTTTGCGATTTTCAGCCGAAAATAAGTTTGCTCCAAAGTGACGGGGGTTGTGCAGGGCACTCTTGCTTCTCTAGACCAACCCTCGAGAGGATGTCCTGTGAGTTTGGTCGAAATTGGAGACAATTTATATTCGGCTGTAAATCGCAAAAACGCAAAGGCTATAGCCTTTGCGTTTTTACGATTTTTGGCCGAAAATAATTTTTTTTTCGAATGTGACGGGGGTTGTGCAGGGGCACTCTTAACTTTCCCTAGACCAACCCTTGAGGGTGTCCTTTGAGTTTGGTTGAAATTGGAGACAATTTATATTCGGCTGTAAATCGCAAAAACGCAAAGGCTATAGCCTTTGCGTTTTTACGATTTTGGGCCGAAAATAAGTTTTGCTCCAAAGTGACGGGGGTTGTGCAGGGGCACTCATAACTTCCTCTAGACCAACCCTCGAGGATGTCCTGTGAGTTTGGTGGAAATCGCAGACAATTTATATTCGGCTGTAAATCGCAAAAACGCAAAGGCTATAGCCTTTGCGTTTTTACGATTTTTGGCCGAATATATTGACGGCGGTTGTGCAGGGGCACACTTAAAGGCTATAGCCTTTGCGTTTTTACGATTTTGGGCCGAAAATAAATTTTGCTCCAAAGTGACGGGGGTTGTGCCGGGGCACCTTTTACTTCCCCTAGATCAACCCCCGAGGGTGTCCTGTGAGTTTGGTCAAAATCGGAGACAATTTATTTTTAGCCGAAATTCGACGCAAAGGCAATAGCCTTTGCATTTTTGATTTTTCAGCCGAAAATAATTGTTCAGATTTCGACCAAATGTAACGAGGGTTGTGCAGAGGCATCTTAAAGAGTGCCCTGAGAACCCGTCACTTTGGTCGAATCGGAGACAATTTATTTTCGGCCTTGAAAAACGGAAAGGCCATAGCCTTTGCATTTTTTGCGATTTGGGGCCGAATATAAATTGTTTTTCCAATGTGACGGGGGTTGTGCAGAGGGCACTTAAGAGTGCCCTAGACCAACCCCCGTCACTTTGGAGAAATCAACAATTTATTTTCGGTTCAAACGGAAAGGCTATAGCCTTTGCATTTGGGCCGAAAATAAATTTTGCTCCAAAGTGACGGGGGTTGTGCAGGGGCACTCTTAACTTCCTCTAGACCAACCCTCGAGGATGTCCTGTGAGTTTGGTCGAAATCGCAGACAATTTATATTCGGCTGAAAATCGCAAAAACGCAAAGGCTATAGCCTTTGCATTTTAACGATTTTTGGCCGAAAAAAAAATTTTTGCTTCAAAGTGACGGCGGTTGTGCAGGGGCACTCTTAACTTCCCCTAGACCGACCCTTGAGGGTGTCCTTTGAGTTTGGTCGAAATTGGAGACAATTTATATTCGGCTGTAAATCGCAAAAACGCAAAGCCTATAGCCTTTGCATTTTTACGATTTTAGGCCGAAAATAAATTTTGCTCCAAAGTGACGGGGGTTGTGCAGGGGCACTCTTAACTTCCCCTAGACCAACCCCCGCGGATGTGCTGTGAGTTTGGTCGAAATCGGAGACAATTTATTTTCGGTTGAAAAACGCAAAGGCCATAGCCTTTGCATTTTTACGATTTTGGCCCAAAAGTAAATTTTTCTCCAAAGTGACGGGGGTTGTGCAGAGGCACTCTTAACTTCCTCTAGACCAACCCTCGAGGATGTCCTGTGAGTTTGGTCGAAATCGCAGACAATTTATATTCGGCTGAAAATCGCAAAAACGCAAAGGCTATAGCCTTTGCATTTTAACGATTTTTGGCCGAAAAAAAATTTTTGCTTCAAAGTGACGGCGGTTGTGCAGGGGCACTCTTAACTTCCCCTAGACCAACCCTTGAGGGTGTCCTTTGAGTTTGGTCGAAATTGGAGACAATTTATATTCGGCTGTAAATCGCAAAAACGCAAAGGCTATAGCCTTTGCGTTTTTACGATTTTGGGCCGAAAATAAATTTTGCTCCAAAGTGACGGGGGTTGTGCAGGGGCACCTTTTACTTCCCCTAGATCAACCCCCGAGGGTGTCCTGTGAGTTTGGTCAAAATCGGAGACAATTTATTTTTAGCC
>CM066246.1:3545329-3621094 GCA_033675135.1 Frankliniella intonsa | reverse complement strand
AAAAAACAAAAGCAAGTCCTAGGAGTCCTAAACCGGACTTCATTCATAAGGAAATAGGCCCCTTAGCCACCTCGCCCGAACTTACATTGCGCGCTATCAGGAAAACTGCATTTCCTTGCCAGACAAACCGTTTGTTCAGGACGAACTGAACCTTGCGGAGTTGGTCTAGGGGGGTCACGAGCTGTTAAGTCACCCAGCACAACTCCTCCCTCATTTCCGAGAAGAATATAAACTTTCGGCCGAAAATCGTAAAAATGCAAAGGCTATAGCCTTGGCGTTTTTTGTGATTTTCGGCCAGAAGATAAGTCTCTTCGATTTCCCGGACCAAACTCTCAGGGGACTCTTCTTGGACCAAAAACACACAAAGCAAGTCCTAGGAGTCCTAAACCGGACTTTGTTAGCGAGTGAAAATGAGGCCCCTAAGCACACCTCTCTCGAACACGACTGCGCGCTATCAGGAAAACTGCATTTCCGTGCAGACAAACCGGGTTTTCGTAAAATCTGACCCTGGCGGGTTGGTCTAGGGGTACGTTAGAGTCCCAGCACAACCCCCGTCATTCCGGATGAATATTAATTTTCGGCGGAAAATCGTAAAAATGCAAAGGCTATAGCCTTTGCGTTTTCTGGAATTTCGGCCGAAAATAAATTGACTCCGATTTCGACCAAACTCACAGAGGACACTCTTCTGGGACTAAAAAACACGTTGCGAGTCCAAGGAGCCCGGTACCGGACCTCGTTTTGGAGAAAATCACTTTGGCCAAAAAATCGTAAAAATGCAAAGGCTATAGCCTTTGAGATTTTGTGATTTTCGGCCGAAAATAAATTGACTCCGATTTCGACCAAACTTCCAGAGGACCTTCTACTGGGACCAAAAAAAACAAAGCAAGTCTAGGAGTCCTAAACCGGACTTCATTCATAAGGAAATAGGCCCCTTAGCCACCTCGCCCGAACACATTGCGCGCTATCAGGAAAACTGCATTTCCTTGCAGACAAACCAGGTTTTAGGACGAACTGACCCTTGCGGGTTGGTCTAGGGGTACGTTGGAGTCCCCCAGCACAACCCCCGTCATTTCGGAGAATATACATTTTCGGCCGAAAATCGTAAAAATGCAAAGGCTATAGCCTTGGCGTTTTTGTGATTTTCGGCCGAAGATAAATTGTCTCCGATTTCGACCAAACTCTCAGGGGACACTCTTCTGGGACTAAAAGACACGTTTCGAGTCCAAGGAGCCCGGTACCGGACCTCGTTTGGTAGAAAATCGCTTTGGCCATAAATCTTAAAAATGCAAAGGCTATAGCCTTTGCGTTTTTGTGATTTTCAGCCGAAAATAAATTGTCTCCGATTTCGACCAAACTCACAGGGGACTTTCTTCTGGGACCAAAAAAAAAAACAAAGCAAGTCCTAGGAGTCCTATACCAGACTTCGTTAATAAGGAAATAGGCCCCTTAGCCACCTCGCCCGAACACATTGCGCGCTATCAGGAAAACTGCATTTCCTTGCAGACAAACCGGGTTTAAGGACGAACTGAACCTTGCGGGTTGGTCTAGGGGTTCGTTAGAGTCCCCCAGCACAACCCCCGTCATTCCGGAGAATATTAATTTTCGGCCGAAAATCGTAAAAATGCAAAGGCTATAGCCTTTGCGTTTTCGAATTTCGGCCGAAAATAAATTGACTCCGATTTCGACCAAACTCACTGAGGACACTCTTCTGGGACTAAAAACACGTTGCGAGTCCAAGGAGCCCGGTACCGGACCTCGTTTTGGAGAAAATCACTTTGGCCAAAAATCGTAAAAATGCAAAGGTTATAGCCTTGGCGTTTTGTGATTTTCGGCCGAAGAAAATTGTCTCCCATTTCGACCAAACTCACAGAGGACCTTCTTCTGGGACCAAAAAAACAAAAGCAAGTCTAGGAGTCCTAAACCGGACTTCGTTAGTGAGAAAATAGGCCCTAAGCCACCTCGCTCGAACACATTGCGCGCTATCAGGAAAACTGCATTTCCGTGCAGACAAACCGGGTTTTCGGACAAACTGACCCTGGCGGGTTGGTCTAGGGTACGTTGAGTCCCCCAGCACAACCCCGTCATTTCGGAGAACATAAATTTTTGGCCGAAAATCGTAAAATGCAAAGGCTATAGCCTTGGCGTTTTGTGATTTTCGGCCGAAGATAAATTGTCTCCGATTTCGACCAAACTCTCAGGGGACACTCTTCTGGGACTAAAAGACACGTTGCGAGTCCAAGGAGCCCGGTACCGGACCTCGTTTTGGAGAAAATCACTTTGGCCAAAAATCAAAATGCAAAGGCTATAGCCTTTGAGATTTTGTGATTTTCGGCCGAAAATAAATAGTCTCCGATTTCGACCAAACTTCCAGAGGACCTTCTTCTGGGACCAAAAAAAACAAAGCAAGTCTAGGAGTCCTAAACCGGACTTCATTCATAAGGAAATAGGCCCCTTAGCCACCTCGCCCGAACACATTGCGCGCTATCAGGAAAACTGCATTTCCGTGCAGACAAACCGGGTTTTCGTAAAATCTGACCCTGGCGGGTTGGTCTAGGGGTACGTTAGAGTCCCCCAGCACAACCCCCGTCATTCCGGAGAATATTAATTTTCGGCGGAAAATCGTAAAAATGCAAAGGCTATAGCCTTTGCGTTTTCTGGAATTTCGGCCGAAAATAAATTGACTCCGATTTCGACCAAACTCACAGAGGACACTCTTCTGGGACTAAAAAACACGTTGCGAGTCCAAGGAGCCCGGTACCGGACCTCGTTTTGGAGAAAATCACTTTGGCCAAAAAATCGTAAAAATGCAAAGGCTATAGCCTTTGAGATTTTGTGATTTTCGGCCGAAAATAAATAGTCTCCGATTTCGACCAAACTTCCAGAGGACCTTCTTCTGGGACCAAAAAAAACAAAGCAAGTCTAGGAGTCCTAAACCGGACTTCATTCATAAGGAAATAGGCCCCTTAGCCACCTCGCCCGAACACATTGCGCGCTATCAGGAAAACTGCATTTCCTTGCAGACAAACCGGGTTTAAGGACGAACTGAACCTTGCGGGTTGGTCTAGGGGTTCGTTAGAGTCACCCAGCACAACCTCCCTCATTTCGAAGAATATAAACTTTCGGCCGAAAATCGTAAAAATGCAAAGGCTATAGCCTTGGCGTTTTTGTGATTTTCGGCCGAAGATAAATTCTCTCCGATTTCGACCAAACTCTCAGGGGATACTCTTCTTGGACCAAAAAAACACAAAGCAAGTCCTAGGAGTCCTAAACCGGACTTTGTTAGTGAGAAAATAGGCCCCTAAGCCACCTCTCTCGAACACATTGCGCGCTATCAGGAAAACTGCATTTCCGTGCAGACAAACCGGGTTTTCGTAAAATCTGACCCTGGCGGGTTGGTCTAGGGGTACGTTAGAGTCCCCCAGCACAACCCCCGTCATTCCGGAGAATATTAATTTTCGGCGGAAAATCGTAAAAATGCAAAGGCTATAGCCTTTGCGTTTTCTGGAATTTCGGCCGAAAAGAAATTGACTCCGAGTTCGACCAAACTCACAGAGGACACTCTTCTGGGACTAAAAAACACGTTGCGAGTCCAAGGAGCCCGGTACCGGACCTCGTTTTGGAGAAAATCACTTTGGCCAAAAAATCGTAAAAATGCAAAGGCTATAGCCTTTGAGATTTTGTGATTTTCGGCCGAAAATAAATTGACTCCGATTTCGACCAAACTTCCAGAGGACCTTCTACTGGGACCAAAAAAAACAAAGCAAGTCTAGGAGTCCTAAACCGGACTTCATTCATAAGGAAATAGGCCCTTAGCCACCTCGCCCGAACACATTGCGCGCTATCAGGAAAACTGCATTTCCTTGCAGACAAACCAGGTTTTAGGACGAACGGACCCTTGCGGGTTGGTCTAGGGTACGTTGGAGTCCCCAGCACAACCCCGTCATTTCGGAGAATATACATTTTCGGCCGAAAATCGTAAAAATGCAAAGGCTATAGCCTTGGCGTTTTTGTGATTTTCGGCCGAAGATAAATTGTCTCCGATTTCGACCAAACTCTCAGGGACACTCTTCTGGGACTAAAAGACACGTTTCGAGTCCAAGGAGCCCGGTACCGGACCTCGTTTGGTAGAAAATCGCTTTGGCCATAAATCTTAAAAATGCAAAGGCTATAGCCTTTGCGTTTTAGATTTTCAGCCGAAAATAAATTGTCTCCGATTTCGACCAAACTCACAGGGGACTTTCTTCTGGGACCAAAAAACACAAAGCAAGTCCTAGGAGTCCTAAACAAGACTTCGTTAGTGAGAAAATAGGCCCTAAGCCACCTCGCCTGAACACATTGCGCGCTATCAGGAAAACTGCATTTCCGTGCAGACAAACCGGGTTTTCGGACAAACTGACCCTGGCGGGTTGGTCTAGGGGTACGTTGGAGTCCCCAGCACAACCCCCGTCATTCCGGAGAATATTAATTTTCGGCCGAAAATCGTAAAAATGCAAAGGCTATAGCCTTTGCGTTTTCTGGAATTTCGGCCGAAAATAAATTGACTCCGATTTCGACCAAACTCACTGAGGACACTCTTCTGGGACTAAAAAACACGTTGCGAGTCCAAGGAGCCCGGTACCGGACCTCGTTTTGGAGAAAATCACTTTGGCCAAAAAATCGTAAAAATGCAAAGGTTATAGCCTTGGCGTTTTTGTGATTTTCGGCCGAAGAAAAATTGTCTCCCATTTCGACCAAACTCACAGAGGGCCTTCTTCTGGGACCAAAAAAAACAAAGCAAGTCTAGGAGTCCTAAACCGGACTTCGTTAGTGAGAAAATAGGCCCCTAAGCCACCTCGCTCGAACACATTGCGCGCTATCAGGAAAACTGCATTTCCGTGCAGACAAACCGGGTTTTCGGACAAACTGACCCTGGCGGGTTGGTCTAGGGGTACGTTGGAGTCCCCCAGCACAACCCCCGTCATTTCGGAGAACATAAATTTTTGGCCGAAAATCGTAAAAATGCAAAGGCTATAGCCTTGGCGTTTTTGTGATTTTCGGCCGAAGATAAATTGTCTCCGATTTCGACCAAACTCTCAGGGGACACTCTTCTGGGACTAAAAGACACGTTGCGAGTCCAAGGAGCCCGGTACCGGACCTCGTTTGGTAGAAAATCGCTTTGGCCAAAAAATCGTAAAAATGCAAAGGCTATAGCCTTTGCGTTTTTGTAATTTTCAGCCGAAAATAAATTGTCTCCGATTTCGACCAAACTCACAGGGGACCTTTCTCTGGGAACAAAAAAAAAAACAAAGCAAGTCCTAGGAGTCCTATACCAGACTTCGTTAATAAGGAAATAGGCCCCTTAGCCACCTCGCCCGAACACATTGCGCGCTATCAGGAAAACTGCATTTCCTTGCAGACAAACCGGGTTTAAGGACGAACTGAACCTTGCGGGTTGGTCTAGGGGTTCGTTAGAGTCCCCCAGCACAACCCCCGTCATTCCGGAGAATATTAATTTTCGGCCGAAAATCGTAAAAATGCAAAGGCTATAGCCTTTGCGTTTTCTGGAATTTCGGCCGAAAATAAATTGACTCCGATTTCGACCAAACTCACTGAGGACACTCTTCTGGGACTAAAAAACACGTTGCGAGTCCAAGGAGCCCGGTACCGGACCTCGTTTTGGAGAAAATCACTTTGGCCAAAAAATCGTAAAAATGCAAAGGCTATAGCCTTTGCGTTTTTGTGATTTTCGGCCGAAAATAAATTGTCTCCGATTTCGACCAAACTCACAGAGGACCTTCTTCTGGGACCAAAAAACAAAGCAAGTCTAGGAGTCCTAAACCGGACTTCGTTAGTGAGAAAATAGGCCCCTAAGCCACCTCGCTCGAACACATTGCGCGCTATCAGGAAAACTGCATTTCCGTGCAGACAAACCGGGTTTTCGGACAAACTGACCCTGGCGGGTTGGTCTAGGGGTACGTTGGAGTCCCCCAGCACAACCCCCGTCATTTCGGAGAACATAAATTTTTGGCCGAAAATCGTAAAAATGCAAAGGCTATAGCCTTGGCGTTTTTGTGATTTTCGGCCGAAGATAAATTGTCTCCGATTTCGACCAAACTCTCAGGGGACACTCTTCTGGGACTAAAAGACACGTTGCGAGTCCAAGGAGCCCGGTACCGGACCTCGTTTTGGAGAAAATCACTTTGGCCAAAAAATCGTAAAAATGCAAAGGCTATAGCCTTTGAGATTTTGTGATTTTCGGCCGAAAATAAATAGTCTCCGATTTCGACCAAACTTCCAGAGGACCTTCTTCTGGGACCAAAAAAATCAAAGCAAGTCTAGGAGTCCTAAACCGGACTTCATTCATAAGGAAATAGGCCCCTTAGCCACCTCGCCCGAACACATTGCGCGCTATCAGGAAAACTGCATTTCCGTGCAGACAAACCGGGTTTTCGTAAAATCTGACCCTGGCGGGTTGGTCTAGGGGTACGTTAGAGTCCCCCAGCACAACCCCCGTCATTCCGGAGAATATTAATTTTCGGCGGAAAAGCGTAAAAATGCAAAGGCTATAGCCTTTGCGTTTTCTGATTTTCGGCCGAAAATAAATTGACTCCGATTTCGACCAAACTCACAGAGGACACTCTTCTGGGACTAAAAAACACGTTGCGAGTCCAAGGAGCCCGGTACCGGACCTCGTTTTGGAGAAAATCACTTTGGCCAAAAAATCGTAAAAATGCAAAGGCTATAGCCTTTGCGTTTTTGTGATTTTCGGCCGAAAATAAATTGGTTCCGATTTCGACCAAACTTACAGAGGACAGTCTTCTGGGACCAAAAAAAAAACCCAAAGCAAGTCTAGGAGTCCTAAACCGGACTTCATTCATAAGGAAATAGGCCCCTTAGCCACCTCGCCCGAACACATTGCGCGCTATCAGGAAAACTGCATTTCCTTGCAGACAAACCGGGTTTAAGGACGAACTGAACCTTGCGGGTTGGTCTAGGGGTTCGTTAGAGTCACCCAGCACAACCTCCCTCATTTCGAAGAATATAAACTTTCGGCCGAAAATCGTAAAAATGCAAAGGCTATAGCCTTGGCGTTTTTGTGATTTTCGGCCGAAGATAAATTGTTTCCGATTTCGACCAAACTCTCAGGGGACACTCTTCTTGGACCAAAAAAAAAACAAAGCAAGTCCTAGGAGTCCTAAACCGGACTTTGTTAGTGAGAAAATAGGCCCCTAAGCCACCTCTCTCGAACACATTGCGCGCTATCAGGAAAACTGCATTTCCGTGCAGACAAACCGGGTTTTCGTAAAATCTGACCCTGGCGGGTTGGTCTAGGGGTACGTTAGAGTCCCCCAGCACAACCCCCGTCATTCCGGAGAATATTAATTTTCGGCGGAAAATCGTAAAAATGCAAAGGCTATAGCCTTTGCGTTTTCTGGAATTTCGGCCGAAAATAAATTGACTCCGATTTCGACCAAACTCACAGAGGACACTCTTCTGGGACTAAAAAACACGTTGCGAGTCCAAGGAGCCCGGTACCGGACCTCGTTTTGGAGAAAATCACTTTGGCCAAAAAATCGTAAAAATGCAAAGGCTATAGCCTTTGAGATTTTGTGATTTTCGGCCGAAAATAAATAGTCTCCGATTTCGACCAAACTTCCAGAGGACCTTCTTCTGGGACCAAAAAAAACAAAGCAAGTCTAGGAGTCCTAAACCGGACTTCATTCATAAGGAAATAGGCCCCTTAGCCACCTCGCCCGAACACATTGCGCGCTATCAGGAAAACTGCATTTCCTTGCAGACAAACCAGGTTTTAGGACGAACTGACCCTTGCGGGTTGGTCTAGGGGTACGTTGGAGTCCCCCAGCACAACCCCCGTCATTTCGGAGAATATAAATTTTCGGCCGAAAATCGTAAAAATGCAAAGGCTATAGCCTTGGCGTTTTTGTGATTTTCGGCCGAAGATAAATTGTCTCCGATTTCGACCAAACTCTCAGGGGACACTCTTCTGGGACTAAAAGACACGTTGCGAGTCCAAGGAGCCCGGTACCGGACCTCGTTTGGTAGAAAATCGCTTTGGCCATAAATCTTAAAAATGCAAAGGCTATAGCCTTTGCGTTTTTGTGATTTTCAGCCGAAAATAAATTGTCTCCGATTTCGACCAAACTCACAGGGGACTTTCTTCTGGGACCAAAAAACACAAAGCAAGTCCTAGGAGTCCTAAACAAGACTTCGTTAGTGAGAAAATAGGCCCCTAAGCCACCTCGCCTGAACACATTGCGCGCTATCAGGAAAACTGCATTTCCGTGCAGACAAACCGGGTTTTCGGACAAACTGACCCTGGCGGGTTGGTCTAGGGGTACGTTAGAGTCCCCCAGCACAACCCCCGTCATTCCGGAGAATATTAATTTTCGGCCGAAAATCGTAAAAATGCAAAGGCTATAGCCTTTGCGTTTTCTGGAATTTCGGCCGAAAATAAATTGACTCCGATTTCGACCAAACTCACTGAGGACACTCTTCTGGGACTAAAAAACACGTTGCGAGTCCAAGGAGCCCGGTACCGGACCTCGTTTTGGAGAAAATCACTTTGGCCAAAAAATCGTAAAAATGCAAAGGTTATAGCCTTGGCGTTTTTGTGATTTTCGGCCGAAGAAAAATTGTCTCCCATTTCGACCAAACTCACAGAGGACCTTCTTCTGGGACCAAAAAAAACAAAGCAAGTCTAGGAGTCCTAAACCGGACTTCGTTAGTGAGAAAATAGGCCCCTAAGCCACCTCGCTCGAACACATTGCGCGCTATCAGGAAAACTGCATTTCCGTGCAGACAAACCGGGTTTTCGGACAAACTGACCCTGGCGGGTTGGTCTAGGGGTACGTTGGAGTCCCCCAGCACAACCCCCGTCATTTCGGAGAACATAAATTTTTGGCCGAAAATCGTAAAAATGCAAAGGCTATAGCCTTGGCGTTTTTGTGATTTTCGGCCGAAGATAAATTGTCTCCGATTTCGACCAAACTCTCAGGGGACACTCTTCTGGGACTAAAAGACACGTTGCGAGTCCAAGGAGCCCGATACCGGACCTCGTTTGGAAGAAAATCGCTTTGGCCAAAAAAATCGTAAAAATGCAAAGGCTATAGCCTTTGCGTTTTTGTAATTTTCAGCCGAAAATAAATTGTCTCCGATTTCGACCAAACTCACAGGGGACCTTTCTCTGGGAACAAAAAAAAAAACAAAGCAAGTCCTAGGAGTCCTATACCAGACTTCGTTAATAAGGAAATAGGCCCCTTAGCCACCTCGCCCGAACACATTGCGCGCTATCAGGAAAACTGCATTTCCTTGCAGACAAACCGGGTTTAAGGACGAACTGAACCTTGCGGGTTGGTCTAGGGGTTCGTTAGAGTCACCCAGCACAACCTCCCTCATTTCGAAGAATATAAACTTTCGGCCGAAAATCGTAAAAATGCAAAGGCTATAGGAAGATAAATTGTCTAGGATTTCGACCAAACTCACAGGGGACACTCTTCTGGGACTTAAAAACACGTTGCGAGTACAAGGAGTCCGGTACCGCACCTCCTTCGGAAGAAAATCGCTTTGGCCAAAAAATCGTAAAAATGCAAAAGCTATAGCCTTTGCGTTTTTGTGATTTTCGGCCGAAGATAAATTGTCTCCGATTTCGACCAAACTCACAGGGGACCTTTCTCTGGGAACAAAAAAAAAAAACAAAGCAAGTCCTAGGAGTCCTATACCAGACTTCGTTAATAAGGAAATAGGCCCCTTAGCCACCTCGCCCGAACACATTGCGCGCTATCAAGAAAGCTGCATTTCCTTGCAGACAAACCGGGTTTAAGGACGAACTAAACCTTGCGGGTTGGTCTAGGGGTACGTTAGAGTCCCCCAGCACAACCCCCGTCATTTCGGAGAATATAAATTTTTGGCCGAAAATCGTAAAAATGCAAAGGCTATAGCCTTGGCGTTTTTGTGATTTTCGGCCGAAAATAAATTGTCTTGTCTCCGATTTCGACCAAACTCACAGGGGACCTTTTTTCGTGGACCAAAAAAAACAAAGCAAGTCCTAGGAGTCCTAAACCGGACTTTGTTAGTGAGAAAATAGGCCCCTAAGCCACCTCGCTCGAACACATTGCGCGCTATCAGGAAAACTGCATTTCCGTGCAGACAAACCGGGTTTTCGGACAAACTGACCCTGGCGGGTTGGTCTAGGGGTACGTTAGAGTCCCCCAGCACAACCCCCGTCATTCCGGAGAATATTAATTTTCGGCGGAAAATCGTAAAAATGCAAAGGCTATAGCCTTTGCGTTTTCTGGAATTTCGGCCGAAAATAAATTGACTCCGATTTCGACCAAACTCTCAGGGGACACTCTTCTGGGACTAAAAAACACGTTGCGAGTCCAAGGAGCCCGGTACCGGACCTCGTTTGGTAGAAAATCGCTTTGGCCATAAATCTTAAAAATACAAAGGCTATAGCCTTTGCGTTTTTGTGATTTTCAGCCGAAAATAAATTGTCTCCGATTTCGACCAAACTCACAGGGGACTTTCTTCTGGGACCAAAAAACACAAAGCAAGTCCTAGGAGTCCTAAACAAGACTTCGTTAGTGAGAAAATAGGCCCCTAAGCCACCTCGCCTGAACACATTGCGCGCTATCAGGAAAACTGCATTTCCGTGCAGACAAACCGGGTTTTCGGACAAACTGACCCTGGCGGTTGGTCTAGGGGTACGTTAGAGTCCCCCAAGCACAACCCCCGTCATTCCGGAGAATATTAATTTTCGGCGGAAAATCGTAAAAATGCAAAGGCTATAGCCTTTGCGTTTTCTGGAATTTCGGCCGAAAATAAATTGACTCCGATTTCGACCAAACTCACTGAGGACACTCTTCTGGGACTAAAAAACACGTTGCGAGTCCAAGGAGCCCGGTACCGGACCTCGTTTGGTAGAAAATCGCTTTGGCCAAAAAATCGTAAAAATGCAAAGGCTATAGCCTTGGCTTTTTTGCGATTTTCAGCCGAAAATAAATTGTCTCCGATTTCGACCAAACTGACAGGAAAGGCTATAGCCTTTGCGTTTTTGCGATTTGGATTGTCTCCGATTTCGACTCAACGTATAGGAGACCTCCTTCTGGGTCTTAAAAGTATGTAGAAAGTTCAAGCAGCTCGATACCGGACTTTATTTGTAAGAAAAACGGCCCCTGAGCTTCCTCGCCGGACTCGTTTTGCGCTATCAGCACTCTAAAAAGCTTACGGTGATTTTCACTGTAAGCTACGGTGAACCCTGCAGCACTGTAGCTTACGGTGAATTTTCACCGTAAGCTACAGTGAATGTCACCGCAAGCTACGGTGATGCACCCTGATTCACCGTAGCTTACAGTGACATTCGCCGTAGCTTACGGTGAAAATTCACTGTAAGCTACAGTGCTGCAGGGTTCACCGCAGCTTACAGTGAAAATCACCGTAAGCTTTTATTAGTGAGAAATACTGCATTTTCTCGCAGACAAACCCGGTTTTTAGACAAACTTATCCTCGGGAGTTCTTAAGGGGTTGCATAAGATTCCCCCTGCACAACCCCCGTTACTTTGGAGCAAAATATTTTTCGACCGAAATTCGTAAAAATGCAAAGGCTATAGCCTTTACTTGTGAGAAATTCGGCTCCTAAGCATTCTCGCCGGACTCGTTTTGCGCTATTGGAAATACTGCATTTTCTCGCAGACAGACCCGGTTTTTAGACGAAGTGACCCTTTGGGGGTTGATAAGGGGTTGCATTAAAGTCCTTCTGCACAACCCCCGTCACTTTGGAGCAAAATTGTTTTCGACCGAAATTCGTAACTAGGACGACGTGCGGCAGGCACGTAGTAGCTTAGCGAAGTAAATTTTAAAACAAGAGGACGGTGTCAACCCTTCCGCCCTGTAGATAGGCAACATACATGGCGCCAGCACTGTAAATACCAGAGCGAGGATCCTCGCCCTCAGGCGGGAGAGATATTTTCCCTCTCTCTTTGACAGCGAGGTGTGGTTTCGTTGTAAGTAGTCAAAAGCACAGGGGCACACAAATTAACAGCCACAGTTATCCTTTCTTTTTACGAACGAGGACGTTCTTTTTGTAAACTATTAGAACGTTGTGCAAAGACACCTCTCGTTTTATAATAAAACTCGTGGGTCTCCAAACACGTGTACCCACACTCAAACCTTCAGGGCCGAGTAGCGCGTGGCGCCCACATTCAGAATTATACTTCCGCGTGCGGGATGAGACACGCTCAGGAATTTGTCCCTGACCAGAGGCGCACGTGTCAATACCGCTCATCGGTTGCGCCACGAAAAGTAAAGCGCGGGCTTCTAGAAGGATTTGACGTCATCGGAACTGGTCCACGCGTCCCGCGGGCCCTTGTCCCGTCAGTGAGACACCGGCAGCCGAGAGGATCAGACGTACCGCTCGCGCGCGCCCGCCCACGCCGGACCGTAACGGGACTTAGAATAATTCCCGAAGTGGGACTTAGCCTCTGGCGCGTGCCCAGTACAAACATCCGTGAATCATTAGTGACTCTCCCTTCTCACTCCTGGATTACAGTGCTGCAACCGGCCCATGTGCTTTTGTGCTATAGTGTTCTGAAATAGTGCGTTTTTTTATAGTGACTTTTACGGACTTTGTTGTCCGGTGTTAGCGCCGTGGGCGCTTAGTGTTGGGTCGTAGTGCCCTAACCTGCTTGTATCACGACAGCGTTTGTGCTCTGTTAACAACACCTTCTACAGTGAGTACAGTGAACAGTGAACAGTGTACCGTTGTCCCTTCAGTGATCAATAAAATAATAATTAAAATCCAAACAAGCGTTTACTTGCATATGAGTGTAGAGCCTCAATCCCGTCGCATTACTGCCAAAAAGCCAAGAATAGTAATCGTATAAAATCCCGATTCATTGCCCCACGCGCGGCCGTGTAGTGCGAGGCACGGACGCGCGGCGTGTGAGTGTCCAGTTGTCAGTGCTCACAAAAACACTGCGCTGCCTCAACACTACTTGAGGCCAGCTGCTCCGACGCGCTCTCTGGGTCGCGCGGTCTGTTTAGGCTGCGTGTTACTGACCAGCGCAACCGTCTGCTGTGCGGAGTAGGCAGACGAGAGTGCGCAGCGTGAGCGTTAAAAACTAGAGAACAACTACGAGCAGAGTAAAGAAACCAAAACCAAACATAAAATAAAACAATAAAAACTAAATTAAAATCAAAGTCTCTCGTACAACGTGGTTCCGATCCGGTTATTGGCTTGTTTGTCAGTGATGTGACTCTGATGCTCATATGCAGAACGACTTACAATTTTTAGAAGCAGTTCAAAATTTATTGGACAGTAATAAAGTTCAGAATTTGCCGTACTTCGTCCTTTCTTCTTCAGAATTTTTGGAAGACGATTTAATACAATTATTTGCCGCTCAGCTTGCTAGCGCACAGTACTCGCTTTGCTCGGCTTTTCTTTCCCCTAACCCCCGCCAACGACGCATTGCCACTGCGTTAGAAAGATTCAATTCGGCTGCACCACCAGCAGCGCTACGACAAAATTTTTCGCTTCAATTTGTTTATGAAGAACCTCACCCCTCAAATAATATTTTAAGGTTCAGTGTTTGTTCAGTGAGGTCGTTTGTTCAAGAGTGTTCGACACTTCAGTTAGGACACAATAAATTAAAGCAGGGTTTTTATTACGCACTACGAGCCGTCCCTCTTTGCGTAGTTAATTACTCAGACTTACACTTTTTAGTCCCTGTTCTTCCCCCTCTAGCGGACTTACGCGCCAGGATGCCCGAAAACCAACCTCCACGCCCCGAGTTCGCGCTAAATTTTTCGCCGAGTCTCCCCACCTTCAGTGGCGGACCAGATGAAGACGTTAAATCTTTTTTGGACCGTCTCAACCGCGTTTACGATTGGTACGGGAATAATGTAACGCCCGCTCAAAAACTTTTGGTGCTGGAAAGCCAAACTAAGGACGAGGCGGCCGCACTCATACAGCGCGAGTGTCAGTGGCTGGCCGACAACCCCTTGCCTGTCGCCAGGACTTCGGAAGAAATTTATGACCATATTAGGTCTCAGTTGCGTGCGGCATTTTCACCAAATACGGATTACGATCATTACAGGGACATTTTGAACACCCGCGTTAAAAAGGACAACGAAACCTTCCAGCAGTATGCAGGAAGCGTTTCAACGCTGTGCAGGAAAGCGCAAATTAATGAGACAAAAGATATTATCCAACACATCCACAAGGGTCTCCCCCTCCACCTCGTAACGGCTCTCAACCCCGATTCTTACGACCAAGTCAGCACCTTCATGGACGCGGTCCAAAAATTGTACAAGGCTCATAAATCTAGCGTCCGAGCTCATTCATTCGGAACACAGCAAAATTTTTCCCTCCCATTTTCCTCTGCTTTCCCTGGCCTTGTTGGACAGGCCTTAACGCCTGTAAAAACCGAACCTGCACCTGTTGCCCCCTCCCCTCCCGTAGCGCCGGTAATTAAAACCGAAGCGCATTCGGCAGCAGCTACGGTCATCGACACTCTGGTCAATAAGCTGTCAGCACTGGTGGACCCCCCTAAGCCCAAGCCACCTTCACCTGAGGAGGCTTCTGTTGCAGCGCTTGATGGAATAATTACCAAACTCTCTTTGATGATGCATCCTCCCCCGAGCGTTAACGTTGTGGCAGAGGAACAGACCACCGTACGTCCCCGCGACACCAGCGCGGACCGTCGCTACCCTCAGGAAAACAGGCCCGAGCGCGTTGCCGCTTATGTACCCCCTCCCCCCCGTCCCTACAATGACAGGTACGAGAACCGCAATACTAATTATGCACCGCGCCGATTCACTCCTAACAACAATTACCGACGCTATGACAACAATATTGGTCGCTACAATAGGTCCAACCGCTTTGACAACAATCAGCGCGCATACTTCGATCGCAATCGATACAATAACGGGCCAAACAATGAACAACAAAATTTTACTAATTATCGCGGTGACAATGGTCAAGGTTTTGATGATCCCCGCCACGACGAGCCTAACGGTGAGAGTGGCGATGACTTAGAAGGGCAAAATTATTTCAACAATTCAGAAAACGAACGTTATTCAAACATGCGACACAACAATTACAACTCACAGCCGCGCCGCTCCTCAGCAACAAATCCCAGTTATAAAGTGCGTCAAACACCTGAGAATTACTCGGTACCCACGTTCACAAGACGTAATGATAACTCCTTTCCTGTTTGCGATTATTGCGGTGGAGATCACTACGTGAACAGCTGCCCCGTTCAACAATCAATGTTCAAAAATGCTCCAAAAAACTAGTTGCGTCGCAAGTCTCAGGGGAGCAAATTGAAAGTGCGCAATTCTTACCTATGTTCCCCACATTTAATTTTCACGACATTATTACATTCCCTGTAACTCACAATGGTGATTGTCTTTTCTTATCTGTTAGTTTAGCTTTATGGAATGACATTTCCTGCGCCCCTGCGTTGCGCAAATTTACAGTGCAATACATAACAGCAAATTGGGATGATTTTCAAAATTTTGCATTTATTGGTATTGATCTCGCAAAATCGCGTTTTCAATATTATGATTACATGTTCCATTCAGGCATTTCTGCGGGACAATGCGAGTTGCAAGCTTTAGCCAAACTTTTGCACATATCTATTTTAGTTTATCAGTTAACAGGTGTATCCTGTTACACCTGCGACTATCCCAGGCAAACCTTATATTTAAAATTCACAGGACCAGTACGCCGTGGCCACTTTGAGCCATTTTTCCCTGTGCGACACCCTCAACGGAAAACTTACAATAGAGCAGTGCGTTTTGTCCAGTCCAAACATGCGCCCCAGGACGTGCTGCACTCTGCGGCCAAAGCCGAGAACTGTGACCTTATTGATACTACACGCACTACATCTATGCGTTGCATGTCACCGCTCCCGCCTCTTGAGCTGCACTCTGAGGGCGAAGACCCGAATTAACGCCCAACACACCCCCCCCCCCCCCCCCGCCCTCCCCGCTTGAAGAGCAAGGACGACCAGCAGGCCAAGCCAACAGCCGACACTCGACTAGCTCCTAAGAAGCCCCCGCCCCCACCCTCTCCCAACTCCTTATACACGACCACAACAATATTTTATTTGTGTCTATCATTTTTACATGTGTAATTGTTTTGCGCTAAGCATGTTTTTATTTGTGTCACAATTTTATTTTCAGGGATAACCCCTAGTAGTGAGCCTGCGGGCAGGCAAGAATCCGAACGGAGGCCCCTCCTTTTTGTTTATTGAGTTTGAATAATTCCAGGGATGCCCGTGACATCACCTGATGATTGATATTTATTTGAATGATTCCAGGATGAATATTCCCTGATGATTGCTATTGAATTTCCCAGGAATGGTCGCGACATTACCTGCGGACAGAGTCCACCCCTAGTAGTGAGCTAATGTTATTCTTTTTATTTTTTTTTATTTTCATTAGCAAGAATCCGAAAGGCGGTACTCTGAATTTTTCTTTATTGATTTTTGAATAATTCCAGGATGTACATTCCCTGATGTTTGATATATTTTTAAGAGTACACCATTAGTAGTGAGCCATTTTTGGCAAGTATCCGAAAACGTGATACTCTGTATTTTTTTGTTATTTATTGAAAGGATTTTTTTTGAGTCATCCCCTAGTAGTGAGCCATTAGTTTGGCAAGTATCCGAAAGGCGTGTTACTCTGTATATTATTCGTTGAAAATACGATAATAAAATGTGAATCAAGTAAAAATTATTTGTTATAATTGTTCTTAGCGCAAAACAAAAATTTTGTCTTTGTTTCACTCCTCTTAGAGTGACTTGCTCGTATTGAGCTTATCTTATTTTATTTTTCTTTGCAAATATTCATTTGCATTTGTTAGTACTATTTTGTTCTCGTGTATAATAGCACGACACACTCAAGCAGACTAATTTTATTTTTGTGGTCTATTTAATCCCCCCCCCCTTTTTCTCCCTCACCCTGCCTGCACATGAGCCTATATTTAACGCTACGCTTGATTCAGCAGCTCACGATTTTGCGCTATCACTCCAATGGGAGTGTTACTTAAAAAGTGCTCAATTCGCACAATTGTGCCCCTTTCACGCAGCAATTGTTCTTAACCTACCATGCCAAAAGGCAGTTTGATTATTTGTTTTTAGCCAACGTAAGGCACGGCCACTTGACTGCCGATCTCCTGCGCCCATGCACCACGCCTTACTTCTTTCCAGCGTGGCATGTCTGTCGCAAGACCATTGTCGGCAGCCCTTTACATCTTGGCCAGACAAGACCAAGACCAAGTTACGAGCTCGTCTCAATCGCAAATGCCAGAAACCTACAACCACGTAACATTTTGTTCATCTTTTCGTTTACGTTAATTAATTTTCACACTTTGCAGAACATCGTAAAGTTGACAAAAATTTGCTACTGTAAAACTAGAACTCTGAGTTCTACCTTTACAGCACATTTTGTCAAAATAATATTAATAATATGAATGCAGTATTTTGACTGCTCTCTAATAATGTTTCTTTATACCATGTGTAAAAGTCACGTTATTAATAATGCACTATAGCGGTGCACTTCTGAATTATTATTTTTTTTGTTTGTAAGTGCAACATTTAAGAAAGCAACAAAAATTGCTTTGAAAAAAAAAAAAGAAAAAAAAGAGAGAGAGAAAGAAAAGCAGCTTGTTTTCTTATTTTCCTTCCTATCCTCTCACTTATTCACTTCTCTTACTTTCACTTTCACTTACACTTTATCTACCTATTCAAAAAAAAAAAAAAAAACAGAAAAAACACTTGTCTCCGTTTTTTTATTACCTTTGATTTCAACACCTTATTAGACTTCCCTTTTCTATTCACTGTTTTTGCGCTCATATCTTTTGAGCCCAAACATCTTGACGCTTCAGCGAGACACCATGAAGTCCTGACGACACTACAAATCAACTGTGGACGCATCCAAGCCCGGTGTCCCAATGGACCTCTAATCCTACGTCACATTTCCATGGAACTTTTCGGACAGCACCCTGTCATCAGGACGCTCAGTTTTCACCGCCACACAAGCAAGCTGTCGCTGTTTTGCTGAAGATTTTTCATCATTCAACCATCAAGTCTATATGCGTCGATAAGTATCTCAATTTAGTATATACTCTCTAATTATGATACCCTGTATTAATCTACCACTTGTCAGTGTAATATCATTTTAAACTTTGATATTGTTTCCTTAGAAACGTAACTTAAACTTTTAATGCATACAATCAGTCTTTCCATTTTTTTAGTGTGTGTGCTACAAGTAAAATCATCAGATTATTATCAGTCTGGTTTTTGTTTAAAAAAAAAAAAATGAAGCAAGCAAATCACCCACTAACATTAGCATATAATAATTTTCCTTAACTTGTTTTAAACCCATTAACTTCTAGTGATAATATAATCATTTTAATAAATATGTAACATTACCTACTTATTTTTCTGACATGCTGCAATTTCATTGATCCTTGTATTTTTCTTATTTTGCAGTATTTGCCCTCTACCGCTCCCAGCCCCGTCCCGTGTCCTGAGTACTTGGTCCTGACCTGCGCACTGCATCGCACTGCACGAGATCTGCTCTGGTGCCGGCAGCAGCCGTCCCTGGCTCCTACTGAGACACGCCGCCTTGCGCCCTGGCCTACCCCAACGCTGTGGCCAGCGTGGCCTTCAGTGCCCTGCACTTCACAACTGCTGAACCGCCACTTCACCGCACTGACCCAGTGCCACAACGAGACGGTCAATGACCGCCCAATCCGAGCTGTCCTGTCCCCTCATCATCCCCTCATCCCCGCAGCAAGACTCCATGCTTCAAGACCCCCGCCCCCTCTCACCATGCAACACATCGGATCAGGTCATCAATCGGACACATAGTTACCTGGCGCCACCACAAGCGCTAAACTGTGTTCACATCTTTAACTAAATTTATGTTCATCACTTTCTACATGACATTTTTCGTGCCTGGCACCTAGATCTTTATAAACTGAATCATCACTCGTGCGTGCGTTACTGTGACATTAAATTATTATTTTTGCAATAATTTTATTGTCGATTTCAGCATTTTTTATACGAACATTTATTTTGTGCGTACATATTCATGTAATTTGGTCAGGTACCTGTACTCTCCTCATTTACCCTTTCCTTAATAACTGGTCCTCTCCTCCAACTCCCCCCTCCCCCTTTTTTTTTCCTTTTAGCTTCTCCTTATTCTGCAGCTTGTCAATTTTTTTTTTAATTTGTTAACTTTAGGAACACAACACCCGAGCGACTGTCGCGATATGGCTACAAGGCAATGCCGAGAAGAAGCCAAATAATTCATACATTGTTAAATTTACTAACGTAGACTTAATGTTTTGCTTGCTTCACAAATACTGTACACTACGCATATGTAAACTATTAGAACCAGTCAAAATAATTAAAGAGACGTTTAGGTTTGCAATACTTATCTCTACACATTTGATATGTTCTAACTTTTGTTATCAGAAATTTACTGTTTTTTTTGTTTGTTTTTTTAGAAAATTTGGAATGTCTGAATACTTAGTAATTATTTTTTTAACGTATACAAATGCTATACATAAAGCATTTGTGAACTATTAGAATCTTCTCAAATACAATACCCTTTGGACAATGTCCGTTATTTTCTATTTACTTTTGTTGCTTGTTAGTCATAGTAAACTACAATTTTTTTTTCTCTAGAACACTTAGGAGTTCTATGATTAGCTTTTAAACTTTTACCTTCGTTTTGCTTGTTGTAGCATCACAGCTTATATATGAGACTATTTACTTTCGCTTGAAATAGTTTTGATTTGTATTTTCCTACAACAAATGCAAGGGCATTTGTAAACTATTAGAACGTTGTAAGTAGTCAAAAGCACAGGGGCACACAAATTAACAGCCACAGTTATCCTTTCTTTTTACGAACGAGGACGTTCTTTTTGTAAACTATTAGAACGTTGTGCAAAGACACCTCTCGTTTTATAATAAAACTCGTGGGTCTCCAAACACGTGTACCCACACTCAAACCTTCAGGGCCGAGTAGCGCGTGGCGCCCACATTCAGAATTATACTTCCGCGTGCGGGATGAGACACGCTCAGGAATTTGTCCCTGACCAGAGGCGCACGTGTCAATACCGCTCATCGGTTGCGCCACGAAAAGTAAAGCGCGGGCTTCTAGAAGGATTTGACGTCATCGGAACTGGTCCACGCGTCCCGCGGGCCCTTGTCCCGTCAGTGAGACACCGGCAGCCGAGAGGATCAGACGTACCGCTCGCGCGCGCCCGCCCACGCCGGACCGTAACGGGACTTAGAATAATTCCCGAAGTGGGACTTAGCCTCTGGCGCGTGCCCAGTACAAACATCCGTGAATCATTAGTGACTCTCCCTTCTCACTCCTGGATTACAGTGCTGCAACCGGCCCATGTGCTTTTGTGCTATAGTGTTCAGAAATAGTGCGTTTTTTTATAGTGACTTTTACGGACTTTGTTGTCCGGTGTTAGCGCCGTGGGCGCTTAGTGTTGGGTCGTAGTGCCCTAACCTGCTTGTATCACGACAGCGTTTGTGCTCTGTTAACAACACCTTCAACAGTGAGTACAGTGAACAGTGAACAGTGTACCGTTGTCCCTTCAGTGATCAATAAAATAATAATTAAAATCCAAACAAGCGTTTACTTGCATATGAGTGTAGAGCCTCAATCCCGTCGCATTACTGCCAAAAAGCCAAGAATAGTAATCGTATAAAATCCCGATTCATTGCCCCGCGCGCGGCCGTGTAGTGCGAGGCACGGACGCGCGGCGTGTGAGTGTCCAGTTGTCAGTGCTCACAAAAACACTGCGCTGCCTCAACACTACTTGAGGCCAGCTGCTCCGACGCGCTCTCTGGGTCGCGCGGTCTGTTTAGGCTGCGTGTTACTGACCAGCGCAACCGTCTGCTGTGCGGAGTAGGCAGACGAGAGTGCGCAGCGTGAGCGTTAAAAACTAGAGAACAACGACGAGCAGAGTAAAGAAACCAAAACCAAACATAAAATAAAACAAAATAAAAACTAAATTAAAATCAAAGTCTCTCGTACAACGGTTTTCTTGCTTGATTAGAGCAATAAATTCACAAATCTCACCCTGTTTGAGCGAGGATTAGGAAACCTCGCCCGTTTTAAGTGAGGATTTTTATCCTGAATCTCACTAAATTTGAGTCATGTTGCAGATTCTTTCTCAATAAGAGCGATGTTCCTAAAGTCTCACTTAAATGGGGCGACGAAAAAAAAATCTCGCTCTTTTTAAATCAGACATATCACTCTCGCATTTTCAGTGAGTCAGCACGAAGTTATTAGAAATGGGGGGGGGGGGGGGGGGGGTGAAGGATGAGAAGGCCAGGAGAGGTGGTAGGGGGACAACAGGCCAACAATCACCTACATCAGAGACAAGTTCAAGTCAGTCCGACGGGCGCGGGACGATGATAGCGTTCGAACTCAAACCGAGAAAAGGGAGCATCCCCTCTGAGGTATCCTGAAGTAGAAAGTCCCGGACACCCTATGTAATTACCGCCAGAGGCGCAGGGCTCCGTGGCCTCCAGAGTGTGGTTGTCCTGTGCGTTGACCTCGTGACTGCCCCTACCGTGCGGGGGGGACGCCGCCGTAGACGCGGGACGGTGACTCCCTTCCCGAACTGAGAACGACACTTTGAGTATGACGCCGCTGTGGCAGGGGCATGCTGAGCATCCCCTCTGACCTGGCCCCAGGTCTAAAGTCTCGGACGCACCCTATGGGGTCGACGCCAGAGGCGCAGTGGCCTCCAAAATGTGGTTATCCTGCGCGGGGACCTAGAGCACACTTCCAGAACCTCCCTCCTCCCCCCCCCCCCCACCCCCTCACCTCCCCTCCACTTTTTCCCTCCCCACCCGGAGGTAAGATTAGTGCTAATAAGTATCATTTACATGATGAATATAAGAATGCAACTGCATGATATACTGTCCCCTCCAACTTCCTTTCCTTCTGAAACAGGTTTGTCTTCACACCAAGTTACTCGTATCAATGGTAAGCCAAGCATTTGGTCACTCATTTAAAAAGACATAGTAATGAATGTTGTTACAGAGGCCACTAACTTTAAATGCAATTAAGACATTCACAATGACTCACGACCTTTAAATGATGAGGCGAATCTATTTTGAAATGATTTATAGCTATTTGAAATAGAATTGAAACACTCCAAAACCCCTGTAGCATTTTAATGATTATATGACTTTGTTTTGATAATATTTCAGTGTTTTAGAAACACTGATTTAGTGTAAACACTCTCAGCATAATTGTTATATTACAAGTACCTTTTCTCACCTAAATCCAATCTACAGTATCGCCCCTTGTGTTTGAGGAGGGAGTCAAATTTTTTTAAACTAATCATTTTTAGAAAGGGATTTACTCCGTATCATGACTTTTATAGAGCAGCTTTCCTCTCATTCAAATTCATAGCCTAAACAGATCAAGCAGTATGTATGGTTTAATACATAAGATAACTTGGTCAGAAATCGTATCACTGGGAAGAACAGCAAAGGTTCGGATCAAAATCCTACTAAATTGAGCTGAATAATACCCATACAATTTACTTTTTCTAGTTGGGTTTGAAGGTTATAAGATTTTAATACTTTCACCACACTTTGATGTGTCTTCTTTAGTAGAATGAGACTCCAAATGTTTCTATTTAATATTTATAAATTAATTCCTTTTTTTTTTTTTTTTTGTAACAAATGACTCCTATCTTATTCCAAAGGAGCACAGTTCTACTACAGCATCAATACTGTATTGGGCAAAGCGTTTGGCTGGTAATTTGTGGCGACTCAATAAGAAATCACAACACTTGGGTATCGAGCAAAGGTTTGAAACAAAATTTAATTAAATATAAGTAAATAATGTCACAGCTAGTAACTCTCACTTTTCAGATCAAGGTGTTATGTGATTTTAATACTCAGACCAAACTCTGCTGCCTCCCAAGCAGAACAGTACAATGCTCTATTGTAAAACAACATTGTTTATGTTGTTAGGTTATGTCACTCACCCAAATAATAAGTTCGGAAGTAAGTTGAAGCGATCCTGGCTGTCATCTCAGCAATCCGTGACGTTCATTTCACAAATCCAGTACAATCAGCGATATTTTTGATTAGAACTTGAGGCACTAACCACCCGTCAGACGTGAACACACGGCAAATCACTCGTACACACACTTCTATCTACAAAAAAATGACGACACTTGAAACTTCGTGAGACGACTACCACCACTCTAAAAACTAATTGAGACAGCATATTTCGTCGAACTGACACTTAAATTTCTAATTTTGATGTTGTAAACAGACGAGATAGACACCGGGGACACCAGCAAGAACAATATGGTCGTCCCCAGTGTTGCCAGACCCCTAGTACCAGAAAGCGCCCCCAGAGGGAGAACGCGGCGCCAAAGAGGCGCCAACTGTTTGAAAGCCCAAAAGCGCCATCAAAGTGGCGAAAAGCGCCCAAATTTAATTGGCGCCCTCCAGAAAAAATACGGTTATAAAGAAATACGTTGTTTTTGCTTCAATAAGAATGTCAAGGAACGAAATAAAGAATTATTAAGTTCAAATGCAATAAGAATTTGACTAGCGGAGAGGGGGAGGGCGGAAACTCTCTGCAGGATGGCAACATTAGGCGCGAAAATACTGATATTTCGAAGTGGATTTAACCCAATTTAACAGAAAACCTAAAAAGAGCCCAATTGGCGCCGTATTTCTGCCCAAAAGAGCCCAATCGGTCTTGACACCAGGCTTGGCTGGGCCGTCGTGACGTAGTTTGCGCGCTGCCGCTAGGTGGCGCTACCGGTGAACCCCTTTCGTTGCCTGCCAACCTTTCCGGAGTGAAGTTTACATTAAACGTTTCAATATTTCAAACTCCATTTATAGGAAAAGTCTGGACAAATATTACAGCGCTCAAATTAGTAGATTACGGTACACTGCCGCTTTTTACGATTACTTCTGTACTTAGGAGAACCGGCTAACACAGAGAGACAGACAGACTCACGACCAAGTACACTTCCGATCCACTGCAGGAGTAAGCTTCGCTTCGCTCAGCGACCAGTGTTTTCAGCGAGAAAATCCCCTGTTCTTAAAAGCGTTCACCGAGTCAGGCGCCATGGCTGTAGATATCTAACCCCGCACCACCCCGCCCGCCCACCCCACCCTGGCTGCCTTGCCCGGTCCGAGAGGACCCCTCGACAGGCCTGCCAACTTGTTGATGTACCATGAATATGCATGCACTGACCTAAGTAATCGAAGTGGCCCTTGTTGGTGGCGCCGGCAAGATGGTGTGGCGGAGGGGCGTACACCTGCAGCTGCGAGCCGGCCTCCACCATCTGCGCCAGCCGCAGCACGCTGAGGCGGAATAGGGTGGGTGGCGTCATAGCTGCTGTGGGAGAACGCCTGTTTTCTTAGAGGAACCTTCCCTGCCGCTGCGGACACAGAGATGTAGGCAATGTGCAGACCAAACACAGTGCAGTACAGTGGGAGCGGGCTGCATCTGCGCCTGCCTACTAGGTAACATGCACTTTCTATATTATAGGGTGTTGCTGAGTAGGCAGACGCCGCTTGACCCCAGTGTTGTCAGAAAAGTAGGCAATAAGTAGTCCAATTACAGGGAAGTGAAGTTGGCATCAGCGCCTTCCTACTGGGCAACACCTTTGCACAGGTACGTATATGTTGCCTAGTAGGCAGGCGCTGATGCAGCCCGCTTCTCACTGCACTGCGTTTGGGCCATTAACTGCCTTCTTTTCTGTCCACACTGCTTTACCGCACTGTTCTTGGGCTACTTATTGGTTACTTTTCTGGCAACAGTGTGCGAACGCGTCCGATGCCCACGAGGAGGTGAGCTCGGCCGCTAGCGCCCCGCTGGTCCTTAGTTTGGCTCACCCGACGGAACACCGCGCAGAAAGTCAAGCAGGGGTTGGGCGGCTGCTCATCGAAAAACAACGAGTCACCCTTAATTCCCGCACGAGTTTTCACGCCGGATTTCAGGCTCGCCCGCGCGCGGCCGAGAGGGCGCTCGGCCCGCCCACGGGCTAATGCACAGCGCCCCGTGAGCGCTCAGGGCTACACTGTTAAAATAAGGGCCGCAAATTCGTTGTAAATTTTTCGAGCGACAAGTAGTATTGTTGTCCATCAACATTCTGATGCAACAACGATGTTATCCACCAACAACAAAAAGTGTCTAGAAACATTTAAAAAAATGTTCAGTTACAACAAAAGCTGTTCAGTTAAGACAGGGGTTGTTCAGGAACAACAAAAGTTGTCCAGGATCAACAAAAAAGGTGTCCAGGAGCAAGAATTTTTTCTCTTCTCAATTCACAACAAACATTGTTGTTTTGCAACAACTTGAGTTGTTCTCGAACAACCTGGCTGTTCTCGAACAACATGCCTGTTGGCCAACAACACGGTCATCACGAAAAGAGTTGTTTCTCAGCAACTTTTTTTTAACAGTGTACAATGTTAACCCATCTCTTTAAACGGTTGGAGCGTTAGTGCCTTGAATTTAGGAAAGCCCTAAGATGACGCAAAGAGCAAAATTATTTTACACCTACGCGCATCACACACACACTAGGGTTTCTAGTTTAACTAACGACATTGTTTTCCTAACACCCCTGCCTGCACACGGTGTGGCACAAGGTGTGAAGCGCTACACTAGTTTGTCCACTGTACGATTTCAGTAATCTTCAGATTGCCACTCGCAACTGCATTTTCCCCGCTTTTTTTTCCCCACCCGTATTTTGTCGGGATTCGCGCCGGGTCTGCGAGGCTCCGGGCACGGGCCCTACTCGCCGAGGCCAGCGGCAGGAGGGTCATTAGGGAGCTCCCCGCGATAGTCTCGAACGGGCTACTTCCGGCGTCGAGTCCCATTTAAAATACACATGACTCGAACTCGACTCGGCGCGGAAGTAGCCTGGTCCGGGAGCTCCTAATGACCCTCCTGGAGGAAGAGCAAAGGGCGCCGTGGGGCGGGGCGGGGCGGGGCGGGGCGGGGCGGGGCGGGGCGGGGCGGGGCGGGGCGGCGGGCGTGCCAACCCCTGGCCGGTACCAAGGTGCCACCCCCCACCAGACTAGCTAACCCCCCGCGGGTCGACCAGTCTGAGCTTTCACTTTCTGCGGCGAGCGACGAATGCGCTCAGACAGTCGCAGTGTCGCCGCAGAAAAGTAGGCAACATTATATTTACACTAGGAGTACGTGCGTGCGGCAGGCACAAAGTTGCTGAGCGAAGTGAGTGTTAAAACGAAAGGACGGTTCAAACCATCCGTCTGCGGTTTGGCAGAGGGAACATTAGAGTCACCCTGACCCCCCCCCCCCCCCCTCTCTTTTTAAAGCCTCACGGGGCCGTAATACCTCACTATCTTAATCACAAAAAGGGGTTTGTATGGTATATTTTAAGTTTATTTAGGTCCAATTAAACATTCATTGTCCTCACAAAATATATGGCATATTTTTCTCTCTCATTCACATGCTAGATTGACTTTACTAGCATCATATTTTCTGTGTCATTACAGTTGCATTGTGGTAACAAGTTCTACTATTTCGTTTAGCACTCTCCAAGTTATCCAAGCTTCTTACACAAAATCCAGTTGCAATCATTAAATTAGTAAAATACGAAAAAAAGAAGAAAAAAAAGAAGAAAACTATACACACTTAATTTATTTTATGTCTGTACTCCTTGAGGTCAGATAACTTGGATAATGCCAATCTATGCTATTAGCCCTGTATTACTACACAGCTCTTCTTGTTAAACGATACAACAACGGTGTAGAAGTACTTAGTAGCACTTTCTACATGTAAGAGAAATCATACAGTACCTAAAATTCATTTATACAAATATTCAATCAATGACAAGTGAATGTTAAAGCACATTTTCTTTCGCTCACACACGCTCACTCATAGACATACACACACACACACGCACACACTATCATCCTTTAGTCACCTAGTCATTTTCTCAAAGACAAACCTACATGCTGATTTACACAACATTTAAGCTTTTGGATTTAAATAAGATTGACTTGTGCCATCCAGCACACATTCTTAAAACACATGTAATAGATAAGAAATAAAGATATCAGAGATAGAATATGATGATGTCATACTCCAATAAAAGAGCAGGTAGAGAAGATAGTTCTACATTATTTCACATTAATTTCACTACAAATAATAAAAGTACAAAAGTTTACAAAAAGTAAATTGTGAGATTGTTCTTCAAGTAAAAAATTAGCAATGAACAATTAATTAAAATCACTACTAAAACATTTTAAAATCACATAACTATGTAACTGATTTTAAAAATTTCAAGAAGAGATAACAAAGTTACAGATAGATGTATATGTATTTTTTTTTTAAATGAACAAGGTTTTTATAGGTATTTAAAACAAGATGATGATAATTATAATAAAATGAATGGTTGCAGTAGAACTTCAAAAGAAGCTAAGGCAAAAGAAATATTAATATGAATGAACTAAGGCAATCTTTGCCAAAATCAGATCAACAAAAAATATTATATTAAAATCTAATAATCTTTACGAATTGAGCAGCCAATAACTTCAACAATTCAATAACACGCATAAAAAATATCATATCTCTCTTTCTAAACGTCCTTAGAATGAATATCATGGTAATACTGACACTATAATGTAAAAGGGAATGATCCCAAGTACGGTTAAGGAGGGGATGAAAAGCGTAATTAATAATAATTTACCAGAGAGAAATCTCCTGACTTCCTAGATTGGGATCAAAGGATAAAAAGAATTATTATCTTTTCCATATGTTGAGTGTTTACTGAATACATAAATAAGTTAAAGGGGAAGACATTGAATCAGTTGACTGATTAAATACCAAAGAAGAAAAATCATTTCCTAAGTGCTCAGAGTGAAACTCTTTAAGGTTGTTTTTTTGAAACCCGAAGAAAAGAGGGAAGGTCCTAACTAAAATTGATCGTATATCACAATGAGCAGAAGTGGAGTGTATAAAATACAGAATAGTCCATAACTGTTGCAAGGGGAAAGATAATATCCACAAAGAATTTGTGAAGAGCAAAATTGCAACATTGAGTGGTTGTAAAAAGTTATGGCACCTGGTGCCTACACCACTTTTTTGAGCATTGTTCTTTGACCAGATACAATAGAAAAATTATTTAGAAGTATACTACACATGAACAACTTTATACACATTCTTCAAGCTGACTTACTGACCCTCACTCTCACTGTCACTCTTGTCTGGAAAAACAATACAGAAGACTAATTAATATTATAAAATATTAATATGAATAAATATTTTTTCCAAATACATTGCTTTGTTGTAAGCTCGAGAACAATAAGATAGTCTCACCTTTCTTTCCAGGGTAAGCATGACGTTTCAGTCTATCATAAAGATCTTCTTTATTACCATAAAGACTGGCGTTAGAGCGAGCTAAACTATTCATTTTTCCATTGTGTAAGCTCTCTATTGAAAAACAGTTCAAATGAATCATTAAGAGATCCTTTTTGCTTTGAAAATCAGAAAAAGAGGCAAAACTAATCCTACATACCTTTCATGTAAGTCTCATTGTAAAAGTTGGGCATTTCCCAACCATCCTCCTCATCATCGTAGTAGTGAGCATATGTTGAGTGGTGAGAAGGAGCAATCGACTCAGCATAAGGAGTTGGTGCTCCATAATAGAAATTAACTTGTGAACCATTCTGCTCACTTGCTTGAGTAAGAATTTTGGCTGCTTTTGGTTCTTTTCTTCTTGCAGACCTAAGGAAAGTATCAGAATGTGAGCTTAAATGTGTGTTATGATAAAAAAGAGTAGAGAGAAAACTAAAAGGAAAATTGTTTCTTACCTCACACAAATCATCCAAACTAGGAGAACAATAAATATCACAAACATAACTCCACCAGCAATTCCACCCATTATATAAGCAAATTCGCTCTTTTCAGCACAATGAGGTCCAGTGAATGAGCCAGAGCATCTGCATGAAGGGTTTCCTCGAATGTCTTTCACGCAAACACCTTCATTGTCGCAGAAACCAGCGCAGACATCTGTGCAAACTCTACCAGTTCCATTATATCCAGGTTTGCACTCGCATTTGAAGTCACTTGTTTCAGGTAGAAGCAAGCAGTATGCATTGGGGTCACAATGCATTTCCACGGTATTCATTTCACAAGGGTTGGAACAATCCTCTTTGCTTATCTATAAATTTGAGAAAATAATTTTGAATCTTGCTGAATAGAAACATAAATACTCCCCAATTAATAAAAGTAAACAAAACTTACAGATGCGGTTGTCTTTGTACTTGTGTTAGGAGGGCAGGCAATGCAGCTTGTCTGTTGTGCTTCTGGCTGATAGGTGCCCTTTTTGCAAGCAACACAGCTGTTTTGAGTGCCATTTAGATATGTCCCTTGAAAAACAAATCCATTAATTAATTATAATAAAATGTTAAGAAAGAGAAATCTAATGAATTTCTGCTGATAAAAGATAAATACCTGGTGGACAGACTGGTAGAGAGCACTCTTCAACAGCCGCAGCACCCAATTTAGGTGTAGTGCGTCCTTGAGGACACGCTTGGCAAGCAGCTTGTACACCTTGAGTGCGGTAAGTTCCCCGTGGACAAGGTTCACACTTGCCCTCAACAGCCAACTGCATTCCAGATGAACACTCGTCACGACATTCCTACAGGGGAAAAGTTACAAGAAATACAAATTGAAACAAAATAATTCTCTTTACATGCAAAGGAAATAACAGTAGTTAAGAAATAATAGTTCAGAAGTGGGCCTAAGTAGCCCCAATTGATGGTACGTAGATACTGTATAACCAACACTAACTTACCTCTTCTGAAACAGCCTCAGTAGTACGTGTCGTCTTTCCCAAACCACACAAAAGACACTTGAAACTTCCTTCCTCTGGTTGATAGAATCCATGACCACAACTACGGCAAAGTCCTGCATCATCATCATAATACTTTCCAGCAGGACAACGTTCTGAAAATGTTGAAAAAATTAGTTTAAAATACTGTTCTTCTGTATAGAAAATCATCCTGAAATATGGAAAAATAGTGAGTCTGATCAACAAAAAATATTTTAAAGAAAAGCACATGTACCTTTGCAATCAGCAGCACTTCGGGCTCCTGGAGCTACAGTTACACCAGGCCTTCCAGCAATGGCAGGGCAGACACTGCACTGCATCTGTCCTGATTCACTCTGGTAAGTACCCAGAGGACAAGCCACACACATGCGAGACTCGCGGTTGTAGAATGTTCCGACAGAACATGGCACTAAAGAGGAACAGGAATAACATAAATAAAGATGCCTTTCCAACTTATACTTCATCGACTATAGTTGCTTTAGAAAAGTGTTAAACGTACCACAATCGGGTGCCATGACAACTTGTCCCAGAGGACAGGCATAATCAGATGTCAAAGTAAGGGAGGCAGGGTCTGGTACAGTGTTTGGTAAGATATCATGCACATCAAACTGATCTTCCTCCAAAATGAGGTGCTCCAGTAATCGCTGAACATGGGACCTTTCATTGGTGTTGGTATTGACCACAGGGTCGCTGAAATAAAGAAGAGAATTGTGTTACTCAGATAAATTGGTAAAATTAAACCAATTACTAATGTAAAATACTAGAGATACATACTTAATAGCAGGGAATGAAATTTGGACACTGTAAGTGTCACTAGCTTCTCGGGTAACACGGTCAGACCTTGAAATTTTCTCTTCTTCTACAGAAGCATGAGCAGATCTGCTTTGACGTGAGTTGCATTTCACATCAATATTCAAATCTTTGCATTCCTTTGTACCTATAAATACAAATTAAAAAGCAAAAAATTAATATTATGCACTTTATTTTCTGTAATTTAAGCCAAAATAAAGTACAACGCACCTTCCAAAGCATAGGAACAGAAGTTCCAGTCTCGGTTCAGAGAGTTGATGGCATTTCTAACCTTCTGTCTTAATACACCTTGTCCAGCTTCATTACAAAGTACTGAACTTGGGAACAACATGCTTACTTTGAAAACTCGTTGAGCTGGCTTTGAGGCTGAAATTTAATTGAGCTTTGTTAAGCAAGGTAAGGTAAGGAGAATTGAGGTAAATACAAGAAGGATATGGAGCCTTACTGGAGCAAGCTGGGTAGATAGTAGGCATGGCTGGGTTGTCAGTGGGTCGCCAGAAGCCCTCAGCCCCACAAGTGTAGAATCGTGGTACTGGTTGTGAGAAACGGAGACCTGAATTGCAACTGATTTCACACACCTTGAATTGCCCTCCTGCACCCCAATCCTTGCAAGTCTGCTTGCCACCTACAGGGTCTGCCAACTCTGGACAGAACTCAGCTAAAATATAAAATTAAAAATTAAAAATTAAAGAAACATATTTATAAAAAATAGAACATTACATTAGTTAACAATTTATAAATAAAAGTGGTTTGGTATTTGGCTAGGAATTGAACTTACATAGAACATACACCTTGAAGCTGCATGTTGCAGCATTACCAGCCTGGTCATAGGCAACATAAGCAATGTGGTAGGTGCCCCACAGCAAACTTTGTCCAGGTCGGTGGCCACTTCGTTCAACAACATTGCTGATACCAATGTTATCACTGAACTCAGGCTCATCCCATGACACAACAGCTGATCCATTGCGTGCAACAACCCATAAGTCACCAGGACAATGTTCCACTCTTGGAGGAATCTATATTTAAAAAAAAAAATCCAGAATAAATAAATTTAAAGGCAAACAAGCAGCTATGTACTAAGATGTTTTTAAAATCGATCAATGCAAAAATTGATTGTTAATCAATTCAAAAGACAATTCTTTTCTACCTTGTCAACAATAAGTTCCTGACAGCGAGGTCCACTATAGCCTAAGGGACAAACTCTCTGTCCACAATGAGACGGAACTAGTCGCTCAACCCCACCAATAGTGTCCTCATATCCAGCCCATGTCAGTACCAAACCTCGATAGAGAACAGGTTCTGTTCTGCAGTCTCGAACCTAAAGAAATAAAGTTTATTACATATTTTTGAAAGATTACTTTAATGAATTAATCAATGAAGGGTGTGTATCTCATACTGACCTGCTTCTGTATCTCATTAGTCACATCCAAAGCTCGTCCCCAAACTTGCACTTTAGTGAGATGACCTTGGAAACCGTTTTCAGTGTATGCCTTAGGATTCTCACTGCGAGGTTTGCCCAACACAACCCATGCACTAGGAAAAAGAAATATTGATTAAATTATGTATGGGTACCCAGTAAAGGAAAATAACTGAAGAATTTGCTAAGGAGTACATTTAAGACATGGAATCTCAGCAATACATACTTGTCTGGAAGAGCGCGTCCGCTTCCATAGCCTTCAACTTTGCTGGCAATGAGACCTTCAGTGATGAGGGTGAGTAAACCGCCAGACTCTCCATCCCAAACCACAGCAATGTGGTGCCACTGACCGTCATTAATAGTGGCATACTCTCTAAATCCAAGGTAAACGTCTTGCAAGTCATCAAACAAAGAGATTTGGACACCATTGCTGTGTGCTTGAACCATAGGTCTCCTGCCCACAGGGACATGAGGTGACCTGAGAAGTAATATTATAAACAATTATATTCCAAATTAGCTCAAGAACAAAAAACATTCTTGCAGTAGCAACACATATGATCTAGATACATACATAACATTGTACATGGTGAAGAATACGCCTCCTTCATCCTTGTTGGTGAACTGAACCCACATAGCAATGGTTAGTGAAGACTTGCCACCAGTGAAGAAAGGTACAACAAGTGCTGCACTGCTGCGTGTTGGGTCAGTGAAGCTCAAATCGTAATCAACTTGGATGGCTAAAAATTTCAAAAATGATGAGATTTTTCTCAAACACTTCACTAAAAAGCTAAGTAGTGAGAGCATCTAGACTTTTACTTACTCTTTCTACAATCATCACCAGTCAGGTTGAATGGACACTGACAGTAGAATTTGCCAGTGAGGTCAATGCATGTGGCTGAGGGTGGGCAAGAATTTTCTTGACAGTCCACAATGTCTTCATCGCAATTCTTGCCTGGATAAAAATTTTCAAAGGATGAAATGTAATAGAGTAAAATCAGATTCTCAATTTCAACAAA
The DNA here is from genome assembly GCA_033675135.1 of Frankliniella intonsa. Classification (NCBI taxonomy): domain Eukaryota; kingdom Metazoa; phylum Arthropoda; class Insecta; order Thysanoptera; family Thripidae; genus Frankliniella; species Frankliniella intonsa. Next base: position 3,587,964 of record CM066246.1, on the reverse strand, counting down.
ATTGGGATTTAAGTAAACCTACCAGTGTAACCAGGTGGACATACGCATGTGTAGTCTGGACCATTATCAATGCAGGTAGCACCATTTTGGCATGCATTTGATTCACAGGCATCATACTCATATTGGCATCCAATACCAACATAATCAGATGGGCAGGTACAATTCAAGCCAGAGCCAAAGTCCTGGCAACGTCCTCCATGCATGCATGGGTTCCCAATGCACCTTTCAGGAGCAGTCTCACATTGTTTACCATCTGTGCCGGAGGGACATCTGGAGGGACACATGAAATAAATTGGTTAACATGTGTGTGATTTTACAACTATGAATAGTTTTCCCTAGAAATTGAAAAAAAAATTAGTAAGAAATTTATTTAACAGCAGAACTTACACACAGAAGAAGTCCTGGAAAAGGTTGATGCATTTGGCACTGTTCTGGCAAGGCTGGTTGGTACAGGTGCCAATGTCACTCTCGCAACGCGCGCCGGTCCATCCAGGCGGGCATTCACATCTGAAATGGCCAATCTCGTCGCGGCATGAACCACCGTTAAGGCAGGGCATGGGAGCACAGTCGTCGACATTTGTCTCACAGAGTTCACCAGTAAAACCTTCCCTGCACTGGCAGGTGAAGCGGTTATCTTCATCAATGCATGCTTTGGTACCCTCAGGATTACATGGGTCACTCAAACACTCGTCAATTTCAGCCTCACATTGAAGGCCTAAAACAAAGACACATGTACAGTAATAAATATGATCATTATTCAAACACAAGGGTAAATTACAAGACTTTAAAGGCGAGTCAGGAGAAACACTCACCAACAAAACCCGGCCTACAACGGCACACAAATCCATCAAGCATATCAAGACAAGTAGCACCATTCTGGCAAGGATCAGAAGCACAATCATCAATCAAGTGTTGACAGCGCTTCCCTGTGTAACCTGGCTCACAATTGCACATGTAACCATCAACCAAGTCTACACAAGCTCCACCATTTTCACAAGGATCTACTGAGCAGTCATTAATGTTGATTTCACAAGCCCGTCCTGTAAAAGAGAATATTAACATACAGTTATTAAAACGGATGTGATAGAGTATTTTTTCATCCAAATAACAAAATACACCAACTTACCAGTCCACCCAGGTTTGCAAACACATTGGTGAATAAACAGTTTGTCAACACATACACCATTTTCACAAGGGCTATTCGCACACAGGTCAATTTTTTCATGACATCTCTTTCCCGTAAATCCAGGTGGACAAGTACATTTGAAGTCATTAATTAAATCTGTGCAGTTGGCTCCAAGCAAGCAAGGCTTCTCAGCACAATCATCTGTTATAAATTAAAATGTTATTTTACAGATGTTTTTGTTTTTTAGTTCTTTAAGACAAGTGTTGAAGTTGAATGGAAAATTACCAATATTAATTTCACAGTTCTGGCCCTCCCAACCAGGTAGACATTCACATTTGAATCGTCCCTGCTGAAGAGCAATACATGTTCCACCATTGGAACAAGCATTGATGTCAGCAGAACAAGGGTTGATCTGAAGTTGTCAGAGCAAAAATTAGAGACCATAAAATGCCATTATTAAAATGACAAATGCATGATGGAATTGGTACTTATACTTACGGTCACATCACAGTTGGGACCAGTGTAACCTGATCTGCACAGACAGGTGAAGTTGTTTAGGCCAGGCTCGTCCTTGCACATAGCTCTTTCCGGGCAGGTATCATTGCGGCAGTCAGATTTCTCCTCTTGACAGTTGATGCCACTGTACCCTGTTAAAGAATATGGAATAGTATTTAAGTAGACTGTCATCAATAAAGATTTAAAGCAGAGCAAGAAAGGCTCGAAAACTTCTTTACCAGGAGGACACTGGCATCGGTATCCTTGAGGCAGATCAATACAACGACCATTGTTGTGGCAAGGTTGAGAAGCACACTCATCTATGTCAATTTCACAACGGCGTCCAGAAAAGCCAGCAGGGCAGTAGCACTGAACTCCGTGGCCCATCGGGATACACAAACCACCATGCTGGCAGGCGTTCTCCGAACACTGGATAGGTTCACACTCATCCCTCCCTACAGCTCCAGGGCCTGCCGTCTTCATGTTTGTGGGGCACTCCAGACAAGTAAGTTGTCCAGAAAGTGGTTGGTAGAAATCTCTTGGGCATGGGGCACAAGGGGCCAAACCAGTGTCAGAATACTGGCCAGGAGAGCATTTGGCTAAAGAAGAAAACACATACAGTAAACAATAAAAAAATAAAACATTCTAATTGCTAGAGCAAATAGTAAAAAAAGAGGTGAGTGACTTACGTCTGCAGAATGCTTTTCCAGGGGCAGCTGGTTGGTAAGTGAATGTGTTGGCTGGGCATGCCTGGCAGTCTTTGAAACCACCAGTGGGCGGCTCTGAGGTGTAGCTGTTGCGAGGACACTCAAGGCAAGGAACTAGACCAGTAGGAGAGTATGTTCCATAACCACAGACGGGAACACATTCATTAATGTCCTTTGAACCTGTGAAGAACAAGTAAATTAATGCCATTCACCAATGTCATTATTTGATTCTAAATGAGGAAATTGGGAAGTTGTGACCAACCTTCTTCTCGTGTGTATGTTCCAAGAGGGCACCGAGTGCATTGTCCCTGACGATCTTGGTTCTGGAAGAATCCTCTTGGGCAAGGGGTACAAGTCTTTTGATTCACACCCGCAAAAGTCCCGGCAGGGCAATGCACTAAAATAAAATTTTAAAATAAAATTTATCAAAATAACCATATTTGTTTTCAAATCTTAATACTCAGCAAAACTTTTACTCACAGCAGCGTGGAACATCATTGGTATCCATGTTGAGGACCTCTCCAACATTACAGGTGAACCCACGATTGATAGCAGATTTAAGAGCACGAAGTGGAGGACACTGATTGCCTATTGCTGAGACGTTCAATAAAGGTTCTAAGACAGCACTGGCATAAGGAACTGACAGGTCAAAAATCAAATTAAGAGTAGAACCACAAAGGTCGTAGAGCTGTGGCTGTTTGACAGCTGGTACAATAACCAAAATAAAGTCCATCTATATTTAAAAAAAGAAATGGAGAAAAGAAACAAAAACCATAGTTAGTCCACAACATTAAAGATTAGATATAAATTAAATGTACCAGACATAGACTAAGTAATGACCTGGACAAAGTTTTCTTCAACTAAGGATGGTTTTGCTTCAATGAATGAAACATTCATGTTTACATTGACAGCTGAACATCTTTGAGTAAGGATGTCATTAAGAGATTTGTAATACTGGGACATGAGGTCTGAATATTGGGGTAGGCAAGATTGTGAAACAGCTCCATTAGCCCTGTATGTGACAGTGGCTACTACATGATAATCAGCTTGTTGAGTATCTGTAAAGGATTTTTTAAAATTAATCCTTGACAATTTCTTAAGGTTTGACAAATAAAATAATTATGGAAATTAATTCTTGTTCTTACCTTCAGACACACAGTCTGGTACCATATTGTTTGGTACCCATGGGCTCTTTTCCTCACAGCTGAATGTCTTCACAGGCTCACCATCAGTAAACCTGCGACGAATTGCAGAAGGTATGTTTTAAATTAAGCATAAATTAAATGGATTTTTTTTTTTTTTTTTTTTTTTGAAAACAAAAGAATCTTACCTGAACCCTGGTTTGCATGTTGCAATACACTGTAAGCCTCTCTCTCCAGGTAGACAGTTGAGTGCTCCGTTTGTGGGTGGTTTCAGTTCCCAGTCTACACAAGGGGTAGCCTGAACTGAGACTTGGAAGTGGCATGAAGCCTGGTTTCCACTCTTGTCTGAAGCCACAACAGTTACATTCTCAAAGCCACCAATAGGAATCACAGCACGATCAGGCACAAACACTACTTTGACATCGCCTGATTCATCAGACACATTCACACGTCGACGAGTTTCATTGAAGTTAACCACATAGCTGTCCTGACGATCCACTAACTCAATGACATAGCTTTGGGGACAACTGAGGCGAGGTGGAGTGTCATCTGAAAAGAAAAGGAAAATATGAGATAGGGATTGGGGTGTAAATCACCTCATGGGACAAAGATAGATATGATTTCTACCTGGCACAGTAATGTTGATCTCACAAATGGCAACATTTCCATCATAATCAAATGCAATGTATTTAATCGACATATCCTCAAATACTGTGATGGGGGTCTTGAAGCTAGGCGGCTTGACTTCCAGACGTGCAATACTTCCACTGTTGTCAACTGCTACAGGTTCAGTAAAGTTTACAGGAAGCAACCCTCCATTTGGTCCCTTTTGAACAACAATTGGTTGTTGAGGACAATTCTGGAAGACTGGTGGTTCATTGTCTAAAAAGAAGAAAACCGATTGGATATTAGAAAGAGTACATAGTAGCATGTCTCCAAAAATAGTAGGAAGAACCAGAAATACTGACCAACACAAGGAGAGTAACCATAATCGTAACCTAACAGAGGTTCGGATTTTGGTTCTTCACAACCCATTAGTTCGAACTTCAGACAGGCATTATCCATGTAACTCACAATGCCCAAAATTACAAAGCGAGCTTGAACATATTTTGGCAAAGTAATCATTGCTAACTCTCCATAATTTCCAGGATCCCTCATGGTCAAATTGAAGTTAGGGAAGTAAACCACATAATTCTCATTTTCAGCTTGTTTGTAGAAGAAACGGATTTCAGTGGGTCTCCCCACAATGTCATTGGTGACCACTCCCTTTACAAGGATGGCCTTAAAAGACAGAAGAAAAAAACGATTAACTTCTTTGTACCTCAAGAAATTTGCTACACATTGGCTTGCAGTTGTAAAGGGTACCATACCTTGACACGGAATACTTGGCCGAGGTCCACACTGACATACGTGAATGCCTCTTGTTTTCCACACCATCCAGTAACAGAGTTCAGACGAATGTTGCGGGCTTCATAGTTTGGTCTTTCTGAGGTAGCGTTGATGGCTGAGTCGGGAATGCGTCCGGAGGCGAGGCCAAGAGGCTTGACAACCTTGCATTCAGGCTCTCGAACACAGCTTATTGGACGCTGGTTAATGAGGATGTACCCAGGCTTGTTGCAGCCAAATTCAACCTCAGAGCCCTGCTCATAGCTGCGAGAAACCTGGAAACCATCAGTGGGCCTGCCTGGATCTTCACATACTGGACCTTCACATCTCAGATCACCAAAGTCCCACACACCATTAGCTTGACACCTGAGACAAGAATACAGAATAATTTAGATGTCATTTCATACAGAACACAAAAAAAATAAAAATAATAATAATAATTAAAGTTGAGATGAGATACTTAGAAAATGATAATTTGTTTACCTGACAACATTGTCATTCTTGCTTGTTTGTCCAGCAAGCTTGAAAGTATCTTGACAACCAAAGAAGAATGATGATTGGTATTTGGTATCCATGTACTTTCCATATTCAGCTCCAGGTGTGGGCAAGGGAACACCACAGTCAACTCTAGGGCAGGATGGAGGGACACCAGACAGCCAGTATTCAGGGAAACCCTATCATAAAACAAAATCATTAGTAAATAGGTACAAAACACACAAAAAAGACATTCACACTTCATAGACTGTGAACTTACAGGCTTGGGATCATAAACACATTGGCGGAATCCTGATGATGCAGTGCGACGTAGAGTTCGGCCAACACTACCACAGTTAAGAGTCACATTCTCCTTAAAGGGTACAAGAACACTGCCCTGGTCAGTTCGCAGCACAGAGAGTCCTTCGTTTTTGTCATCAGGAAGAGAAACACATTTCGCATCTGTAGAAAAGAAATAGATCCAAATAAGAATTAACATGTACAGAATTTAAAATCTAGAAGGACCATTTAGTGCACAGGAAAACTATCTTACATTGACACTGTGGTATGGAACCATTCCATACTCCTCCAGATGTACACAGCAGAGAGGCAGGGCCACTCATCACATAGCCAAAATTACATTGGAAGCTCACAAGGTCTCCAAAGTGGAACATTTCCTGAATCATGGAGCAGAAGATTTTAGTATGCTTAGATTGAAAAATAAAAGTAGTAGCCTCTTCACAAATCAGAAAAATGTATTTAAAAATTACCTTGGTTGAAAGGATCACACCATTTTCAGGTGCCTCAAGAGAAGGGCACATGATGGGCACACAAGTCTTGTTGCGCTGGTAGGTGTCTCCGTCACGCTCACCAGACTCAGTAGGGTGAACAGCAAATCCAGCAGTTCCATTGCGGGTAAAGAGCTCATAGCCCACATTACAAACACATGAGAAATTGCCAGGGCTAAGGAAAAATAATATGTTTAAGATTTTCAGAATTATTTACACAATGCAACTAAAATAAGATGACACAGGAGAAAAGAGATTACCTACCTGTTAATACATTTTTGGTCACATCCACCATTGTCAACAGCACACTCATTTATATCAGCACACTCTAAACGAGTGCAACCCATAACTTCCAAGCGGAGACAAGGAGCATTAACATAATCCTGAATACGGAAACGGAGATACTGAGCTTCAATAGGCACAGGCAAATTGAGGACAGATAGAGTGGGTTCAAGAATACGGAACTCCACAGGAGTGCCATCAGGGTTTGTGTAGTCCTTGAAAACATCAGTGAGGTCATCGGAGAACTGCAAGCATCACAAGAGTTAAAAAATTATAAGACCCTTGAGAGAATGAGCAATGGATTTCAATTTAAAATTACTTCTTACCTGAATGCGCACAGCTGAAGTAAAGGCAACATTGCCATCATGTCGAGAGACACTCTGGGTTCTGAAACCCCGGACAACTGTTGGGGCCTTTAAATCAAGAAGAACCCAGTTTGCCCCAGATTCTGCATTAACGCCACACCAGCCACCAAGGCTATTGAGACGAACCATCTACAAAGAAAATTGAAAGATTGAAAGAAATTGAAAGAAATTGAAAGAAATTGAAAGAAATTGAAAGAAATTGAAAGAAAAATATTTCTGTTAAAACCAAGGCAACATGCTATTTGCCCACATTTGGAGATAAAGCTGCAGTTACTGTAATTTACCTCTTTGGGATATCCAGGTTCAGTTCCAGAAACAGAAATAGAATCATCAGGGATACCACCAGTGGTAAGACCAAGATCTCCAACAGGTCGACACTCTAAATGCCCAATAAAGCCCTTGCGACATTTGCAGTGGAATCCACCAGGTGTATTGACACACTCAGTAGAGGCTAGATCACACTGGCTACTGCTGCACTCATTGATGTCTGACAAAATCAAAAGAGAAGTAGATAAATTTTCAATATAGAGAATATTTTGCTTTAACACTGTGACAGAAAAGAAAAGTCACAATTGGGTATGATGATGTAAACATACCATCACATCTAGGAGGATTAAGGAACTCTTGGTTTGGACCACAGCGAATAATGTTGTTCCCAGATAGTTTGTAGCCCTTGAAGCATTGGACTCTAGCTTCATCTCCATACAGGTATTCATTTGCAGTATCAACAATGAAACCATTCTTGATGGTAGGGAAGGTTGGACAGCGAGCTCCTGCAAAAGGTATACAAAATTTAAAATTTAACACAAAAACTATAAAACGATACCAAGAGTCCAAAACAAATCAAAACCTACTTCGGCAAACAGGTGGAGCACTAGACCAGGTGCCATTGCTCATGCACAATATTACAGGGGCTCCAGTGCGAATGTACCCAGGTTCACACTCAAACCTAACAATAGTACCATAGCTTCGACCTCCACTATTCAGCACAGTGGCATTTGCATGAGGAGTATCAGGAAGAGGTGGGCACTGTGAGGCTGAAAATTACATTGAAAAATGTAAAACAGTAAAAATAAAAAAAGATACAGTATTAGAACAGTAAGATGATACACATTATAATACATCAAGTTCTTCATACCGAGGCAAGTGGGAAGGCGCTCCCAGCGTCCATCAGCCAGGCAAGAAACTCGTTCATGCGGCAACCCAGACGGGAATGCAAAACCAGCATAGCACTGGTACATGGCTTGTCCTCTAAAGGTAACATTTGTAGAGCCAGTCGAGAAACCATTATCAATTTGAGGGACAGGACCACAGTACACCTCTGTAATAAAATTAAGAAAAAAAAAATCATGGATTTTAGTTTTTTTTTTCTTTTTCCTCATTTTCCCCCATCCTTTTCAGCTACCAAAAAACCTAAAATCTGTCATACCTTGGCATTGGGGAATGTAAGTAGTAGACCAGTTTCCTCCCTTTAGACACTCAGTAGTAATCTGTTGCTTTCCAGTAGCAAACTCTTGCCCCATAGGACATGAGAAAGTTACAACTGTACCAAATGCTGTGTCCCTGCTAGATGCTAGGGCACCTTCACCAGGTTGGAGAACTGAGCAATCTGTAGAAAAAGGGATATGTCAAGCTCCAGGATATTTAAGCTGAAAAGTGTCAAAAGACTGTTCATATCCTAATTAAAATTACCGGCAGAGAAAGTAGCCTTCCAGCCCTTGCTATTGTGAAGCGCATCAGTCTGGAAGCGAACAAGCATCTCTCCACTTGATGCTGTCAAAGTAATTCTTGGAATTGAATCAGCTGAGAAACCATTGCCAGGATGAAGACGCAAGCCACTGGTGCTAGCACCGTCATAAACTTGAACCATGTCTGACTGATGAACTTGGAAGTGGTCAAATGCCAAAGACAAGGGGCCTCCACCCGGATTTCTGATGCGGTACAAGCACTCCTGATTACTTGGATAATCTTTGAGGCCAAATGCGGGGGAAGCAATAGTGCCATTCTTCGCTACAATAGTTGCCTGACAACCTTGGGAATACTTAATTTTAAAGCCTTTGCGAGAATCACCCAGTCCTGTTTTGAAGTAAAGATAAATTTTATCTCCAGTAGACATAATCAGTTTCGGATTATCTTCAGCAAGACCAGTCAAACGTGCAATAGGTTGACTCTTGGGAGAATCTCCATCACGAATGAGAATAAAATCTCGAGTTGATTCTATATCCAAAGACTCAATCTGTACGAGTACAATTAAAAAAGAGAATTGAAATTAGTTATGGTACAATTCAAAATTTTGTTCCATCACACAATGGAAAAGAAGCAGAAGGCTTACCTCCAGTGTCATAATTCGACCTATTTGAGCAGTAAGAATGTAAAGACATTCAAGGCCACCGGGGTAGTTATTGGGAAATCCAGGAGAAGTCAAAATTTGTCCTTGAGGTGTAGCTCTGAGAATTCCTCCACAAGTCTGAGGCTCAGTTTTCCAGGAAGCCCTGAGGAAATGGTGATGTTACTATCAAGGTAAATTCTAATTCTAACACTTGAAAGATTTAAAATTATTTTTACATACCTGAAGCCTTTCCTCTCAACTGATGCATCAGAGCTGAACTTGATTATCATGAAATTTGAAGCAGAAACATATAGCTGGCTACTTAGATCAAGTTTGCCAGAGAGTGTTGCCAGATTCACAGACTTGTCCTCTGTTCTACCTCCTACCAAGACCTGGACTGTATCAAAAGTCTTTTCTGTCTCAAAGTCTTGGAACTGAAGGAAAGAATCATTAACCAAATATTAGAGAAAAATAATTTTTTTCCAACACAGAAAATAAAAAGATGAAACTTACCTGCAAAAGGATATTATGTCCTTGAGGGCCTTCCAATGTCCATTTACAGTTTGCCAAAGGAGGATACTTGTGGGGATAGCTGGGACTCTCAACAACATCACCACTACTTGCCATATAATAATGACATTCATTTGGACAGTCCAACTCATCCGACCAATCACCACAATCATCTTGTTGGTCACATCTGAATGCCGAGTTGACACAGCGGCCATTAGAGCAATGGAAAGAGCCTGAAATAGGAAGGGTGAATTGATGAACTTTCCTTTTGTTTTCTTTAAAATCGAATTGTAAGACAGACATTCATGGATCAGCTAAAAATTAGAGTTACATAATTTCACTTAAGGAAATTTCTTACCAGTAGGACAAGCTTGAGCTCGACACAAGAACGGCAGCAATGACTCACACGTAGTGAGGGCCCATGACTGGTGCTCATCTTCAATCGTGGCATCCACACACTCGCCCATAGATGGGTCAGGTTGCGGTAAAGCCCAGAAACCTACACATGAGCGACGAGGGGTAAGTTACAAAAATGCCAAGCCATGGGTTCTATTTGATCAAAATCAAACATATTGTTAAAGATTAAATAAATTGCTCACCTGCATATTGAGAGACCAGGAGGCCAGCTGCTGACTCAAGGGTGTTGGTGCGTAGGTCGTCCAATGAAGCAAGCCCCAGCCAGTACTGCTGAGCCTCCCGGCCGAGAGAAGGTCCGAGGTTCCGAGTGGCGAGTCCCGCCGTCAGGTTGTTCTCCGCATAGGACTCGACGAGCACCAGGTCGCTTCCGTACCTGAAAGTGCACGCAGCCAGGGGGTCAGCACAGGCTCAAAGAAATTCACCCCAATAACCTACAAATCTCGTGGCTGGCCCACCCCTCAAGCAGAAACGTTTCCGAAATTTGGTTTTGGGAGTACACAAGGAAAAATTGTTGAACGGAGTTGGACGATCCTTGCCAGAGAAAATCCCAGCGGACACGGACAATTTTGTTTTCTTTTCGAAAATCTTCTGGTCTGTTTTTGTTGACGTTCCGGGCCGAAGGGTTACCGGGGGGGGAGGGGCTCTTAAAAATAAACAAATAAACGCTTTGTCAGTTCTGCCAACTGCTAATCGTGTCGATTCATTCGCTCAAATAAATGAAGGCCGGAGGCATAACGATTCCCTGTTAGTTAGGTTCGGCTCGAGTGTCCGAGCGGTTCGGCCCGCCCCGACCCGCGTACCACTCGGGCAGGCCAGGGCGTTAATACCCGCTAATTACCATGTTCAACGACCGGCCCGGCCGGGCCCGGCCCGGCCGGCGGCCAGGTGGTACTCGGCCCACCCGGCCCGGCGCGGCGCGAGAGGTACCAGGAGGTACCCCCTGCCTGCACTCCCGTTAGGATCAAGGAAGGACCCCGCGAACTGCGGAAGCAGAGCTGTGGAGGTGCCGCCGCCTGAGATGGAAACTAAAGGTTCTTTTTTCCTTGCCATTGGCTCATGAACGCCGCCGCGCACGGTCAATCAAGTTGAGAATAAGTAAAATACCTCATGAGAAAAATCACGTAAAAGACTTTTGTGACGTATGGATTCGCCGTAGAGTCTTTAAGAATTATGTAAGTTCATAACGTAGACTGAACGTCGCACACACGGTGCCCCCAGAGTGAACTCTTTGGGGCTGACGGCACGAAAGTTTGGGTACCAGGAATTCAATTCCTGCTTCCCCCTGCGCTTGGGCTCTCCGGATAGGCCGCCACCTTCACACACGTGCTCGGCGGGTTGGCCTACCCAGAGTGTTGCAGGCGCTCTCATTACCTCCGCCTCGGTAACGCCCATTGTGGGGGTGCCTATACGTGGAGAGACATTGTTTTCCTTCTGCCTCAAAAAAAAGGAAGTACACGGAAACTCAAGTTTTTGAGAAGAGCTTGGAGATTTCCAGGCACTCGGGACGGGAAAAGTGAGGTGTGTCTTGGGTGTTGGGTGGGGCGGGCGGCGGCGGCCCAGAAGTTGTAACGGTCGCCGGCAGAATGTGGAGCCCGTCGAGTGGACCCGCTCCGAGTTGGGGGAAGGCGGGGGGGGGGGGGGGGGGGGCCACTCCCACATTTGCCCAAACTGACTCATCATTATTACTGTACCCGCATGAAATAACGCCCACCTTCATTTGCCACGCTTTAATGGCAGTTCGTCAAATCATTAAGGATGCTGCGTTTAATTTAATTCAGCCAAAGCGGCGTTGTCGAAAAAGAAATAAAAAGGGAAAAAAAATACCCCCTCCTCCCCAGCCCCAACTAGATACAGTGCGCCCTCGCAGACACGGCGTGGCTCTGCAGCACGTGACACGCAGGGGTCCGTAACTTAACGTACCTTTTAACATAACAAATATTAGCACGTAACAAATAATGTTGTTACAAATTTAATGTTTGTTATTAACTTAACAAAAACAAAGGGGCATAAAAGTTAAATTTTACAAAATTGCTCTAGGCAGTCTGCCAACCCCACACAGAAAATTTGAGGGCCTGTATCATTTAACATAAAAAGTTTATATTTAATATTTGTTACCAAAGTTAAACTTTTTAAATGGGTGGCTGACTGTTAAAAGTTAAATGTTATGTAACTTTAACTTTTATTGTAAATGTTCCTAGAGTTATTGCTAAGTTACGGACCCCTGGTGACACGCTGTGCCGCACTCCAAAAAAGCGTTGGAGTGTACATACTACATCCGCGTCAGGGCTCCGTAACTTATTACTTAAGCTCCTTACAAGTTATGTTAAGCATTAAAGTTACAACTTGTAACTCCTATTCTGGCTCTTTCGAATAAGTTATTGGTACGGATGGTGCAAATCACATGTACATCGTTAATGAATGATTTGGGACACATTTGAAATTCTATAACTTTAACTTCTATTGGAGCATGTCTTTTGATACTTGAAGTAAATAACATTCGTTCGTGTTATGATAAGTTACGGAGCCCTGATCCGCGTAACATTTCCACACCGTCGACGGTTACCTTCTGCAGAGCTCTGCCGCCTTCTCCCACGAGTGCCTGATGGTGAAGAACTTGTAGCAGTGTAGCCCGCGCAGCTCCCAGCCTGCAACAACAACAGAGCAACCATGACATTTCCATCGTGAGCGGGGTGGTGGAGGATGGGGTGCTGGAGGAGAAACAAGAGAGGGATGAGAGACACGAATAAGCTTATACGTCGAATTTCTCTGTAAGATATACTAGCCCGCGTAGAAGAAAGTATCACCGTGTTGCGAGGTTCACTGTACACTCTAAATAGCTTACAGTGATTTTTACTGTAAGCTACGGTGAATTTTCACCGTAAGCTACGGTGAATGTCACTGTAAGGTACGGTGATGCATCCTGATTCACCGAAGCTTGCAGTGACATTCACCGTAAGCTACAGTGCTGCAGGGTTTACCGTAGCTTACTTTAGAAACCCAAGTGTGTGCATGGCATGCTCCATTTGGAGTCAACCACAAGGCACACTCTAAAAAAGAGTGTGCTTGCCAGGCATGCTCTAAAAAAGAGTGTACCTGCCAGGTATGCTCTAAATTAAAGCATGCCATTGAGTCATGCACTAAGTGCACTGTGTATGCACTATGCACTGTGTGTGCACTAAGTGCATGCCTCGCTGGCATGCTTTAATTTCGAGCATGCCTGGCAGGTACACTCTTTTTTAGAGCATGCCTGGCAAGCACACTCTTTTTTAGAGTACAGTAAAAATCACTGTAAGCTTTTATTAGTGTAGCTTACAGAGAGGCGACTCGGAGAAAGAGAGTTTGAGCGCGCGGGCGGGCCGGGCGGGGCGCGTAACTCACTGCTTGTTGTACTCATCGTAATTCGTCTCTCGAAGAGGGAAGGACAATGCCGCGCCGCGCGCCTTTAGAGCGAGAGAGACGGACGTTACGTCGCGCCCGGAGAGAGAGAGAGAGAGAGAGAGAGAGAGAGAGTGGGAGGGAGAGAGAGAGAGAGGGGAGAGAGAGAGAGAGAGAGAGAGAGAGAGAGATGAGAGAGGGAGAGAGAGAGAGAGAGAGAGAGTGAGAGAGAGAGAGAGAGAGAGAGAGAGAGAGAGAGAGAGAGAGAGAGAGAGAGAGAGAGAGAGAGAGAGAGAGGGGGGGGGGTGCTAACGACGGTCCAGCGGCATCCGCGGGGGAAAGTCCCCGCTGTCCCCCGATCTCAGTGCGTTAACGCCCGCCCCGCCATTCAGCTTCCCGTGCGCATTCATCTCTTTTTACGCGCGTTAATTCATATCTCACATTTCTCACATATCTCACACGTTTCTCTCCCATAATTTCTCCAAAATACGTCGGCAGCGCGACAGCATGAAAAATCTCTCTCAGTCGACCGTCATTACAATGCATCAATGCACGACACGGGGCGTCTCACGTTACAGAGAGAGAGAGACAGAGAGAGAGACAGAGAGAGAGAGACAGAGAGAGAGAGAGAGAGAGACAGAGAGAGAGACAGAGAGAGAGAGACAGAGAGACGGAGGGCATAACTGTCCTTGAGCTTATTATTCTTACTGCGTTCAAAGGCGGGGCCGCAGCATAGCGCCGCCCTGTGGGACAGTGTCTCTCACTCTCTCTCTCTCTCTCTCTCTCTCTCTCTCTCTCTCTCTCTCTCTCTCTCTCACACACACACACAAGCGCGCGCGCTCACACACACACGACAATCACAGGCCTACGCCCTTGCGTGTCATAAAAATGTAAAAAGCGTGGACTTGTATCATGCGCAGTGCGTGTATGAAGCGCTGCGGGTATAATGCTGGATGCAATCACCGAAAACAACTTTTTTGGAGAGATTTTACAGGAAGTCTGGTTATTCATATATTAGTGCTGGGACATTTTCTGTAAAATTACAAACAGTCTGTAAAATTACAAAAGGCAGGTTAATAAATCAGATACTCGAAATGTCGCGGAATAATTTTCCCAGAGTTTTGCCGGCATATCTACTCTTGTCCATACGCGCTTGTGGCAGACAGTGTACACACGGGTGGGTGGCCCCGGTAGCCACGGGGTTGCCACGGGTGGTGCGGCAGCGACACTGTGAGAAAATGATTGTAGTGTTATGGAAAAATTTTCCATCAGAAATGTAGTAAAGTTACGATATCAATTTGTAAAATTACAAAAATGATAAGACACTTAGTATCAACTAGTCTTTTTAAAAGTTCCACAAACAGGCTGTCGTAAATTTACGATACCGATCGTTAATTTACAACGTCATTTGTAAATCAGAAATTAAGAAAAATATTGTAACTTTACGAAGATATTTTTCACAGTAACTGTGAGAAAATATTAGTATGGCTGCGGAAAAAATTTTCCATAAGAAATGTCGTTAAGTTACGATGTCAAATTGAAAAATTACAAAGATTTTTTTTTTAGAGTGGGGCCCCCGGGACCTACGTCCCAGTGTGCGACAAGCTCAAGGTCAGCCCATGTCCGCTGCACGACCGCGGGACCGGCCCTAGTGCGCGACGCGCGGTCTGATTAGAAGAGATCCGACTTGGCAATTTGCCCGGCATGCCGGCCAGCAGGGTGGGGCGGGGCGGGGCGGGGCGGGGCGGGGCGGGGCGGGGCGGGGCGGGGGAGCAAGGCGGTCGAACAGGGTTTGACTTTCCACCAAGTGGCTGCCCCCCGCCCACCTCGCTCCCCTTCCCCGGCCGGGGCAGCGCCCGCCAACGGTGCGGAGGATCCGTTAGGATCTGCCACGCGTGCAGCCCGGCAGTGATCGGTCTGGCCGCCCCGCCCCGCCCCGCCCCGCCCCGCCCGGCTCGTACCGGCGGCACCTGCAGCTGCAGCCTGCACCGGCACCGCACGCTGACCCGCACCTGGGCCGCGGCCGGGCGCCGCGGGGTAGGCAATGCGCCCAACACACGTGCGGGCCGGTTGCCTATCGGGCCGGGCGCTCTCGCCGCCGCGGGGTAGGCCGCCCGCCACACACACGTGCGGGCCGGTTGCCTATCGGGCCGGGCGCTCTGGCCGCCGCGGGGTAGGCCGGCCATCACACACACGTGCGGGCCGGTTGCCTATCGGGCCGGGCGCTCTGGCCGCCGCGGGGTGGGCCGCCCGCCACACGTGCGGGCCGGTTGCCTATCGGGCCGGGCGCTCTTGCCGCCGCGGGGTGGGCCGCCCGCCACACACACGTGCGGGCCGGTTGCCTATCGGGCCGGGCGCTCTGGCCGCCGCGGGGTGGGCCGCCCGCCACACACACGTGCGGGCCGGTTGCCTATCGGGCCGGGCGCTCTGGCCGCCGCGGGGTGGGCCGCCCGCCACACACACGTGCGGGCCGGTTGCCTATCGGGCGGGGTGGGCCGCCCGCCACACACACGTGCGGGCCGGTTGCCTATCGGGCCGGGCGCTCTGGCCGCCGCGGGGTGGGCCGCCCGCCACACACACGTGCGGGCCGGTTGCCTACCAGGGCGGGCGCCTCCTGCTGCCGGAAGAGTTATTCTGAACGACCAGCGCGCCCCCGCCCGGCCCCGCCCCTTCCCGCCCCGCCCCGCCCCGCCCCGTGCGGGAGCTTTCTCCAGAGTAAAGTCCTTTGCTTCTGTACGACTTCGACAGTGGAAAAAAGCGACTCGCGGTCCGGTCCGCAATTTGAAGCGAGCGTGCCCCGGCTGGGCTTCCGCAGCCTGAGCCTGCCTGCAGGTTTTTGTTTCTTTATTATATTTCATTCTTTTTCTCCCGCTTCTCTCTTTCAGTAAGGAGGAAGAGGGAGGGAAGGGGAGGAAGAAGTAGTAGTAGTAGAAGTAGTAGTGGCGGAGAAAAGCGCGTGTACGTTTGTGAGCCAGAGAGCGAGAGAGCGAGAGAGCGAGAGAGAGAGAGCGAGAGAGAGCGAGAGCGAGAGCGAGAGAGAGAGAGAGAGAGAGAGAGAGAGAGAGAGAGAGAGAGAGAGAGAGAGAGAGAGAGAGAGAGAGAGAGAGAGAGAGCGTCGTGCGATCGATTTGCACGGACCTACCCGGGGAAATTGAGTTGCCATAGGGCGCTGAGGGACGCACCGTCCGTCATGGACAGACCGACCAGCTGACCGACGGACAGACGGACGGACAGACCGACGGATAGACCGACGGACAGACCGACGGACAGACCGACGGACAGACCGACGGACGGACCGACGGACAGACCGACGGACGGACAGACCGGATAGACGGACGGACATGGCGGAAGTATGCGGCGCATGCGCGGTGCGGCCCAATGGGTTACTCAACCGCACAGCACAGCGCCGCAGCGCGACGGAGCAATCAGCAAAAGCGCGTCCGACGATCTGTCTGTCAGTCTGTCTGTCTGTCCGTCCGTCCGTCCCTCGTCTGTCGGCAGCTTCAGGATGTATGCATATATGTGCCCGCCGACAACAAAATGCCACACGGGTCCTCTGGCGGGCTCCCTAACGGCCTGCCATACGGACCTGACCACAAGCCCGGCAGGTCATTCTATGCGGCCCGCCGCTCCGCGCCACTCGCTGGCTGACAGGACCGGTGTGACCTTTTACATATATGACTGTCTCACTCGGTCTCACTGGGCCGTGCGAGGTAAAAACAATGTCTTATTTTTTGAGGAAATGCACTAGAAATCCAAGTGTACAAATGTCACTCACTTGTAGGGGAGCAAATAAATTCACCCACTTGTAGGAGGTGAGCAAATAACCATTCACTCACTTGAAGGTGAGCGAATAACCATTCACTCACTTGTACCTACAAGTGACCGAATAATTATTTGCTCACCTACAAGTGAGTGAATGGTTATTCGCAAAATACGAACCAATAATAATTCTTCGTAATACCGAGCTCAAAAATTCTTCGCAACTTTGCAAAGGAATTTGAGTTTTCAAGCATTATTCCAGTGGAAACTCCGCCCGGCCGTTGACACTGCCAACGGAGTGGCACGGAGTGGCACGGGTGGTACGCGCACGCTCGTTTTCACAGAGGGTATAAGCTGTTCGTTTGTTGCAGTAAGTGCTGGTACCGACCAAGGTACCGACCGTAGGTACTGGCTACTGCCGCTGCAGGGGACGTTCGGCAGTGACGTAACGTCCACCAGGACGGCTTTAAAGGTCTCCGCGCCGCGCCGCGCCGGCAGCCGTCCTCTTCCAGGGCCCCGCCCCGCCCCGCCCCGCCCCGCCCCGCCCCGCCCCGCCCCGCCCCGCCCCGCCCCGCCCCTGACTGATGCGGTCAGCTTGAAATGTCCGCACGCCGCTGACCGCGCACGCGCTCACCGGACTGACCGCACAGTCTTGGAGAGATAATTGTTGACAATAAATAATAGTAAGCCCGCTCTCAAGCTTTTCGAAAGCAGAAAGGCGGGCTGAGAAAGGTTATATGCGGCTTGATCAAGACGAACCCGGTCTATGACGAGGGGGTATTCACTCTTCAAACTTGTGACCCGACTATTACGTCTATGACGCTGTATTGCGCTCCGAAATTGTACATGTTTAGCCAAAAACAGGCAAAAACAGCCTCGAAACGACTCAAAAAACACGTAAAATATGATGAAGTTTGGCTAATACGCTCCCATAGCGCTTCTATTACGCATATCCTTACGCCTTTATTACGGATAGAGTGACCCGACTATTACGCGAGTGCATACCCCCTCGGTCTATGATTTAAATGTTCTGATAGTGACTGCACGGCGGAAGTTCTGTGGTAAGCAGACTCTGGCGCTGAACAAATAGTGAGGGGAGAAGAAGTTTTTAGTCGAGACTCAAACGCACGCGAGCGCGCGCGCGCACACACACACAAGCGCGCAGTGGTCCTGACAGCACAAAGCAGGGCGGGCGGGGGCAGTTGCGGCCGAAATGAAAGTTGTTTCGGAAGGGCGGGGAGGCGCTGAGGGGTCCCGAGGGAGCGACTAAGAGGAATGGTGGAAGCTGGAGAGACAGAGAGACAGAGAGGGAGAGAGAGAGAGAGAGAGAGAGAGAGAGAGAGAGAGAGAGAGAGAGAGAGAGAGAGAGAGAGAGAGACGAAAACGAGAGTGCATGCGGTGCATAATTTCGGGTGCTCTGCCCAGCCCACGGGTGTTGTGTCACCGTCCTGGGGGAGGGGCGGGGAGGGGCGGGGCGCCCAATACCCTCACCTTAGACGGGGGGCCTAAGCCTACGGACTATGGTGATGGACGAAGTACGGCAGAGGACAGGCTGCTCGAGGGTGTCGGGAGGTGGGCCGAACAATGGCGTGGCGTGGCGGGGCGTGGCGGGGCGTGGCGGGGCGGGGTGTGGTGGGGCGTGGCGTGGCGGGGCGGGGCGTGGTGGGGCGGGGCGGGGCGAGGGTGGTGACTGGCGGGACAAAAGCCGACGCGCAGCAGCCCTGCCCACAGGACGGCGCCTCCGCGTGCCTACAACACTGACACCATCGCAAATATCCATTTTTCTTCACTTTAAAAAAAGAAAGAAAAGTTCAAAATATTCCAATGAAAATCGCGTAAGTGAAAGCAGAGATGATACTGCACGTCTGGTGTCTGGTTGTGGTGATTTCATATGGGGTATATATCAGGGTAAACATGCCAGATACGCAGTAGTGGCCGTAGGCCGCGAAATTACAATGTTTTTCCGTATGCAAGCTCGTGATTTTTTTTTTTTGCACAACACAACTGCATCAAAAAAAGGAAAAACAAATAGGTGGAAGAAAGAGCTGCCATAGCGGCCAAGAGGTCCATGTGCCCCGGGCGGGGCGGGCCCGGCGGGCCGGGGCATCAGAACCATCAGTCTTCCCAACTGAAGGAATACTCGTTCGATCCTTCCCAAAATCACGGCCATCACGCCATTCCGTGCCGTGACGCCGGGGCGGGGACCTCTACGCTAGACTCCCTCGGGATCTCCCCCCGCCCCGCCCCGCCCCGCCCCGCCCTGAGGCGACGAGCCAACAGCTTTTGTATAAGCCAGACTACACTTTGGACCCATTACAAGCCTTGTTCGCGGTCAAGGACCAGCAGACGCAGCGCAGTGGACCGTTTTTTTTTATTTTATTTTATCTTTTAGGTTTTTTGCCGCGCTGTTCGGAGTTTGACAGCAAAGACGGCCGTGTCCTCTCGGACCCCAACAGCGGCATGGCGAGCGGCGAGCAGCGTAGCGGGGAATATGGATAATAGTGTGAGTGACGGGGGTAGTATAACCGTACACACGCCCGCATTGAGCTTCGTGTTGCCAAACGGCTACGACCCAAATCCCGCGAGGCGTGAGCAAGAGGCGCGGTGGGGCGTGGCGGGGCGGGGCGGGGCGGGGTGGTCATCCTCCCAGGTGCGTTATGCTCGTGTCTCGCTTGGCTGGTCCAGAAGAGCTGTCCCGCTCCTTCTCAAATATATAACTACATATAACCACGGGAAAAAATGGTTGTTTTTTCTACCCTTTTTTCCCTTTATTGGAAAGAAACAGCTCTCTGCGTACTAAAGAAGATTATTCTAAAAATAAAAATGTAAAATATTTAACGGCTTAGAGTGGGCTTATGGGGCTAGTCCAAAAAAAGGAAAAAAATAAACTGGTAAAAAAGGGGGTACTTTATAACAGTGTCGATGGAGAGGAGCGATCGGGAGACACAGCCAACGGGACATTTCTATGGTCGTGGCGGCGAGGCGGCATGTCGCGGTGCCGTCACATGATTGGCGTGGTGTGCAGGGGCGGGGCGGGGCGGGGCGGGGCGGGGCGGGGCGGGGCGGGGCGGGGCGGGGCGGGGCGGGGCGGGGCGGGGCGGGGCGGGGCGGTTCGATCGCCTGGCCGGCCGTATCGATAAGACAGCTAGACGGCCCCGACTCGACTGCGGCGGTTCGGCCAGGCCAGGCCAGGCGGAACACGGCAGCTAGCGGAACACTGCAGGCCTCCGCTGCGTCCAGCTCTCCTCCCGCAAGCAATCCAAAAACTTCTCAAGCAATCAAACTTTTTCCCCCCCTTTCGATTTTCTGAATTTTAAATTCGGAAAAAAAGTATTAAAATAATTACGTTTAATCGTATTTTGAAATATTTTTTCAAAACCGTGTTTGAACCGCGTGCCCCATTAAGGTTACACCTCTTGAGGTCGAAATGACTATTTGTTCTCAGAGAAGCCACACCGCGGCCAGCGCGGCCAAGTGGGTCGAATGGGGAGAATCGATTGTTTGCTAAACGCGCTGCCCACGCTCCGCGGTGCCACGCCACGCCGCGCCAGGGTGAGAGAGAGAACTAGCGGATCATACATGCGAGAATCTCAAAATCGATCACTGAGAAAAAATATCTCCATAATTTTACAAAGCTTTTCGTCATATGTGGCCTATAAAAAACAATGTTGAAAATTTACGATCGGTTATTTTTGTAAATGCACGAAAGCCTATTTAAGAGTGATACGTCGATACCAGGTGTCATTACTATGTGATATCGTGACTTTACGACATTTCTCATGGAAAATTTTCCGGTAACCCCTACAAACATTTCTCAGAGGAAAAGAAAGACAAGAGAGACACGCAATCGTACAGAAATATAAATTAAGTTTTAGACTTACCGTGCGGACATGTGAAGAGACCTGAGGTGGCATTGCTACCCGGAGCGGTACCCTGGAAAAAAACGAAGAAGAAAACAGAAATTAGTCATCAGTGTTCCGAGACCATAAGCATACTACCTCGCGGCAGAAAAGATGAAAGTCGTCGAAGATGACGGAAAAACAAAATCAACGCAAAGATCCCGAGATCTTTCGCTTCCCTCGTCTACCGACGAAAGGACAATGCCAGGAAGTCGTCCCCCATCGGACCAAAAGTCGAAAACGAGACCATTATCCGTAAAGACTATGGCTCAATAAAGCTTCAAAGAGAAAAGGAAAACTGAGGAAAAAAAAAAAGGATTTGAAGCAACAAATTAATCGTTCAATTCTATTACACGATGTGAAAAAAGTAAATCGTAGGAGGAGCGCCCCAAAAAGGGCAAATTTTTACGAAATTGCCCTTTTTTTGGAGTCCTTTTTTTGGCAGTGGAGAGCCATCCATGCACTGTGAAAAATAGTCGTCGGTTTACGGGAAAATTTTCCACGAAATGCAATTGTAAAATTACAATTGCAAAGCGTAAAATTACAAGCACTACACATCGGCTTGAGATCCACTCCCGAGCAAAAAAAGGTCCGTCGTGAAATTTACAACATATTTCGTAAATCGTTATTTACAAAATTTATCGTAAATCTACGCAGATATTTTTCACAGTGTGGAGCAGATACTTGCTGATACGGCGCGGCGCTTCCCCCGGGCGGGGCGTCCAGGGTCCCCGGAGCCTCCCTCCCGGATCCTGGACGGGTCCTGCCGGGGCCGGACGGACCGGGCTATCATCGAGAGGGCCGGGATTGTTTTTCGAGTTTGCTTTCTATCGGAGGTGGCGCGGCGCGGCGTGGCGGAGGGGCCCTTTCGTTTTCACAATGGACAGGCGTGTTGCAGATTTTGATCGCGAGGGGGCGCCGCGGCGGTGGCCTTCCCCGATCCGCGGAGGGGGCTCCGCTGCGCCCGCCGAGGACGCGACGCGATGCGACAAGAACCTTCACTGATGAAAGCTTTAAGGTGAATTTTACTGTAAGCTACAGCCCCCCCCCCCCTGCAGCACAGTGGATTTTCACCGTGAGCTACAACGAATCAGGGTGCATCACTGTCGGTAATTTACAATGAAAGTCAGCGTTGGTTACAGTGTAAACTTCACCGTAAGCTACAGTGCTTCAGGGTTCACTGTAGCTTACAGCGCTGCACAGGTAAATCCGTTTCCTGGAACGCCCAGGAAAGTAGGTACTTTTCCAGGAAAGTTCCTGGGTATTTCCAGGAAAAGTACTGTAAAAGCCAGGAACTTTCCTGAAAAAGTACCTACTTTCCTGGGGGGTTCCAGGAAATAGATTTACCGTGCAGGGCTCAGCGTAGCTTACGCTTACAGTGCTGTGGGGCTCACCGTAGCTTACAGTCTACTGCAAGGGTTCACTGTGGCTTACAGTGCTGCAGGATTCACTGTAGCGCACGGTGTAAATCGTCGTAAAGTTTGCAGGCCTGCAGACTCGCAGGTGGTGGTGCAGAGGAGCGTGCAGGGGCGGGGCCGGCGGGGCGGGGCGGGACCCAGCAGATGGCTATCGCATGGCGCGGTTATGAGTCTAGCCGCTATGAGAGCGCTTTGCTAGCTTTGCTCTTCGTCTTACGGTGTGTTGAGTGCCGCCCCGCCCCGCCCACCCCGCCCCACCCCGCCCCACCGCTCTCGCCTCGCTTGGCATTGGTGCCAGCATTAGCGCCCCTCTGGCCGACATAAGCGCCATAAGCCAAGAGCCGCCGCCACGGCTAGCTGTGACATTAGGCCATTTTTATGGAAATGCATTTCCATGGAGACTGCAGGCGGACGAGTGGGGCGGGGCGGGCCGGACGCGCGGCGGGGCCGGGCGGGGTGGGTGGGGCGGGGCGCGGTGGGGTGGGGTGAGGCGGGGCGACAGAAACTTCATTTCGGGGGGGACATGTTCCCGTCACGACTTCCAAGTAGTGTGTCACACGATGCAAACAAAGCGCACACTTTATTCGCTTTCAAATGGGTAGTATATTTTTAAAAATTGTTTAGACCAAAACTTAAAACACTCCAAAAAACTGTATCGGGAACTCTCGTGCGTGTCTCACATATAATGTTTCAAATCAAGTGCTGGGATTGTTTACAAAAGTATTATTCCACAATTAAGATCTAACATTCGCTACATCTTCAGAAAAAAAATAATTATTGTCTTATTTACAACGTGTAATCGCTGTGAAAAATATCTTTGTAGATTTACGAAAAATTTTATAAACTACGATTTATGAAATATGTTGTCAATTTACGACGGACCTTTATTGCTCGTGAATGCGAATTTTTAGCCGATATGTAATGCTTGTAATTTTACGATTTGCGATCGCTCTTCGTGGAAAATTTTCCCGTAAACCTACGACTATTTTACACAGTGATTTCTTCAAAATAAAAATAAAAACTTGAAAAAAAAAAAAGTTTAAAAAAAAGAAGGGTTTGTGCAGTGAGGTGAGATAGGCGGGCCGGGCCGGGCCGTCATGCGGCGGCGGGCACCCCTCCCTGCACGCTGCGCTGCACCGCACGTCTCGCACGCGATGGGATTATTTGCACGGAAGCAGCAGCGCGCCCTACCGGCCAAACGCCGCACACTTTGATTTAGCTTTTGGGGCCAGATAAGCGCGGCGCGCGCGCGCCTGGCGGCGGTACTTACTGCCCAGGCCCGGGGGGGGGGGGGGGGGTAATTAAATCAAGCAGGGTAGACCCGCGAAGTGTGTCATCTATACGCTCCAACCCTTTCAACGATGCGCGGGGGGAAAGCAGCTGCAGCTGCAGACACCGCGGCGACGAGCCAGTAAAAAAAACGTTGCAGATGCTTGTACAGAGGCCCCTCTGCAGCTGCAGATGCCTGTACAGAGGACCCCCTGCATCTGCAGATGCAAGTACATAGAGGTTCCTCTGCAGATGCTTTACAGAGGACCCCTGCATCTGCAGATGCAAGTACACAGAGGCTCCTCTGCAGCTGCAGATGCTTGTACAGAGGACCCCGTGCATCTGCAGATGCAAGTACACAGAGGCCCCTCTGCAGCTCCAGATGCTTGTACAGAGGACGCCGTGCATCTGCAGATGCTTGTACAGATGCGCTGCGGCTCACGAGCGGGTCACGAGGCGATTGTTCCGGCCGCGGGTCTCATCACGAGGCGGTCATGCGCTGAGGCGGGGGAGGGGGGGGGCAGCGGGTACTCTGTGAGAAATACACTTTCGTAATATGCCGAATAACCATACACTGTTACAAAAAATAACGAAAAATGCTAATGTTATGGCTACATATTTTATTTTCTTACAAATATCCTGCGTTCTATTTTTATCTGGCACCCCCATTTGCAAGCATCTAGCCATGTCCACCAATGAAAATATAATCTGTGGGGATTCTTAAGTTTAAAAAAAAAACCATGGTAATTGAAATGTTTTTGACAGCCTTTTTTTTCCTGTGCACGCCGCCACGACTCGAGGCGGTACCACGTGAGCCTGCATGCACACGGCAGCTCTATGGGGGGAGGTGCACTGTGCACGCTCCCATGACCCAAAACATTTGCGCGCCGAGGCCTTCAGGTCCACACTATGGCAAAATTCACTGGAAAAGCAGAAGCAAAGTGTCTCATCTATAAAGTGAGAAAATTCATCCTCGTCTGCACTCTGAAAAGCTTACGGTGATTTCCACTGTAAGCTATGGTGAACCCTGCAGCACTGTTGCTTACGGTGACTTTTCACCGAAGGGTACGGTGAATATCACAGCAAACTACGGTGATGCGCCCCGTAGCTTACGGTGGAAATTCACCACAACAGTGCTCCAGGGTTCACCGTAGCTTACAGTGAAAATCACCGTAATCTTTTATTAGTGTGGAAGGAGACTGAAGTTGATGTGGTGACATTTCTTTTTGCGGAGACTTCAACGCGCGCGGCAGGCGGAAGCAAATACAAGTGTTGCGGTTTGCCTAGTACGCGCGTTGAAGTTTCCGTTGAAGACTAGGCTTATAACATAGTGTTGCCAGAAAAGTAGGCAACAAGTAGCCCAATTACAGGGACGTAAAGTGGGCTGCATCTGCGCCTGTGTACTAGGCAACACCTTTGCACAGGTGAGTGTATGTTGCCTAGTAGGCAGGCGCCGATGCACCCCACTTTACTCCACTGTGTTTGGGCTACAGATTGCCTACTTTTCAGGCAACACTGGCTCATACAGAAGCACGCAGCGAAGACTTCTTCGACCCGGGCGTTCCGTTCTGCGACGAGCACCTATCTGCTTATTAAAGAAATGCCTCCTAAAATGTCCGAACACAATCATTTAAACGGGTGTTCCCCGAGGCGTTCCCCGAGGCGTTCCCCCATCGGGGTGTTCGTGCGCGCGCGGCGCGCGGTCGGTGGGGTCCTCTGGAATGCCTCTATAGGCCAGCCTTCTCCCTGTCCTGGGCGTGGCGGGGCGTGGCGTGGCGTGGCGGGGCGGGGCGTGCTTGGCGCCGGGGATCCATCTTCCGACGCGCTGAAAAATTCCACACGCCCAATTTACAGCGCGCTCTTTGGAACGAGTGTTTGCCCGGGCTATGCGTGCCGCGACTCTAGTATTCCGAGTTTTAAACGTTGTTCATTGCCTCACATAACCAGTGAGTACATATGTTCAGCGTGGAGTAGGGAAAAGAATTCCAAGCCGCGAGTCGGATCAAATCCGTGTTCGTAGCCTTGATAATGATAGCATGGGCTCCACCCACGCCGGAGACTGTGATCAGTCAGACACCATTCACCGCGCCCAGGACCAGGACCGCCGTGATCCAGATATATATACTGCTTTCGTCTCCTTTAAAAAAAGAAAAAATCCTTATCTTTGAGGAAGTGTCCGTCGTTATGGTGAAGGGCAAAGGCCTTGAGGCAGAGAGTGAGTGAGAGACACGGAGAGAAGAGAGACAGAGAGAGAGAGAGAGAGAGAGAGAGAGAGAGAGAGAGGGGGGGGGGGAGGGGGATGGTAGAACGCTTTGTACTGTAAAAATAATTTTATCCGAAATATTACAATTATTGTCTGACACAAATTTTTTTAAACAAGGATTTCCTTTTTTTTTGTCACACATTGATGACCAAATAATCCGTTATAGACTTATTCAAGAAACTTAGACATTAGACTCTAAATAATCGCGGACATTCTTTTAACTACACTAACCCGGATACAATTTTGACGGTAAATTGTACGTTGTTAGTTCCAATTTATTCAAATTGTAACTCACGTCCCATAATATTGTGTCATATAAACTAGAAACGTCCATAGTTAGTTACAACAAGTTTAGAATGTATGTATCGTCATCTTGAAGACATCTCAAGAGCGTTATTTTTTGTTAACAGAGTAGTGGGCTGCCGGGCAGGACCGGACTCCCGAGTGAGCGGCGCTTAGGCGGTCCAGTCAGAGTCAGGGCCAAAGTCTGGGGGCCCGGCCCGGCCCGACCCGACCCGGTACCACCGGTGGACACACCTTGACCCTGACTCGGCCTGAGACCCCACCACGCCCCGCCACGCCCCGCCCCGCCCTGCCCCGCCACGCCCCGCCGCGCCCCGACTCGATCAGCCGTCTCCTCCTCCGAGGTCCTCTCCCCGGCTCCCGCAGCCGGCTGGGCGCGGCGGGGCGCGGCGCTCCGTTACACGGGAAGGAAGGGGAATTGGATTACGGTTTGGAGAAGCGTCGAAGAGGAGCCGGGCCTGGCAGCATGTGCAGCCGAGCGTACACCGCGAAAAACAACCGACAAGATCAAAAATATGTACAAACTCATACACACCACTTGGTAGAACAAAGGAGGGACTGAAATGAACTTCTGATGAACATTTTTTTATTCGTACTTATGAATTTTTTTTTTGCACATGCTCAGCTTGTGCATTTTTTTAATTCGCAAGTATGAACAAAAACGCTCATAATTAAGACTAATCATGAAAAATTTGTTCATAAATGCGTATTATAAAATGCATAAGCTGATCATGTGCAAAAAAAAAAAATTATGTCCGAATAAAAAAAAGTTCATAAGAATTGAGTGTGAATTCAATGGCTTTGACTTGGTGTTTCCCAATACCTATGCCGACAGCGCAGCAGGGCGCAGTTCATTCTGCAGTTCATTCTGCAGTTCGGCTCCACCAGGGGCCTAAGGAGCCCCAGCTCCAGCGCCATTACGTCCGTCACGGCCTCGTTAGCTTTAACTTCTCTGACCGGAGCCAGGCCGGGGTGGGTTTGTTTCGTTTCGTTTTGTTTTAGGTGCGTTTCGGGCGGGGGCGGCGCGGGGAGGGGAAGCGATTAAGCAAGTCGTTGAAGTTGCAGCAAATGACAGCATCACTACGGTGAGCGTTACGTTTATTTTTCGTTACTGTTATGAGCGGTGATTGCGACACGCGGCAAAGAGGCGACCTTGAACACGGGCGGGAGAAGGGGCGGGAGAAGGGGCGGGAGAAGGGGCGTGAGGGGTCTCCCGAAAGGGTGGCTTTTACTCTCTCTTTCTCTCTCTCCCCCTCTCACTCCCTCTCCCTCTCTCTCTCTCTCTCTCTCTCTCTCTCTCTCTCTATCTCTCTCTCCTCTCTCTCTCTCTCGCTCTCACTCTCTCCCTCTCTCTCTCCCCCTCTCCCTCCCTCTCTCTCTCTCTCTCTCTCTCTGGCCCTCCGCTTCCTTCCCAAACGGCTCAAACATAACGCCATTAGCTTCACGTTTGGTGTGCGGTAACCCTTTTCTGATCGTAAAGCACTTTCGGTACACCTCCGGAGGGGACTTTACTTTCACAGCCCATAAACACTATAGGATCCCCGCTAGGCTAGGCGAGGGACATACGTCCCACGGTGGTACGGCAGATGCCCAGAGGCGCACGGGGAGAGGATTATGGGGCCTATAGGGCCTAAGAGCGGCAAGGTCGCGGCCCAGCAGGGAGAGAGGCGGCGGCATCAAGAGTCTCTGCCTTTACTAAATCCCTTTGGAGAATTAGGGAGTAGAGTGTCTTATTTTTCCAGGAGAGAAAAAGAAAAGAGTATGCAAAACACTCTAAGAAGAGTGTTTTAAAAAGACACTTTAGTGTCTTAGGTTTTTAATAATAATAAAAAAAGGAATTGAGTGCAAATCTTCTGGTCAGCGGAGGAGGGGGGTGGACGGCTATCCGTTCCGTTCGGGTGAGCAGACCGGCCACGGCCAAGACGTCGCCATCTCTCTCTCTCTCTCTCTCTCTCTCTCTCTCTCTCTCTCTCTCTCTCTCTCTCTCTCTCTCTCCCTCTCTCTCTGTCTCTCTCTCTCTCTCTCTCTGTCGCTCTCTCTCTCTCTGTCGCTCTCTCTCTCTCTCTCTCTCTCTCTCTCTCTCTCTCTCTCTCTCTCTCTCTCTCTCTCTCTCTCTCTCTCTCTCTCCCTCTCCCTCCCTCTCTCTCTGTCTCCCTCCCTCACGGACTCAAAGGAGGGCGCGCTCTTCACGCGGGGACAAGGCGCGTGTAAACTGTGTCCAAAATCATTCACTTTTTTGCCTGATCATCTCCGGAGTTATTTCAGATTTGATCCATCGCGTTAAATCTTTCATTTAAAAAAATACCGACTTGTTAGCTGCAGTGATTTTTTTTTCCAAAGATTTTTTTGTGACACTCCTCGGCCACCGGTGGCATGGGTATAGTAGTGCCATCCTCTGACTCGTCGTCCCCTTTGCGCGCAACACTCGAGCTGTGGGAGTTATACGCTGGACACTCTTAAAAATATATATGAAAAAAGGAAAGGGAGAGGAAAACAAAAAGCGGTGCAGACCTCAAAGTCATCCGAGCCGTGAAGAAAACAATAACACAGAAATAGCGCGGGTGCCGCAGAGCACAGGTGCACAGTGGGGCACGCCGGGGCGCCAGGGCGCGCTCGCACGGTGCGGGCGGGTCACGCGCGGGGACTGTATACAGAGAGAGAGAGAGAGAGAGAGAGAGAGAGAGAGAGAGAGAGAGAGAGAGAGAGAGAGAGAGAGAGAGAGAGAGAGAGAGAGAGAGAGAGAGAGAGAGAGAGAGAGTACAAACGACCGTCGTGCTCATCCCCGTGACCATGGGCCGCGCGCGAATTTGAAAAGTAAAACAGAGAGAGAGGGAGAGTGAGAGGACAGTTGGGAGAGGGAGAGGGAGGGCAGCCTCCTCCCATCTGCATCTGCAGATGCCGCGGCAGAGGCAGGGCCGGCCGGCAGGCCCAGGAGGACAAGAATCGCATTGCAAATCGCTGGCACACGGCCGCCTCGCGGCCAAAGCGCAACGCAGAAGACAAGGTCGGCGTGCCCACACGGTAAAAACAATAACTGTTTTTTTTTTTCTAGGAAAAGGGGAAAACTTTGAGGAACTTCCATAATTTGAGGGAACCTCACTGAGTGGGCACTAAGGGGCAGTTGTACGCCTTTCTTGAAGCGTACAGTCCGTATACCCTTCTTGAAGCGTACAAGAGCTTATGCGCTCTTTTCCTCCTATCTAAATGCACGGGGGAGTTTTCTTGAAGCGTAGTTGTATGCCTCAAGAAGGGCGTAAGGTCTTCAAGCGTAGTTGTACGCCTTTTTCAAGCGTACAACTACGCCTTAGTTTTACCAGTGCTCCTTGGGTTTTGAGAAAATCACCTCAAAGTCTCCTTAAAAAAGGTGGGGGAGGGGAATTTCCCTCAAGTTTTGTGGAGACATCCTACAAAAATCTGAGGAAGTTCCCTCAAATTATGTGAGTTCCTAAAAGTT
Source organism: Frankliniella intonsa (assembly GCA_033675135.1). Classification (NCBI taxonomy): domain Eukaryota; kingdom Metazoa; phylum Arthropoda; class Insecta; order Thysanoptera; family Thripidae; genus Frankliniella; species Frankliniella intonsa. Next base: position 3,558,200 of record CM066246.1, on the reverse strand, counting down.
TCCTCCTGCTTTTCCAAAAAAAATAAATCAGGCATTGCTTTGACAGTGCAGTCCGGTACCGTCCCCGGGAGGCGAGAATCGCTGGGCGACGCATCCGCTGTAATCGAAAAGACATCGCGAAACGATGATGCGCAGATCGTATTGATTTCACGTCGAAGAGGTACCTATGAAGATCGGTTCGGAATGGTAAAATATGGGAGGATCGTTCACGGTACACGCAAGTCCAAACATTTTTTTTTAATTTAAGAGAATGGCGTTAATTTCGACTATAGTGGAGAGACTGATTTCTCCGTTGGATCCATCTTTCGCGTCAGTTGTTTATGACTCGTGGCCGCGCACGATGAGTGACACTCCCAGCTACGCCACGCCACGCCACGCCACGCCACGCCACGCCACGCCACGCCACGCCACGCCACGCCACGCACGGGCGGTGCGCAGCCCTGGGCCCTGGGAGCCGCTGGGAGCGCGAACTCTATACTGAATGTCAAAGGGATATTAGGAGGCAAGGTAGGCGAGGAGAAGACGGAGACGAAGAAGAAGAAGAAGAAGAAGAAGAAGAAGAAGAAGAAGAAGAAGAAGAAGAAGAAGAAGAAGAAGAAGAAGAAGAAGAAGAAGAAGAAGAAGAAGGCGCGTCATGGAATGCCTCATGCCGGCCCGACCCTGCCCGGCCCGCACGGCGCGGTAGTGCACACTCTCTCACAGCTTGAAGAGAAAGTTCCTGCACACACACACACACACACACAGCACACACAGAGTCACTCACTCATACTCTAGCCCTCCCCCCTCCACCTCCACATCCTCCAGAACGCATGGATACGGGTCTCCAGCTCCAGGAAGGACCCGCTCCCCCTGATTCACGTCCTCATCCATCACCGTGTGTCGCGTCGACTACCCTGGAGCTGGAGCTGGAGAGAGATTATTATAAACTCTCCAGACCTAGGCGCGCGGTTCCCGTTTTGAGTCCCTGAGAGAAGGACGCCGCTATGGAAGCGCGTGCCAGGGAGTCGAGTACAGGATAGTCCGCCCGCCAGACTCTACAGCTGTAGCTAGGGCGCGAGACGGGCACACAGAGAAGCGTATAGTAGTCTTAGCCTTGTATTGAGGACTTTAATCAAGACTTAAACCTCCTTAAAGTATATTTCCTTTGACGAAAGTCCAAAGACTTGACTGAAGTTCATGGGCCTTGAAGCGCTCAAAACCCATGGACTTGAATGAGGTATTTGGACTTCAGTCAAGAAAAATATACATATTTTAAATGTGGTTTATGTCTTGAATCAAGTCTTTAGTACAACGCAGAGATTATTGTTTTCTGGGCTTGTCTTGGTGTGCTTGGAGCCCGCCCTCCAGAGGGAGCGAGACAGAAATAATGCTCACTGCCTGACCACTGTCCCTCCTCCAGAGAGTGCGCGAGAAAGAGGCGCATATTCTCGCTGCTTGGAGCCCGCCCTCCAGAGGGAGCGAGACAGAAATAATGCTCACTGCCTGACCACTGTCCCTCCTCCAGAGAGTGCGCGAGAAAGAGGCGCATATTCTCGCTGCTTGGAGCCCGCCCTCCAGAGGGAGCGAGACAGGTAGAGACTCACGATTCATATGGCCCGGGCAGCGCTGCCAGCGCTGGGCCGCGCCTAGCCCATGCCCCTCGCTGAGCTTGTTGTGCAACGCGAGGGCCGCGCCGGGCGCCTTTAAGGTTAGGCGCGCGCGCAGGCCCTGAGAGTGGTCACTTTGGCGGAGGAGGCGTGCTGCGCCCCGCCCCGCCCCGCCCCGCCCCGCCCCGCCCCGCCCTACACCACCACGCCCCGCCCTACCTCACCAAGCCCCGCATCCCCCCCCTCCCCGCCCCGCCCTACCCCGCCCCTTCATACACCCGCGTGCACCCGGTACGGTATTCAACACATTGAGTGCGGCATGACCACTATGTGGTCATTCCCCCGTGTTCAATCAATCGTCGGGGCGGCGATAAAAACGTCCATCCAGAAAAGTCAGTTCTTGTCGCAAGAAATTCTCTTGCGGATTAAAGTACGTGCACCCAGAAAAGCGTGTTCTTGTATCAAGGGTATTGAATCAAGTGCAAAATACGAACATTTTTCAAGTACCAATGTACTTGAGTAGTTGGGCTCAATTTAACCCCAATTTGTTCTCGACTCGTTCCCCTTTGAGCTTATATGAAACCCATGTTCTTGATTGAGGGCTAAAATGGGCTTGGATTGAGCGCCAAAACGTACTTGAGAAATTCAAGTACACGCTTCTCTGGGTATGGCTTTGGACCCAAGAGGACTCCTCCTGGTACTATGTTCACAGGTACCGGCTCACTAGCCTATACTAGTGAAATTCATGGTAAGCTCGGGCATGCGCAGCGCGGGGCGGGGCAGAGGACGGGACCGTCCATGACTCATGACTCATCGTGTATTGTAGCGCTATCGATGGCATAAGATGAGGTTATTCGCGCGCTTCGCCTGCACAGCACGTGGTGGGCAGGCCCCACCTAGACAATAACAAAGCACAGACACACAAACGGACACACAGACACACGGACTCCGCGAGTCAAGTCGTCCTCCCCTGCAGGCGCACTGGTGCGGTGGTTGTGCTCATCGCATGGACCCGCCCGCCCGCGCCGAGCACCCGGCCCCAGCACCGACCCAAGGGCGGGCGACCCACGAGCCGAGGCTAGCGCCCTCTATTGTGTGTCTCTGCACGCGCCCGGACTGGGAGGAAAACCAGCCACGGTCTTCACTATGAAAAATAGCTTCGTAGATTTACGATAAATTTTGTAAATTAGGATTTACAAAATATGTTGTAAATTTATGACGGACTTTTTTTTTCTCGTGAATAAATTTTAAGCCGATATGTAGTGCTTGTAATTTTACGATTTGCAATTGTAATTTTACAATTGCATTTCGTGGAAAATTTTCCCGTAAACCTACGACTATTTTTTTTTTTCACATTGTTCGCACGGTGGGGTATGGATTGGAGAAGTCGGGACAAGTACCACTGTGAGAAATTTTTGTAAGGGTTACGGGAAAATTTTCTATGTGAAATGTCGTAAAGTTACGACATTAATTTGTCAAATTACAAAATTAAAAAGACACATGGTATCGACTTGTCGTTCTTAAACGATCACAAATAAGCTTTCGCAAATTTACGAAACCGATCGTAAATTTGCAAACATCATTTGCAAATCCCAAATTACGAAAAATGTTGTAACTTTACGACGAAGATAACAGTGTCACTGGTACGACAGAGGTGTAGGACCAAAAGGATTACGAGGATCTATTTCTGCACGGGGCGTGTCGCGGGGTTGATGCTCCCATGCTGCTACTGTTTTAGTTTTTGTTGTTGGATAACGTTACGGAAGGCGAGGTCTCTCTCTCTATATAAAGCGGCCTGCGGGACGAGACGGCTTGTCCAGCTAGAGTGGTCATAGCGTTAGAGAGCCGACTCACTGGTCCGGCCGGTCAGGTCGGGTCGGGCCAGTTACTAGCGTTAGCGTTACTATCGACATAAGGACGCGTAAGGAGCGCGGAGTCGTTTTGTTGTCTCCGGTCCGGACGAGTTAGCGCCGCGCCGCGCCGCGGGGGAAAAGTGGTCGCCTGGCCTGTGTGTCGTTACACGGTAGCGTTACGGGCGAGTGCGGCGAGCGTTACGGGAACGAGATCATTATTGTGCTTTAAATAAAACGAGACTGAAAGTGGCGAAGAGGCTCTGTGACCACACACACATGCCTGCAGACTGCAGAGAGGCTACTCGCTGAGTCCATGCATGCGAGGCGAGGGGGAGGGACCACGAAACCGATGCTTTCTCCGTCATTATTTGAGGAAGACGACTTTGGGACGGGGCGGGGCGGGGCGGGGCGGGGCGGGGCGGGCGCCGCACCCGGCTGCATCCACGACTAGCTGCTGTGGGTGCCCGCCGGTGAGTGCCCACCACCCGGCCCTGCCCTGCCATCATTCTGTGTACCAAACGGTGACACTGTGCTGCACGCACGCACGCACGCACGCACGCACGCACGCACGCACGCACGCACGCACGCACGCACGCACGCACCGACACGCGCGCGGTAAAAGCGGCGGAGATTGAGGAAAAGTAAGAGAGTCGTACGAGGGACCGCGCGACATTTTTTACACTGACAAAAATCAAACTCAATTATTATTATTTTCGTAGTGTGGCTGCACTGGAAAAACGAAATAGGGACTCAACACGTTTTTTTCTAAGGATGTGTTATCAATTTTTTAGAGCCTTTGGAAAGGCGTTAAAATGAAAGTCTCGAAGGGCGTTAAAAATAACCGCGAGTTTCAATACCATTGCGAAAGGCATTAAACCTTTGTAGTGTTTAAAAAGGATGAAGTGACACTACTATTTTTCCAGTGTGGTAGGGGTAGGCTACTCCACAGCCTCCAGGCTCAGCACAGGCGCGGGCGCACCGCGACGCACCGCGACCGGTCACGGCGCCGGTAATCGAACCGGGACACGCAACCAGCGACACAACCTCCCTCTCCTCCTCCTCTTTCCTCCTCCTCCTCCTCCTCCTCCTCCTCCTCCTCCTCCTCCTCCTCCTCCTCCTCCTCCTCCTCCTCCTCCTCCTCCTCCTCCTCCTCCTCCTCCTCCTCCTCCTCCTCCTCCTCCTCCTCCTCCTCCTCCTCCTCCTCCTCCTCCAACCGCAATCCAGCAACGAGACGGGCGTACCAAGAGAGTGGCGTGCTACACTCGTCATAACGCGCCCTCTAGCCAGGGCGTGGTGAGGCAGGGCGGGGCGGGGTGGGGTGGGGCGGGGTGGGGCGGGTCACATTGTGCAACGACTGTCGCTGCCCTTACCTGTGAGTGGACACCGCCGGCGACGAGGAAGAGGACGCCGATGAGGGCGGCGAGCAGCGTGGGGCCGCCCGGACCCCAAGGTATGACACGCATCCCTGCGGAAGGAAAGAAAAAAATGTGACAGTTTAGTAAAAGTGCTACACACACACACACACACACACACATAAACATTTAAAAATGTTTAGGTGAATGGTTCATCAACAACGAAGGCAACAAAAAAAAAAAATGTCGTCAACCGTCTTAGTGTCGGGTGCACCAGCTGCTGAACGAATTGCAGCAACACCCTCTCATGTGCCGCATACACTGATACTGTACCCGCCCCGCCCCGCCCCGCCCCGCCCCGCCCCGCCCCGCCCCGCCTCGCCCCGCCCCGGAATCCTTTTTATGGGCGGTTCTCATTATAACCGCGGCTACGGCGCTGCTGGAGCCTCTAGCTGCAGGGCGATTGGAAGGAGAGAGAGAGAGAGAGAGAGAGAGAGAGAGAGAGAGAGAGAGAGAGAGAGAGAGAGAGAGAGAGAGAGAGAGAGAGAGAGAGAGAGAGAGAGAGAGAGAGAGAGAGAGAGAGAGAGAGTAAGCAGAGCAGGCAATCCTGTTAACACATAATTTTTAGTCCCACGTGGTTGCTCTGCTCTTATACTGAGTGGGAGGGGAGGGGAGGGAGGGAGGGAGAGGAGAGGAGAGGAGAGGAGAGGAGAGGAGAGGAGAGGAGAGGAGAGGAGAGGAGAGGAGAGGAGAGGAGGGGGAGGGCGAAGGGAGTTTTCTGCTCGCATTCCCGCGCTGCCACCGCGCAGCAGCGGGGTGCCGCCTCACCCGCGGCACGCAAAGCCGCCGTAAGCGCTGTAATATCGAGGGGTTTTGGGAGAGGTGGTATGAGTTCCCATAGCGCCGCCCCGCCCCGCCTGCATCACGTCAACCACAGTCCCACAGGGCGCCCCGCCCGCCCGTCTGTCTGTCTGTCTGTCTGTCTGTCTGTCTGTCTGTCTGTCTCCATGTATTTCTTCTGCTGTGCGCCCAGCGCCCCAGCCCCCAGCTGCTACTGCGGCTAGCCGAGAAGGGATCTCTCACACTGGATTGCCAATCCATGGCGTGCCACCGTGTGCCGGCGCCTGCCCACCCCCGCCCCCGCCCCCGCCCCCTGCCCGCCCCCCGCGCCGCCGCCCCCACGCTCCGCTCTGACGCAACGGGCGGCAGAACTGTTCACAGACAACAATATGCACACGCCGCATACGCCTCCACTGTGATAATGGGGCGGGGCGGGGCGGGGCGGGGCGGGGCGGGGCGGGGCGGCCCACACCCGCTGCGCTGATATCTTTTCCGTTATTGTGTGCGTTACCCGCGCTGCCGCACGCGCGTGCTTGTGTGTGTGTGTGCGTGTGCAGGGGCTTCCAGAAAAGTAGGCAATAAAGAGCCGAAACAGTAAAGCGGGCTGCAACTGCACCTGCCTACTAGGCAACATGCACGCACCTGTGGTACGGTGTTGCCTAGAAGGCAGGCTCTGACGCAGCCCGCTCTACTCCACCGTGTTTTGGGCTCTTTACTGCCTGCTTTTCTGGTAGCACTGTGCGTGTGTGTGTGTGTTTATTTTTTCCAGTCTTCATATGAAAAGCGCGGTGCGGCACACTATGTTCCGGGTGTTTCTTTGAATGCGTAACAGTGCTGCGGGTTTGCCTACCCCATTCGCCCGTAAGGCGCCATGGCCCCTGCAGCGCTGGAGAGTACACAATCCCGCAACACTGTTACGCATTCAAAGAAACAATACCGTGTACGAAGGAAGTCGCGCCGTACAGTTTAACCCACTGAGTGCGGCGTGACCACTGTGTGGTCACGGTCCCGTGTCAAACCATAGGGGATCAAAACGTCCCGCACGATAGTGGTAACACCAAACGCGTCGACTTAAAAAAATACAAAAAACAAAAAAAGGTTTTTAAAAACCGGTCAAACCTTTTGTACTTCTGCAGCAAGGAGACGAACCAATTATTCAGCTTAACACAACGAAACTAAATGCAAATTAGGTACGGCAGTGGAGGGGCTGATTGAGTCGTCCTTGATGACAGTTTGATTGCGACTTTGCACGCACGACGCTCCACCGGTAAGACTTCTGGTATTCGGTTCGAGACGGGCTGGACAGGACAGCAGGGCCTCCAGTGACGTAGCGCTCTGCGCGGCGGGCGGGGTGGGGCGGGGCGGGGCGGGGCGGGGTGGGGCTGGGCTGCAGCAGCATCTGCAGGTGCAGGAGTCCCGGTGGCCGGGCCTGGCCGGGCCCAAAGCCCCGCCCCTTGTGGGTCGAACTCTGTTCCACTCATTAATGGCTGCCTGCCGGCCGGCCTGGTCTCTCTCTCTCTCTCTCTCTCTCTCTCTCTCTCTCTCTCTCTCTCTCTCCCTCTCTGACGAGAGGCAGCGTCGCCCGGTCCAGCGCAGCGCAGCGGCGGCGTGCGGCCGGTAGGCCCTGCCCGGCAGGTCGCCGACCTCCTACCAGCTCGCAGGGGCGTGGTGGGGCGGGGTGGGGCGGGGTGGGGCGAGGCGAGGTGGGGCAGGGTGGGGCGGGGCGCGGTGGGGTGGGGGCCGGAATGCGGACAGCAAGAGGCCCAATCCAGTCTTGTATGTAGATCAGGGGGCCGCGGTCATGCCCCCTGCGTGTGTGTGTGTGTGTGTGTGCGTGTGAGTTGGCAGAGAACCCTGCACCGCGGACACACACACACACACACTCACAAACACACAAACACAGACACAAATCAGTCTCTGCGCTCCTGGGAAACATCGCTTCACATCTCCAACATCCTCTACTATCTGCTCCGGACGCGACCGCTCTTGTGCGTAAGTGAGGGTATTTACCACCGTCACAGGCTGGCCGGCAGGCGCCCCGCCCCGCCCCGCCCCGCCCGGCCCCACCCCCACCCCGCCGCGCCCCGCCCCGTGGGTGCTCGCAGCCGGACATCACCGCGCGGCGACATGCAGCAGGCGCATATAAAAGAAAGAAAAGGCTTTTGTACGTGAAATATCGATACATAAGGTTTATGTGGTTATGTCGTCATGTCCTTGGGCGAGAGATGAGCTCCCGCAGCAGCCGCATGGTAGGCAGGGCGGAGTGGGGCGGGGCGGGGCGGGGTGGGTGGGGCGGGGCGCGGCGGGGTGTTCCACGGCAAAGGCGTTATGTAAGGCGGGGCGTATTGTCTGCACGGTGACGGCGGGGCCTTCCTCCCGATGCAAGTGACCCCCTACGAGCCGCCCCACCCCACCCCGCCCCGCCCCGCACCGCCCGTTGTTTCGACACGGCGCAGCTTCAGCCTCACAGGACCATGACGATCATCTCGATAGAACACGGGGCGCGCCAGCGGAGGTCCACGACGTGGAGTACTATACGCGCTCTGCATATTGGAACACTTATAAAAGCTTACGGTGAATTACATTGTAAGCTACAGTGAACCCCGCACTAGTGCGGAGCTTACTTTGAAGCTACAGTAAACACTACACTCCTGTCACTTACGCTGAAGCTACAGTAAACACTACACTACTGTCACTTACGCTGAAGCTACAGTAAACACTACACTACTGTCACTTACGCTGAAGCTACAGTAATTCACGCATAAGCTATAGATTTGCAGGGTCTGCAGCGTATACTGTAGCTTACGGTGAAATTCGCCGTGAGTTTTTCTTTCTGACTGTGTATGACCAAGCCGGGAGACAAAAGTGTAACGGCACGAGGAAGTGAAGAGACGGAGCGACGGCGTGGTCGCGGGCAGAGAATACTCCTCGACGGAGCGGTGCCGCGGGGGCGGGGCGGGGCGGGGCGGGGCGGGGGGGGCGGGGCGGAGCGGGCCGTGGGTGTGGCACAAATGTCAAGGTCCTCGGGTACAGCCCAAACAATGGCGGGGACCACTCTGGGGCAGAGAGCCACGCGGGAAAGTGCACACTAAATTCTTATGAACATTTTTTTATTCGTACTTCTAATATTTTTTGCACATGCTCAGCTTTTTAATACGCAAGTATGAACAAAATTGTTCATAATCAAGAATAATTATTAAAAATTTCTTGAATAATGCGTATTATAAAATGTATAAGCTGAGCCAGATGAGCATGTGTAAGAAAATTCATGAGTACGAATAAAATATGTTGTGTAGAATTTAGTGTGTGGCAGAGCGAACTCGAACTCGATGTCGCTCTCAGCTCAGGTCGCTGCATGGCTCTGCCTGCTAGGTGTGTCTAGAGTGTCCACGTTTCCTCCAAGGTTCGCAAGTTTGGCGGCCATACGGGAGGAATCCCTATACCGGCAAAGAAGCCGATGCGGCCGCCGCCTGCCACTGCCTATGCCATCAGCCACGCCCAGCAGACGGGGAGAGAGAGGGAGAGAGAGAGCGAGAGAGAGAGAGAGAGAGAGAGAGAGAGAGAGAGAGAGAGAGAGAGAGAGAGAGAGAGAGAGAGAGAGACAGGGCCCTTCAGTATACCGTTAGCTATGTGCGTGTGTGTGCGTGTGGCCCGTGCGCTAGCCCAGTACACCCTGGTGCCCTCCCGAGCCACGCCCGAGAAGCTGGCTAATTGCTCGACACACACACACATACGCCAAACAGACGATCACACACACACATACACACACAGAACACGCACAAGAGTATAGACCTCGCCACAGTCTGCAACTTGCCCATAATCTAGATGTCACTGTTCGGTCTCTCTCTCTCTCTCTCTCTCTCTCTCTCTCTCTCTCTCTCTCTCTCTCTCTCTGTGTGTGTGTGTGTGCTGGGACAGCCCGTCGGGAGGAGGGTCCACACGTCGCCGACGTCCATCCTCCTCGCGGGATGGGATGGAATGGCACGTACGATAGCAGCCGCGCGAGTTGCGTGACAGACAGACAGACAGACAGACAGACAGACAGACAGACAGACAGACAGACGCGCACAGGGCGAGAGCACGACGGTGACGAGGATGATGGTGGCTGCGATGACGGGGACGGGTCGCAGGGGTCTGCGCACTATAGCACGTGTGCCTGACACACACACACACACGCCTTGCGTAAGACCCATGGACCTGCCGCACAGGCCCTACAGCAATAGCCTCAGCCGCCTCGCACGACGCTTCGACCGATAGGCTATAGACCCTCTAAACAGCGAGGGATGGCGGACTCGTGCCTGGAAGGAGAGGGCGGGGTCCCATCACCACGCCCCGCCCCGCGGCCGCCACGACTCGCCACGCACTAAACTCTTCGCAGTGACCCCCCGGAGCCCCTTGGGAGCCCTCAAGCGCTTTCGGAAGTCGCAAACAAACGAGTATGGCGAGGAGAGCCCCGCCAGGCCAGGCCGTCGATGATAGGCCATCAAAGTCTCTGGTGGGGCCGGGCGTTTAAGTTCCCGGCTAAGGGCGGGGTGGGGCGCGGTGGGCGCGGCGGTGCTGTTAGCCTGTCTCGCCCCGCCGCGCCCCACCCCGCCACGCCCCGCCACGCACGGCGCGCCAGACATACCGTGGAGTTATGCCCCTCGTTGCACGCCGTGAGCCCTCCGCAACAGGATCGCATTACTAGTCGGCGGGGCGGGGAAATACCAGGAAACCAGCGCCACATACCTTCTATTCCTCCATTTTTCTGTTCGTAACCGAAGCCCCGTCAGTCTCACGCAGAGGTAATGAGAAATAATCGCACCAGATATGGGAGGGAACAATAATTTTGTTCAAAAGAAAAAGAAAAAAAAAGAAAAAAAAGGTTGCAGTTTGATGCACATCGTTTGCTTGGTACAAATTGTTGGGTTCACTAGGCAAAAGGTAGTCTCATGTGTTTGCCTAGTAGGCAGGCGGAGATACCTGTCTGCCTCACACATCAGGTGTATTCGTGGGAAGTTTTGCCTACTAATCTGGCAACACAGGTTTAGCCTATACTTTTTGCCTACTTATCTGGCTACACGGGTCTAGCCTACACTTTTTGCCTACTTATCTGGCTACACAGGTTTAGCCTATACTTTTTGCCTACTTATCTGGCTACACAGGTTTAGCCCATACTTTTTGCCTACTTATCTGGCTACACAGGTTTAGCCTATACTTTTTGCCTACTTTCCTGGCAGCACTGCGGGCCGGCCGGCCGGTCGGACACTCCTCTGCAGCCTCCGCACATGACGCAGCGCGGCCAGCCGCTCCAGCCTCCGCGAGATGACTTTCACCTCTGCAGTCGGTATGCGCTTGGGCGGGGCGGGGCGGGGCGGGGCGGGGCGGGGCCCTGATCGCCGCTTTGACCTCGCGACACGACGCGTGCCCGCGCCGCCCCTGCCGCTGACCCCCACCGCGATGCCGCGTGACGTCACATCCGGAGGATATCGCGTCGTCTGGTGCACTAGAAATGCCAAGTGTGTGAATGTCGCACACTTGTGGGTGAGTGAATCTGTCCCCTTCAAGTGCGTAAAATAATAAAAAAAAAATAATAATAATAATTACACCTTTACTTGTATGAGAGTAAAAATGATAAATGGGGGATTGTATTAAGAACTAGTTCTTTGCAAGCATGCAAACTTTTTCTCCTTAATACGAATAGGGCGTTTGCAAAGATGTTCTTTGCAATACGAAAGAATCGTTTGCTGAGAAGTTCTTATTGCAACAACGACCTAATGCTTCGCAATACAAAGATACAAAAATTCTTCGCAACGTTGCAGAGAATTAAGTTTGCTAGAATTTTTGTACAGGGCCATACGCCTCACACAATACGAGCGCCCCGCCCCGCGCGCGCGCCGCAGCGGACGGGGCCGCCTGCCGGGTAGGCAACCGTGCGACTCCCGAGCTCGACGGGACTGCCTACCCTGCCAGGCGGTCTCCCGCGGCGCGGAGCGGAGGGCGGCCGCGGCTCAGTCGTGCGCGCCTTATCAGTGTGCGAGGTGAGGTCGGTGCAGCGGCGGCGTGGCGCGGCGTGGCGGTCCAGGGACAGGGAAAGGTGGCGGGGTGAAGGGGAGGGGGGCTTGTCGTCTGCTAGAGCCTGCTGCTACGCCCGGCCACAGGGAGGTCACTGCGCGCGAAGACCAGAGGAGCGTATTACTTTCGCCGGTCGGCAACATAAAATAAAAAAAAAATATCGGTCGTGCGGAAGACATTTAGGTCTATACTACGAGCAACAACAAGAACAACATCAGGAACAAGAAGAAGATCAGCGCTCTGACCGGGGCAGGCACATTATTTGCAGATTACTCCAAAATCCGTATGCACAATACGAGGCGGCGGTGGCAGCAGACGAAATAATAATGACGTTTGCTGGCCATGACGGACAGACAGACAGACAGACAGATGTGCGGCGGGGGCCCGGCCCGGCCCCCAGCCCAGTTTGAGAACGACGACCATTTCCTATCCAGAGTGCTTTCCTTTCCGTCCCCTGACCACCGCTGTCCGGGCCCCGCCCCTGCTGTGGCATAGCGGCGACATAGCCACGACCTCCCTCTCTCTCTCTCTCTCTCTCTCTCTCTCTCTCTCTCTCTCTCTCTCTCTCTCTCTCTCTCTCCGCCACCCTCGCCCCACTTAGTTCCAACCGCACACCGCGCCTTCCTCGTCAGCGGCCCCCGTCAGTGAAGACCGTACCGACGACGGACGAAGACACTAGATGCGCTTTCGATTTTTTGTCATTTTTTTATGGAGGGGTAGACCCTCAGTTTTTTTTTTTTTTTTGGGGGGGGGGGGGGCAGTTGACAAAGAGTCTGCACTGTAAAAAATACCGTCACTAAGAACCGTACGAACCGTTATTTTTGTACTTGAAATTAACAGTGAAACGCTGTACATTCAGCTCGTTGTTCCCTACAATGTACAACAAATTTTAACAGTTTTCTATTGTGTTTAGAAATAACAGTTCCACATTGTTGTTAAATTGTGGTAATTTTTAACAGTGATGCACTATGCAGAGAGAGAGAGAGAGAGAGAGAGAGAGAGAGAGAGAGAGAGAGAGAGAGAGAGAGAGAGAGAGAGAGACGGGGGGGGGGGGGGAGTGAGATGGAGAGGAGTACAGAAACATGTTCGTCCTAGGCGGCTCCGCGCGGCTGCGCCCAAGCAGGCCTGGCCTGGGCCGGGCCGGCCCGCTGCGCTGCTCAGAGCTTTGTGACCCACTAGCATACCT